>OX377618.1:32375263-32594332 GCA_947397865.1 Polietes domitor
TGAAAAAATATGCTTAAATACTCCAAAATATTAGAGACTTTTATGGGTGTTTTTAGTCCTTGTGAGGAAAAATGTTTCCCTTTGGGCCAGTTTCAATCCAACCTATCCATGACTATAAGGCGCATTTATGGAAAATTTCGACGTCCTAGCTCTATTCTTTTAGATGCTAGCGTGTGTTCAACAGACGGACGGACGGACATGGCTAGATCGTCTTAGAATTTTATGACGATCAAAAATATATATACTTTACATGGTCTCAGGTCGATGTTTTAAGGTGTTACAAACGGAATGGTTGGATATAGCTCGTTTTTATTTATGGTGATGAGATGATTGGAATGTGTCCGGCATTAAACTTACAGAGATACTTTAAAACATTTAAGATTGGGAATAAAAAACTTGCAAGTGAATATATAGCGACTGCTTTTCCCGAATTGCTGTATAATGTCACCTGAATAATGTCCTGAACTAACTATGGTACACACGCCCTTTATAATAACACTTAAAGTGAGTACCATTTGCATTAGAATTCAAACAGAGATATACAATTTTACTTGTTCGCAGTCAGATGATGAAAGATGTCATAATACTCTGCAACCCTACATTTTGGAAAAAAAAAACAATGAAAAGGTGCTCTCATCCTTTTCTGGTTCCCTAGGTTTTCTCTGTGAGTGCACACATGGTCTACCCGTACAAGTTTGT
Organism: Polietes domitor; assembly: GCA_947397865.1. Classification (NCBI taxonomy): domain Eukaryota; kingdom Metazoa; phylum Arthropoda; class Insecta; order Diptera; family Muscidae; genus Polietes; species Polietes domitor. The sequence continues at coordinate 32,375,963 of OX377618.1, forward strand.
TAAACTTTTAATATGTTGTTGCGTATATGTTTGCTATTGTTGTTTGGTTGAGTTTGTTTTTAACAATAGAGATATAACGCAAACTTTTCTTCATGTTTCAAGTTTGTTGAGCCCTCCGGCGTACAATACCAGAAAACATACTATACAACATGGTTCCTAATAAATCATTTAAACATTATGTTCGGACCAGTTTAGTATATTCATGTAAACATCACTCTTTGGTTTGGATAAGCGTTTATGTGTTGTTGCACGGATGAAAGATGTATTAATATTATCAATATTTTTGCATAGAAATATTCACCAGAATTTTTTGTATTCCCCACCACACTATTGTAAAAGCAAGGAAGGGACATAAAATGGCTAAAATTGTACTCTCTAGCTATAGTCAGAAGAAACATCAAACTTAAAATATTTAACGTATTGCCAATTGTTCTTTATTAAATTTATCTTATCTGCGGTTTTCAATATTTCCGCAGAATTATATTTGGGGTTTCATGGACACATCTATAAGTAATATATACTCGTATATTCACATATATAAAAATATGCAAATGTTTGTGCACGAACAATAAAAATATAATTTTAGTTACGTATAATCTTTCATTCCACTCTCAAAGGACTTGACCTTGCATAATGAAAATTCATAATTTATGGCAAAATGCCCGAAACCATTAACACTGATTTCCATTATATGCAAACGGAGAACTTTACCAGACAGTTTCAAGGATACACGGTGATGAATTGATGTTGAGCCAGCACGCAAACTAATTAAACTTACGAAAAAACTTGACTTATTGTATTAAAATTGTTCACTATGGGAGACGAGAAATTGCATGTGAAATTAAAAAAGAAATGATTTATTATAGACAATTTTTGGGGCATATGTACCTATGTATGTATGCGAATATATACTAAACAGACTAATTTTGTGTGGAGCCAAACAATGTTAAAAGTTACCCCTGAAAATGAAGATTGATATGTTATTCCTCACATATATCAGCTCCAGCAACAACCGCTGTCGAGGTAAGCCTTTTTCTAAATGTTCTTTAAATATGGGGTTTTAATTTTGTACTCCAAAAAGTAGCATACATATTAGGGCGTATCGGTTTTTTATTCGCTTTAGAATAGGAAAAAAATTGGAGGCATGTGTCGTGATTAGTGGCCAAAAAGGAAAAATCTTAAAAATGTGCGAAAGATATCTAAGAAACGCCCCTAAAATAGAGATGTAAGATGTAGTATTTAAATAAATTTGTCTGTATTTAAGTCACAAATAGTAAATTCAAACTTGTATATGGCCGCTATGCTCTACGACAAAAAAATAATTACATAAATAAGGGGGGAAACTTTAAATAGTTGTTAGTACTAAACTAATACAGACTGAATCATTATATTTAAATATTTCCTGGAACATAAGAACGTTTGGGATTCGTACACTGAATTTTGAACTTACCCATTACGGTTATCTCAATAATTGGGCCAGTTGTCGAAAATGCGAACGTTCTTAACATGATAGATGTCACAAAAACGGACCAATTAAAGTAAATTACAAATTTAATAATTCAACCAACAAATCGGGAATATATACCACCGATACACAAATTGCTAACATTATATTATATATAATATATTGAGCACTTTCATTTGAATTTCATGACTCTAGCTGCAGTCATTTGGTTGGTACTATTTTTATCCCCTTTTTCCACTTTAACCCCAAAAAGTACGATTTTCGAAAAATCCGTTTATTTTACGTGTCTTCACAATCAGAGGAATGTATACACCGAATTTCATTATTTTAGGTGCAACCGTTTCGTTGGTACCATTTGTATCCCTCTATTCCCATTTTACCCCTTAAAAGTACAAATTTGGACAAAATAGTTTTATATTATTTATCTACTCAATGAGAGGAATGTACACACCGAATTGAGTATTTCTAGCTGTTGTCCTTTAATAGGTACCATTTTTATCCCTTTTTGTCCCATTTCACCCCTTACGAATAAAAATCACTTTATGGCGCACGTTTTAGTAAGTACAAGCAGACATATTACTATTACATATATATACTATTACTATTACATATATATATACTATGATCGTAATAATACAACATCATGCTGTGAAGTTATCCCAATTTCAATAATTATATTCACATGTAATCTTTCAATTAATTAATTAATTAGTCAAATAACTTTTACGATATTATTAGAAAATAATATAAATAATAAAATAATAAATAAAAATGCATTTCACAGTATTGCCGACATATTAGAGGAACATAAAAATGTTAGGAAAATTGTGATATTTTTTATACAGATATGATTTTAATTACTTAAAAAATTGCTCATTTCTTGGATTATTCGACATTTTGGGCCGGTAAAAATGATAGCAGTTTTCAAAAATCTCAAGAAAAGGGAATTTTGTCTCATTATACCCTACACCACTTCGTGTTTGTAACACCAAGAAATAATTGAGCTAGTCCCACCTTTAAGTATACGGATCGGCTTAGAATCGCCAGCTGAGTCGATTTAACGATGTCTGTCTGTCCGTCCGTCCGTCCGTCCGTCCGTCCGTCCGTCCGTCCGTCCGTCCGTCCGTCCGTCCGTCTGCTGTCCATCTAAGCTTGTTCGCACTCTACAGGTCGCAATTGTTGTCCGATTGTCATGAAACTTGGCAGAAGTTATTTTTTCTGGCCAAGGACCATTGGTATTGAATTTGGAGGAAATCGGTTCAGATTTAGATATAGCCCCCATACAAATGTCGCTCCCGATTTGACATTTTCCGCTCTAGAAACCACATATTGTACCCGATTTTCTTTAAATTTGGTACAACATCTTATAATCAGACTAGAAACACCTATGCCGAAATTGGGTAATATCGGTTCAGATTTAGATATAGCCCCCATACAAATGTCGCTCCCTATTTCACTTTTTCCGCTTTAGAAACCACATATTGTACCCGATTTTCTTTAAAATTGGCACAACATCTTATAATCCAACTAGAAATACGTATGCAAAAATTGGGTAAGATCGCTTCAGATTTAGATATAGCCCCCATACAAATGTCGCTCCCGATTTGACATTTTCCGCTCTAGAAACGACATATTGTACTCGGTTTTCTTTAAATTTTGCAGAACATCTTATAATCCAACTGGAAACACGTATGCAAAAATTGGGTAAGATCGGTTCAGATTTAGATATAGCCCCCATACAAATGTCGCTCCCGAATTCACTTTTTCCGCTTTAGAAACCACATATTGTACCCGATTGTTTTTAAAATTGGCACAACGTTTTATAATCGAACTAGAAACACCTATGCTGAAAGTGGGTATGATCGGTTTAGATTTAGATATAGCCCCCATACAAATGTCGCTCCCGATTTGACTTTTTCCGCTCTAAAATCCAGATATTGTACCCGTTTTAAAAAAATTGGCACAACATCTTATAATCCAACTAAAAAACCGATGGTGAAAGTGGGTAAGATCGGTTCAGATTTAGATATAGCCCTCATACAAATGTTGCTCCCGAATGTTTAACCGATTTTGGCAAAATTTTACATATTATATTTCACCAATAAACAGACATGGTGAAAGCGCGTCACATCGTTCCTGGTTTCAATATACCCCCATACAAATGTCCTTTCCGATTTAACATTTTTTGTCAAACACATACATTTACAGGATGCAAAAATCCTTCCCGATTTCAATTTTTACCGAATTGAATTGCAATGAGAATTGTTTGGGTGATGCCCATATGTCCATACTTTGGTGTGACTTTGGTATACTACTGTATAATTTGTATTTGTCTGTCGGACAATTGGATCAATTACCATATTATTTACCATATTCGTTAAATTTGACTAAAGATGAATTTATAGCATATACATTATATTCATATAATTTATATAATTTGTATGAACTACATAAAATTGTTCCCATGAAATACCTGGGTTTAGTAATCAAAGTGAGGTACATACGCAGGGAGTGGTGTAGGGTATTATATAGTCGGCCCCGCCCGACTTTAGCCTTTCCTTACTTGTTTTTTCAATTCGATTTGATGCTATAAATTAGATATTATGAAATGTACACTACTTCTGAAATGTTGTTGTATTATTTTTCTTCATAAGTAGGGAGAGGAGAGCATTGTGCAGAAGAACATCGAGTTTATATAAAAATTGGTAGAATAATAAGAAAACATAATCTGTAAGCCAGAAATCCGAGAAAAGTCCCACTTAACATGTCACAAAAAATTGCAATTCGAAAAAACACACCTGCAGTAGCCAACCAAAAAGTGAGTGCAAGTTTTATGGACAGTTGAATCAGAAATTGTTTTGTATGGTGGGACAGACCTTCGACAGTTTGTAAGACGTCCACAGAACACGGAATACATCTCCAGGTATAGTACCAAAACTGTAATAGTTTGGTCGTGTTTTTCATTTAATGGAGTTGGGTCAATACATAAGCCCAGAACTACCATGAACTCTGCCCAGTACATCAAAATACTGCATAATGTTATGCTTATGTATGCAGAATGTGGAATGTCCTTTAAATGGGCCTTCTAGCAGGTCAATTATCCCGAAAACACCAGCCGACTCGCAAAAAGGTGGTTTGAAGTCAATAATATCGATGTTATGGAATGGTTCGGGCATCTCAATATAATCAAAAATTTGATGGCTAAAATGAGGTCTCACTAGAATTACTGAAAAATTATAGAGGCATGGTCAAAAATTCCGCATGGAAGGCTCAAAATACTAGTTGACTCCATGAAACGACGTTATGTAGCAGTAATAAGCAATAAAGTCAGAACAACTAAGCGTTAAATTCAAGAATTCAATTAAAGAGAATTGGAACAAAATATTTTTGGTTTTTATTAGCGCTGCTATTTTTCGACTGGTCTCATTTTTGGCATAATTGGTTCTAAAGGCTTAATCTCAAAGTTAAAAAACTTATTTTTTATTTAAAGCCAGATTAAGAATGCCACAACGCCACCTTTAAATCACCGTACAAACTTTTAGGATTTCCGTAGTAAAGCTGATATTTTTCTTTGTCGACAATTTTTTTTGAACGATGTTAAAAAGCAACAGATTGAATGAACACACTTTTTGAAAAAAAATCATAATATCACACTGTTTTATTAGTCATAACCCGCGAAAAACAATTTTGTAATTTGTTTCCAAAAATACGTATAAAATACTTTTATGAGTAGAAAAAATTCACAAACTTTTGAAATAGTCCAGGCTATCAAGGTCAAAAATCGTACCGCATGACATGGAATGACTAATATACAATAAACGCCTTTTTATACCCTCAACTGCAGGATGGGGTATACTAAGTTTGTCATTCCATTTGTAATACCTTGGAATATCTACCTGAGTGTCTATAAAGTATATTCTCGATCGCCATTAAATTCTAAGACGTTCTAGCCATGTCCGCCCGTCTGTTGAAAGCACGCTAGCATCGAAACGAAAACAGACAGGACGTCAAAATTTTCCAAGAAAACGTCTAAGAGCTGTAAATTGGTTGAGAATGGGCGTTATCGGTTCAGAGCGGAATTTTTTCTAACCCTTAATATTTAGAGTATTTATATGAACAATAAAGAGATTGTTATTTGTAGGGGGTGAAATGGACAAAAAGGGATAAAAGTTGTAAAGTTGTCAAGTGATAAAAACTAGAAATGACAAATTCGGCGAGAGTTGTAAAATAAAAGGTTTTATTTCCAAATTCGTACTTTTTTAAGTGGGTAAAATAAGAACAGAGGGATACAAGTGGTACCAACTTTTACCATAAATACATCTTTGTACATCAAATGGAGATATAAAAATACAGTACTTTAATAGCATTGTATTTATGACAAATCGTTGTATTTCAAAAGTAAAGTAATCGTACAAAAATATCAAATTTATCAGAAATACAAGACAAATTACATCTTTGATTTCGCATTTAGTTGATTCATCTGATTCATTTAGATTTTAATAAATAAATTATTAACTATTGTTCTTCGTTGAATTTTCCCATTTGAATTTTACGTTTTTTTTAGATTCCCGAAAATCGGGAATTCCAGGGTTTCCCGAAACAAATTAGAAATTGTTTAGAAAACTTAATTTATACACTCCACGAGAGTATTATGTCTTTGTGCATTTGTTTGTAACAGCCAAAAGTAAGCCAGATAGACCCATTGTTAAGTATACCGATCGACTTAGAATCTCTTCTTGAATCGATTTAGCAATGTCCGTCTGTCTCTCTGTCCGTCCGTCTGTCCATCTATTCTTGTAATCACGATACAGGTCGCAATTGTAGCCAGAACCAAACGAAACTTTGCACAGCATTTTTTTTTAATTTGCAGAAAATCGGTTCAGATTTAGATATAGCCCCCATACGAATTTCACTCCCGATTTGACCCTTTTCATGGTGGACACCACGTATTTTAACAGATTTAGTTCAAATTTGGTAGAACATAGCATTTTTCCAATATAAACACCTATGATAAAAATGGGTCAGATCGGTTCAGATTTATATATAACCCCCATACAAATTTCGCTCCCAATTCGACTTTTTCCGCTTTAGAAACCATATATTTCAACAGATTGTTTTCAAATTTGGCAAAACGTCTTATATTTAAACTAGAAACACCTGTGGTGAAAATAGGTCAGATCGGTCCAGATTTATATATAGCTCCCATTCAAATTTCGCTCTCGATTTGACTTTTCCTGCTCTAGATACCACATATTTTAACAGATTTTCTTCCAATTTGGCAAAATATCTTATGTTTCCACTAGAAACACCTGTGGTGAAAATGGGTAAGATCGGTTCAGATTTATATATAGCTCCAATACAAATTTGGCACCCAATATCACCTTTTCCGTTCTAGAAACCACATATTTTATCAGATTGTTTTCAAAATTGGCAATTATATTTCATCTAGAAACATCTGTGGTGAAAATGTGTTAGATCGGTTCAGATTTATATATATCTCCCATTCAAATTTCGCTCCCGATTTGACTTTTTCTGCTATAGAAACCATATATTTTATGAGATTGTCTTCAAATTTGGCAAAACATCTTATATTTAAACTAGGAACACCTCTGGTGAAAATAGGTCAAATCGGTTCAAATTTATATATAGCTCTCATTCAAATTTCGCTCCCGATTTGACTTTTAGTGCTCTAGATGCCACATATTTTAACAGATCTTCTTCAAATTTGGCAAAATTGCTAATATTTCCACTAGAAACACCCATGGTGAAAATGGGTCAGATCGGTTCAGATTTATATATAGCTCCCATACGAATTTCACTCCCGATTTGACCCTTTTCACGGTGGATACCACATATTTTAACAGATTTGGTTCAAATTTGGTAGAACATCGTATTTTTCCAATATAAACACCCATGATAAAAGTGGGTCAGCTCGGTTCAGATTTATATACAGCTCCCATGCAAATTTCGCTCCCCATTTGACTTTTTCCGCCCCAGAAACCACTTATTTTCTTGAACTGGAAGAACCTATTGTGTAAGTGGGTCACATCATTCCATTTTTTGGATATAGCCCCGATACAAATATTCTTCTCGATTTGAAAAATTCGGTCAGGTCATATTAGCCTATGATTACGAAGCATACAAAAATCCTTCCCCTTTTCAATTTTTTAACGAATTGAATTGTATTCGGATAGAAAGTGTAGTGTATCACATAGTCGGCCCCGCCCGACTTTAACCTTTCCTTACTTGTTTTTATTATAAAATCACTATTTACTTAATTGTAAGAAATATATATTTTTAATATAATGGACGATATGTGAAATTATGTAATTTCAGTTTCGTTCTATATTACGATTTTATACCTACACTCTACACAGAGTATGAGGGTATATATCATTGGGGACAAAAAAGTGTAACGCATTGATGGAGTGACCTAAAACTCTAATTATATTTGAACCAAATCTGTTTCACGACTTGTTAGGTTGGTCTAGACAGTGGTGACAGTTTACTTATGACCTCGACAACCAAATTGCTTATCGGAAACAACCAACAAATTATCGAACTTCGCCGAAAATAAATACGACAGGAAATAAAATTAGTTTTATTTACATTATCTTCTTATTATTATTAATGTAGATTCTTAATGTTTATTTATAAAGCTGTAAAAGATGTAAATATACCATTGTCTTTGTTTGATATTGAAATTCAATAATCATACATTACTTCTATACAAATTTGTCATATTAAACTTACCTCTAAATATCATATTACTACTGGTGTTGGTAACATATTTGCTGATTTGTATTGTCATTTTGAAAGACCGGCAGACAGGCTTTATGCAAAATTGAATCCTGGGAATCCATGCTAACTCAAGGATCTTTGTGAACATGTTCTCAAAATCGAGGTTATGTTATCGACCCTCTGGAGGTATCCTGGGGGCAATCGTGAGTGCTTTGCGCACCATTTCCGAAGTTTAAAACCTGTCTTTTGTAACTATGTGGATAACTGGTTTTGCATGTCAGTAGCTGTAGCCAAACTATCTGATCCACTCATCCACGTAGAAGTCATGATTGAAATGTGTAGATTTTTGTCCATACTGGTTTCTGCTACCTGCTGCAGGCAGGCCCGTGCGCAGGATTTCCCCTGGGGGGATTTCATCTACACTCAAAAAAGATAAACCTATAATGAGTTAAAATTAACTAAAATTTAGGAAACCAAGTACATTTTTACTAAATATAAGTAGAATTTTGCTGAAATTTTCCTAAATCTAAGTAAATTCTTTCTAAAACAAAGTAACTTTTTATTAAATTTAAGCAAAATTTTCCTAAAACTAAGTAAATTTTTACTAAATAAACGAGTAAATTGTTACTTAAACTGAGGAAAATTTATTTTATACAAGGAAAAAAGGTGAAATTAAAATAAGTTCAATTTAACTAAACAAATCAAACAAATTGTTTTGCTTCAGAGTATGCAAAACTGATACAAAAAATGACAACATGAAATATTTCTCAAAAGTTTCATGATACCTCTACCATAAGAAGTTGAGCAATTACTCCATGGTTGTTGCGAAGGCAAGATAGGCGCCTTGTTTAGAATAATTCATAAAGTATTTAAGAAATAAGTCGCAGCAAACGAACGAGAAGTGCTTCTTAGATTAATTAATTTAAACAATTTCAAATGTTTTTTATAAGTTCATTAATACTTAAATGTATTAAGAACTCAGCACAAATTTCAGTAAACATTTAAACTTCATTTTAGGAAAAAACACATTTTTAAGTTAAAATTTCCTAAATGGAATTTTTTCCATACAAAAACTTTTTTTTCTCATTAACTTTTTCTCACTTAAAACCTTGAAAATATTCTTCCACATAAGTTTGAATTAACTCAATTGAAAGAATTTTTTATTAGATCCAAAGAAATGTTTTTAAGTAAATCTACTACACTTTTTCTAGTAAATTAACTAGTTACTATGGCTTTGAAAAAGGAAACTTTACTCATACTTAGTTAATTTTCCAACTTTTTAGGAAATTTAACTGGAGCGCTTGGAAACCACTCATATTTTATTGCCATGATCTTCGAGAAATATTTTGATAAATTCGTCCGACAGACATTGTCGGCAAAATTGCATTTCAGTAATCCATCTATCAGTACACTCAAAGGAATATGTCAGTAAAATAAAGCAGAAAGTCTACTGAAAGAGCAGATTTTCTGCTGTTAAAAAAGAGACAGCAGATTTGTATCTGCTGAGATCGTGAACAGCTGTTTGGTGTTTTTAGCAATATATATGATACGCATATTGTCCCAAGCTAATATAAAAGAAAATTCGAGCTAAACTCGCTTATTAACGCTTATCTATTTTTATATTTTAATTGACAACAGCCAATTTTAGCAGACTGCAAACTCTTTAGCAGTGTGAACGGTGATGTAAGATTGCAGAAAACTGCTGTTATGCCAAAATGAAAACAGCTGTAATAGCAGAAAAGTGTCTGCTGGTAGGCAGCAGACAATCTCTGCTTCTTCTCTAAGTGAAGAACTTTTTTTTAAATAGTTGCTTGGAATTACATAAAGGGTGATTTTTTAAGAGCTTGATAACTTTTTTTTTTAAAAAAACGCATAAAATTTGCAAAATCTCATCGGTTCTTTATTTGAAACGTTAGATTGGTCCATGACATTTACTTTTTGAAGATAATTTCATTTAAATGTTGACCGCGGCTGCGTCTTAGGTGGTCCATTCGGAAAGTCCAATTTTGGGCAACTTTTTCGAGCATTTCGGCCGGAATAGCCCGAATTTCTTCGGAAATGTTGTCTTCCAAAGCTGGAATAGTTGCTGGCTTATTTCTGTAGACTTTAGACTTGACGTAGCCCCACAAAAAATAGTCTAAAGGCGTCAAATCGCATGATCTTGGTGGCCAACTTACCGGTCCATTTCTTGAGATGAATTGTTCTCCGAAGTTTTCCCTCAAAATGGCCATAGAATCGCGAGCTGTGTGGCATGTAGCGCCATCTTGTTGAAACCACATGTCAACCAAGTTCAGTTCTTCCATTTTGGGCAAAAAAAAATTGGATATCATCTCACGGTAGCGCTCACCATTCACAGTTACGTTACGATTCGCATCATCTTTGAAGAAGTACGGTCCAATGATGCCACCAGCCCATAAACCGCACCAAACTGTGACTTTTTCTGGATGCATTGGTAGCTCTTGCAATGCTTCTGGCTGATATTCACTCCAAAATCGACAATTCTGCCTATTTACGTACCCATTGAGCCAAAAATGAGCTTCGTCGCTGAACACAATTTCTTTCTTTCTGAACTTTCTTAACAGAGCACGCATTTTGATAATAAAATTCAATGATTTGCAAGCGTTGCTCGTTAGTAAGTCTATTCATGATGAAATGTCAAAGCATACTGAGCATCTTTCTCTTTGACACCATGTCTGAAATCCCACGTGATCTGTCAAATACTAATGCATGAAAATCCTAACCTCAAAAAAATCACTCTTTACATACATATAGAGGGCTTATATTCATAAGTGGCTATGAACAAAAACAGGAGAGCGAGAAAACTGATTTCTCCAAAATTTGAAGAGAAATTATTAATCATTCTTCTACAGTTTAATCTAAAAAGGATTACTAATTGCTACTATTAAAAAGTTTTCGAAATTTTCTATTATTCGCGGTTTCATGGTTCATAGCCACTTTTGTATGTTTAAAATTGAGCACTATGAATGTTGAAATAAAAATAAGATTTATTGTAAACTCCATAACTTTTTTCATGAAATTTTGGCATTTTCTGTGATGTACACAGCGAATTTAAAGATTCCAGCTTCATCCGTCAGATTGGTCGCTTATAACATATATGTCACCAATCACTGCAATTGATGAAAAATCCAAAATTCGCCGTTGCAATATCTTATATTTTAACTTTCTTCATTCTGAAACTTTTCATACACAAATACTCCCCATGAAGTCAGCAATCACATGCCAAAGAAATATTTTGGTATTCTCAATATGATCAAAAGTTACGCGGGTTTTTCTTAAGATACTTTTCACAATGATGGAAATGATGGAATTTGATAGTACGATATGCCCTAAATCTAGAAAAATGTTGTAGCAAAATCATTGTAGCGAATTATAACCTTCGGTTTTATGCTGATCCATTGTTGAACTATTTTATTTCTATTATTTTTATGTTCATAGCCACTTATGCAGTCACAAACTAACGTGCGAGGTGATAGCCAAATCAGAAAATTAAAAAAAATGGCTTTGGAAAAAATCTTTTCCAAATTTATATGACAGATGACATCCAAATCTGAGAATAGTTTGGCATCAAAAACTTCATAGCCACATTTGAATATAAACCCTCGATATATTTGGAAGAAATATTACACAAAAAACGATCAATTTCCTCGGCGATAAACTTTTTAGTCCCGCATGTTTTCTATGATAAATGCATAAAATTGGATATGCTTTTTGATAAAGTATGGGTCTAAATAGGATGTCTAAAGAGTTTTGGGGTTTTTAATGTATATAGGACATGAGTAATTGAGTAATTATACGCATATTCCGATTAAATAAAAAAAATGGAAATGTTTCTTCATTTTTATAATCTTAAATATGTAGAAATTCGAATAACAAATACAGTTTTTTTGTATTCGATGAAATGCAAGAAGAAACAACTAATTGGTATTTTAGAGTTTCGTTTTCCTACGTAGATACAAGTTACTGAATTTGTTGTTTCTCTTTTGGATAATACTTGTTACATATGTACAAAAAATACTAACTCTGAAAAATATTTGACATAAGTGATAAATATAACAAAAATTTGAGTAAGTTAAAACTCATTTCTTATTGTTTCGCAAATTTAAAGTAGATTTTAAAATAGAGACTTACACACAGAGAAAAATGCATTTCGTAGAATCGAAATTTTAGACACGTGAACATCGTTTTTGAGTTTCTTTTGTGGGAGAAATTAGTTTGTTTGCGGTAAACATGTCATCAGTTGTTGTAAATGGACAAAGAGAAATAAGTTTATGTATATCAAACAGTTTTCTTCGTTTGTCGAAATGGATTTGTGTTATAATTGCAAACTCCCAAAACATTGTAAGTAACAGAAACCGTTGTTGTTGCATATGTGTTGAAAATAGGACACAACGGTTCAGATTTAGATACAGCTCCATAAAAATGTCCAATCGGAAATGTTACATCTTAGCGCTTTACAAGCATCAAGCAAATTATTTGCTTTTATTAAGAATATTTTAGATTTCATTATGATATCATAGTGATTCTTATCTACACTTTTTTAAAATTACTAAGCGATTTTTTATTAAATTTCCAAACTTTTATTGCAGTACACAATTAAAAGTTCATAAGATATAGCTCTAGTCGAATGTTAAGAAGTGGTATCGGTTAATAAAAATGAAAATTTTCCGAACAATTTGGTGTCCATTAGCGAAATTAGCACTACACAATCTTGAAATAGGCACAATTCGTTTAGTTTGTTTGTATTTTTCATAACCTTTGTCCGAAATTCAAGAAAGTGTCCACGATTTTTTATGTATTTTTTTATGTGTTTTCATGATTTTACTGCAAAATTACCATTTCAGACGAGTTATTTTAAAAAGACCTTAAAAATTCTATATTTTATTGCTTCAGAATGTCTAGAAGGTTTTAAAAATTATACGTTCGAAACCTCTCTGGGAGGGGGGGGGGGTTTTTTGAACCCCCAAAACCCCCCTCTGCGCACGGCCCTGGCTGCAGACATGGTATGGAGCTGAATCAATGTTCGAGTTTATCACCATGAGCATTCCTCCATAAAATTAATTTGAACTTGCAATCTTCTCTGTCAATTAAAATTTACCAATACATTTTCTGAATGTTCGTTTTTAATATGAATATTGGCAGAAGAAAACGCAGAGGCATTTCGAAGAAGACACCTTGCACTGTTGGTCCTGTGTATAGTAGGATGGGTCACGAACGAAAATAAGTTGCAGCGGTCAGCCCCAGAAAACAAGATTGGATTGTTAATTAATGATCTGCAAGAGATCCGTCATGTTTCGCGTCCACGGTGGAATGCACATTTTCATTTTGACCCTAAAAGAACAAATTTGAAAAAATCCTCTTATGTTGCGCATTGGTTGGCATCAATTTTATCCCAATTTAATTATAAAGGTACGATTATCAAAATATATCTTTATTTTTCGTGTCTACGCAGTCAATGCAAAAAGCCGAATTTTACTATTCTAACTGTTTGGTTGGTACTATTTTTGTATCCGTTCGTCCCACTTTCCGCTTAAATGTACAAATTTAGAAAAATTCCTTTTTGTTTCACGTCTTCACAGTCTTCTTTCGAAATGTAAGGGATACAAAGTACGAATTTCGAAAAATCCCTCTATTTAACATGTCTACTTAATTATAGGAATGTGCACACCGAATTTCACGTTTCTAACGTTTTTATCCCTTTGCGTCTCATTTCAGTCTCTAAATATTTTATTTACCATTTGGTGTTTTTACGTTACAAGAGGAATGTACGCAACAAATATCAAGTGCTTAAATAATTTTGTCAGTTCTTGTTAGGGAAAAAATTTTCATCTAAGCCGATTTCACACACTTTCAATCTCAACCCACCTGCAACCATGAGACACATTGACGGAAAAATTGATCATCTTAGCTCATTTCGTTCGGCAGATACCATACTTTCAACAGACAAACACTTTTTGGTGGGTACATAACAGTCGTACGTTTCAAAGGGACGAAAAACAAGGAAAACTTAAAATTAATTTTACTTCTGTATATATGTGTATAACGTAAGAATCCCAGCAAAATCTTGGTATTGACAACTCATTATTATTTGCAGCCCATTACGCCCTGCATTATTTTGAAGTATGAAATGCTGACGTCCTTATAGTGGTTTAAAAAAGTTGTTGTTGGTGCCAACACATACATGTTTTGCTATACATTGAGTTGTGTATAGCTTTGTCTTCCAGCAATTTCGATGTTGCTGCAACCGTCGTTTCAAGACTAAAATCTTTTGTTATTTTCAGTTGATGAAGCAAATTTAGTTGCTTCATGTCAATTAAAGCGTGTACATTTTTCGCGGAATGTGAGTTATTTCTTTGCAAAATCATAATATTAACTGGTTGAACTATAATGGAATTTTAAAAAATGTTTTATTATACCCTCCACCTCCAGGATGGGGGTATACTAACGTCATTCCGTTTGTAACACCTTGAAATATCGACCTGAGGCCCTATAAAGTATATATATATTCTTGATCGTCATAAAATTCTAAGACAATCTAACCATGTCCGTCCGTCCGTCTGTTGAAAGCACGCTAGCCTCTAAAGGAATGGAACTAGGACGTCCAAAATTTCCATAAATACGTCTTATGGATTGAAACTGGACGAAATCGCCCTAATCCCTCACAAGGACTAAAAACACCCGTAATAACCCCTAAGATTTTAGAGTATTTAAGCATGTATTTTCAATATGTACTTACTTGATATTTGGTATGCGCATTCCACCTATAATAAAAACGTGCACCATAAAGTGATAATGAATTTTCAAAATTTATACTTTTCGAATTAAAATAGGATGGAAATACAACCAACTGTAGCACCCACAATCTATAAATATTTATGGTATTTAAGTATTATTTCGATATATATTATATAAACGTATTTGGTAGCCATGCCTTATAAGCGTGGTTTGAAATAATAAAAAAATTATATATATTTTTAAAATTATTCTTTTAATATTTTTATTTGTTTTATATTACAAATGACATTTCCTGTAATATTACTGCAATTCTACGAAATTTGACATCCTCTGTAAAATGCAATCTATGGTGAAGGGTATATAAAGTTCGGCCCGGCCGAACTTGACGCCGTTCTTACTTGTTTTATTGTTAGAATTGTATTATAATACTATCTTATGAACACAACAACAATAAGAACAAGTAAGGAAAGGCTAAAGTCGGGCGGGGCCGACGATATAATACCCTACACCACTCCCTGCGTATTTACCTCGTTTTGATTACTAAACCCAGGTATTTCATGGGATCAATTTTATGTAGTTCATATAAATATACTATAAATTCATCTTTAGTCAAATTTAATGAATATGGTAAATAATAAAGTAATTGATTCAATTTTCCAGCAGATATTCCGAGTAAAGTAAATATAACATGATCTGGAAAAATTGATCAAGATCCAAAGACAAATACAGATTATACAGAGGTAATTGGATGGATCGGACGGACATTTGAAGGGGGCCTATAACAACACTTGAGGCCTGTGCAAAAACATGCGCCAATATATTTCTCATTCACGGCAGGTATTCCTAGTTGAAACATAGAATGATCTGCAAAATTTGATGAAGATCCGAGGTAAGATGTAGTTTCTAGAGCTGTAATAGAGCAGAATGGACATATGGGCATCTCCCCAACAGTATGGAAAGGCTAAAGACGGATGGAGCCGACTATATATCTCACTACAATTGAATTCATTCAAAAAGTGAAATCGGGAAGGGTTTTTGAATCCTGTGAATGTATTGGTTTGACAAAAAATGTTAAATCGGAAAGGACATTTGTATGGGGGTATATCGAAACCAGGAACGATGTGACCCGCTTTCACCATGTATGTTTATTGGTGAAATATAATATGTAAAGTTTGGCCAAAATCGGTTAAACATTCGGGAGCAACATTTGTATGAGGGCTATATCTAAATCTGAACCGATCATACCCACTTTTAGCATAGGTGTTTCTAGTTCGATTATAAAATGTTGTGCCAATTTTAAAGAAAATCGGGTACAATATGTGGTTTCTAGAGCGGAAAATGTCAAATCGGGAGCGACATTTGTATGGGGGCTATATCTGAATCTGAACCGATCTTACTCAATTTTTGCATACGTGTTTCTAGTTGGATTATGAGATGTTCTGCCAAATTTAAAGAAAATCGGGTACAATATGTCGTTTCTAGAGCGGAAAATGTCAAATCGGGAGCGACATTTGTATGGGTGCTATATCTAAATCTGAACCGATCTTACCCAATTTTTGCATACGTGTTTCTAGTTGGATTATAAGATGTTCTGCCAAATTTAAAGAATATCGGGTACAATATGTAGTTTCTAGAGCGGAAAATGTCAAATCGGGAGCGACATTTGTATGGGGGCTATATCTGAATCTGAACCGATCTTACTCAATTTTTGCATACGTGCTTCTAGTTCGATTATAAGATGTTCTGCCAAATTTAAAGAAAATCGGGTACAATATGTCGTTTCTAGAGCAGAAAATGTCAAATCGGGAGCGACATTTGTATGGGGGATATATGTAAATCTGAACCGATCTTACCCAATTTTTGCATACGTGTTTCTAGTTCGGTTAAAAGATGTTCTGCAAAATTTAAAGAAAATCGGGTACAATATGTCGTTTCTAGAGCGGAAAATGTCAAATCGGGAGCGACATTTGTATGGGGCTATATCTAAATCTGAACCGATCTTACCCAATTTTTGCATACGTGTTTCTAGTTGGATTATGAGATGTTCTGCCAAATTTAAAGAAAATCGGGTACAATATGTGGTTTCTAAAGCGGAAAAAGTGAAATAGGGAGCGACATTTGTATGGGGGCTATATCTAAATCTGAACCGATCTTACCCAATTTTTGCATAGGTGTTTATAGTTGGATTATAAGATGTTGTGCCAAATTTAAAGAAAATCGGGTACTATATGTGCTTTATAGGGCGGAAAAAGTCAAATCGGGAGCGACATTTGTATGGAAGCTATATCTAAATCTGAACCGATTTCAATACCGATGGTCATTGGCCAGAAAAAATAACTTCTGCCAAGTTTCATGACAATCGGACAACAATTGCGACCTGTAGAGTGCGAACAAGCATAGATGGACAGCAGACGGACAGACGGACGGACGGACAGACAGACATCGTTAAATCGACTCAGCTGGTGATTCTAAGCCGATCGGTATACTTAAAGGTGGGTCTAGCTCGATTATTTCTTGGTGTTACAAACATTTGGGGCGAAACTAACTTATAATACCCTAGCCCAAGAAGTGGTGTAGGGTATAAAAAGCATATCAAAATTTTGCACTAAACTGATCTTTATTATCTATTCTTTCACATTATTAGTATTGGTTATTGTTGTAACAAATAGTTTGTCATAAGAGAGCAATTACATCATTACTGCCATTTTTCATGTTGGGCAATATTGAATGATTTGTCACTTAGATTTGTTTTCTGAAAATTTACTTCAAGAAAGTATATAGACTGTACAACAAAGGCTACATTTGAAATATAATTTACATTATCTCAGAGTTTTTTTTTTTGGGAAATTCGCTGTACTACAATAGAGTAGAATGTCGTGGATTTTATGTAGTGTACTATTACCTCATATTATCCCCTATGATCTCTTTGGCTTGTATACTTAAAATGACCAAAAATATGTATTAGTATGTATTTCAAATTAAGAATCATTTCATTCAGGTGTGGGATGTATTTCACCTTAACTAGTCACAAAAGCAACATCACACATAATATACACTCCACTCTGTGGCTATGGTACACATTTCAATAAATAAGTGACACGTAAATAAATCATTATTAATTGGATTTTCCAACGATATAAGTGTAAGGCGTGAATGAAGAAAAATAATTTTTTTACTATATATACTCGAAGAAAAATGCTTATTATTACATATATAAAACTTTATGTGACTGGATGCCTGCTGGGAGTATATGTTCCTATTCCTCTCACAGCATTGAAATTTTGTTCATTGAATATTTATATTTATAAAAATTGGGAGACATTTGTAAGGAGGTCGTGCCACGTCCCACGTAAAGGAAAGGTATCCCTAATAATATTACAATACCTTCGTTGATACCCTCCACTGGGGCATTATGGATGTGTCCATTTGTTTATAACATCCACATAGAAGATAGAACCAAGGAGGTCAGTAACGGACGCTACGGAATTTGAAGCAAATCGG
The DNA here is from genome assembly GCA_947397865.1 of Polietes domitor. Classification (NCBI taxonomy): domain Eukaryota; kingdom Metazoa; phylum Arthropoda; class Insecta; order Diptera; family Muscidae; genus Polietes; species Polietes domitor. Next base: position 32,394,423 of record OX377618.1, read on the forward strand.
TTTAGATTTACATATAGCCCGATACAAATCATCAGAATCATGTACCAATCATAAGATTAGTACATCCATTAAAAATCAGACATAAGAGCTCACAATCGTTTTACATTTTGGACATAGATATTATTATGGTACACACAAATAAAAGTCTCCATGTTGCAATTTAGTTGAACAATATCAGTTAAAGTGTTATTAAAAATAAATAACTTTCTAAGTATGTGCGTGTAAAGTTTCATTATTTCATGGCTATAAATATTCTAATATAAATTTTTGTAATCAAAATAGAGGTCGTCATTATTGTCCGAACCCAATTTTAAATTAAATTATTTTAAATTTAAATTATCTTGATAATGAATACAGAAATGTAATAGAAATAATGTGATTAGTCGATAATCGAGATTTGGCAAATCATGTGTATAAGAATACCATACCATGAATTGTCTCCACAAGATGAACACCATAGGATAACTTTGTCATTCCGTTGTATTACAGTGAGATATCGATCTGAGACCATATGCAGCTGCGGTCAAAAAATAGCAGGGACGAGATAAAAAATGTCGAGAATGAAAAATATCAGTTTTACTTCGAAACTCCTAAAAGTTTTTACAATGATTGAAAGGTGGTATTGTGCCATTCATAATCAGACTTTAAAGAAAAAGTTTTTGTAATTTTGAGATTAGGCCTTTAGAACCATTTATGTCACAAATGAGACCAGTCAAAAAATAATAGCACCAATAAAAATTTAAAATATTTTGTTTTAATTCACTTTAATAGAAAACTTTTTTTTGAATAATAAGTTAAATAAGGATATTTCCTTGAATTTAATACTTAGTAGTACTGGCTTATTACTGCTACATAACGCCGTTTCATGGTGTCGACTAGTCTTTTACACGTTCCACCCGGTATTTTTGCCCATACCACTATAATATCGTGCCAAAATTCGTTATTGTTTTTTGGTTTTGCTAGCGATACGTCAATTTAGACATCATAATCAAAATTTTTAATTATATTGAGATTCCATGTCTGCGCAAACCATTCCACTGCATCGTTATTTTTGATTTCAAACCACCTTTTTGCGAATCGGTTGGTGTATTTAGGATAATTGCCCTGCTAGAAGGCCCATTTAAGGGGCATATCATATTCTACATACGCAAGCATAATACTATGCATTATTTTGAAGTACTGGACAGAGTCCATGGTATTTCTGGGCCAATATATTGACCCAACCAATATTATGAAAATGACGCCCAAGACTTTACGCTTAATCCTTCATGTTAACTATACCTGGAGACGTAGTCCATCCCAACAAAAACTCTCATTAAGTAATGTGGGGAATATGGCAAAACCAAAAACCCTTCACTACTAATTTTTCGGATCCGTTTCTAATTATTTTTATAAAAGGGATTGTAGAAAATAAGTACTTCCACGCACACTTACAAAAACTTGAAAAATAATTACTTCCACGAATGCTTACGAAAAATTAATAAATAATTACTTCTAAACGAGTTGTAAAATAAGTGGTCTCAGGAAGAAACAAAATAAGTCATTATTGATAACTAGCCAAATAATGCATTATCAATAATGGGCTTAATAAGTGATGAAAAAACATTTTTTTAATAAATATATATTTTGTATCGACTTGTTAACAATCTGAATACAGAATTTAGGGCTGTTTTTCTTTAAGCCTAAATAACTAAGCTGCGATAACAACAGCACTGCTATTCTCTGACTCACCACAAAATGTAGAAAATTATTTTTTAAAATCTGAAGTTCTATGAAATTTAACTTACCAATAACTACTTATTTAAACCGTTATTTCATACTAATTATTAATTATTTCATACTTTCATTGCACGGTAATGCTAAAAATAATGAGGTGTTATTACCAAGTTTTTGCTGGGATGTTCTGTGGACGTCTTACAAACTGTCGAGACAATTTTCAACCATACAAAATAATTTTTGATTAATCTGACCATAAAACGTGCACTCACTTCTCGGTTGGCCACTGCAAGTGTTTTCTTATGAATTGCAATTTTTTCTCGGACTTAATTATGTATTCTACGAACATTTTAAACACTTAAAGATGTACAGACACTGCTTTATTATTTCGGTGGCGGGCGTAAGTAGGTTTTTGTACTAGACATTGTTATTCGGCAAAGGGTTGCAGGTGATACAAACGTTTTTTCCACGTGTTTTTAATTTTTCTTCATATAAAATCGAATTTCTGATCATTTTAATAGACCACTGGAATAAAAGTTGAACTTGACTACATAATTTTCCCTCAGACTTCAACCTTTTCATATGAACTCGATTTTCTTCTCCACAATGCTCTTCTCACCATACTTATGAAGAAAAATACAACAATAACATTTCAGAATTATTGTAAATTTCATAATATCTCAAATCGAATTGAAGATAAAATTTTTTTCTTCAGATTTTTTGAAAACTGCTATTATTTTGACCGGCCGAAAATGTCGAATAATCCAACAAATGAGAATTTTCTTTAGTAATTAAAATCATATCACCAAATAAACAATTATCTTGTGTTTGTAACCTCATAACACAGCAATTAATGCAGTAGTAGCAATAAAAAATATCACATAAATAAATAAAGGGTCCGCCAAATAACTTTTTTTTTTTGAAAATGCTATAAAAAAACCTACTGAATATTTTCTCAAATTTCTTTTTTTATTTGAAAGTACAATTAATAATGGAAAATAATTTCATTCAAATGGCTGCCTCGGCTGACCATGCAGTAGCCTACTTGATCGGTCCAATTTTTAAGCACATTATCGATTGTGTGCAGCTGTATTTCACCAATGGCTTCACGAATATTGTCCTTTAAAGCATCAATTGTCTCTGGCTTGTCGGCGTAACACTTATCTTTGAGGGCACCCCACAAATAATACTCCAATGGTGTCAAATCGCAGCTCCGAGGCGGCCAAACGACATCAGCTCTGCGGCTGATAATGCGATCTTCAAAAACAGGGCGCAAAACATCGAGTGTAGCTTCGGCTGTGTGGCACGTAGCGCCGTCCTGCTGAAACCAAATGTTGCCAATATCCTCCTCTTCAATTTTTTTGAACAAAAATTCGTTCAACATTCGTTCGTACAACAACGGCCACTCCTTTCTCATTTTCGAAGAAAAATGGCCCAATTATGCCTCTGGACCAAAATCCGCACCAAACAGTGACACGTTTTGGGTGTATCGGCTTTTCAATGTATGCGTGCGGGTTTTCTGTGCCCCAAATGCGACAATTTTGCTTGTTTACATACCCGCCAAGATCAAAATTAGCTTCATCTGAAAAGACGATTTTTTGGGCAAAATCGGCATCTTCTGTAAGTCGATCGCAGGCCCACTTAGCGAAGCGAAAACGCATTGAATGGTCAGTTGGCTTCAACTCCTGAACCAATTGGACTTTGTATGGCGTCATACCAAGGTTTTTATGCAAAATTCGTCTCAATGATGTCTCCGAAATGTTCAATTGTTGAGAACGACGGTGAATTGATGTTGATGGCGCTTCACGCACACTTTCTGCCACAGCAGCAATATTCTCGGGTGTACGCACTTTTTTTTGTCTTTTCACGCTTTGGTTTATCGATGAGGATGCCAGTTTACGCAATTTACCATGATTTTCAAAGTAATGTCGCAATATTTCCCAGCGATGTTCAAGCGTATACACAAACATATTCGTTCAGCGGAAGGATCAGACATGAGCTAAGTGTTACCATTCACGAAATAAGCACTAGTTGAAAAAAAAAAACGTTAGATGGCGGACCCTTATATGAAAATGTATATTAAGTTGTGGTGCGCTGCTATTATTTTGACCGCAACTGTATATAAAGGGTGGTTAAAGTGTAAGGGCCGATGTTGAATGTGAACCACACCTAAACGTCAAGTTTTTTTCCTCATTTCATTTGATATTTCTCAATTTCAGACTAATTCAAACTGAATCATGGGAAGATGCACAATTGAGCAACGCGTTAAAGTTATTCAGGCTTACTATGAAAATGGGCGTTCAAATCAAAAAGCATATCGTGAGTTCTTCGGTCAATTTGATGAGGCATTTGGACGAATGATAATCCAAGAGTAATTGTCGAAAAAACAATGCACCCACAAAGAATGACTGTTTGGCGAGGGCTATGGGCTGGCGCATCATCGGGTCGTATTTTTTTTCCAAAATGAGACCGGTCAGGCAGTTACTGTGAATGGTCTTCGCTATCTTGAGATGATAACGAACTTTTTATGGCCCGCATTGGAAGATGTGGACGATATGAGGTTTCAACAGGACTTCGCCACTTGCCACTCAGCTAACGAAACAATGGCTCTTTTGCGCAACAAATTCAATGGCCGTGGTATCTCACGTGGTGGCGATGTCAATTGGCCGCCAAGATCATGTGATTTGACACTGTTGGACTTCTTTCTTTGGGGTTATTTGAAAGAAAAGGTGGACGTCGATACGCCGGCAACAATTCAAGAGCTAAAGGATGAGATAACTCGGCACATTAACGGCATAGAACCTCAATTATGCCTCAGCGTCATTGCAAATTTGGACCATCGGATGGATGGCCATTTGGCCGATATTTTGTTCCATATATAATTGAACCATACCAATATTATCATAATATAAAGAATTGACAATAATTTCCTAAATAATTTGTGTTTTATTCAAAATCAACATCGGCCCTTAAAATTTAACCACCCTTTATATTCTTGATCGTCATAAAATTCTCAGACGATCTAACCATGTCTGTCAGTCTGAAGGCACGCTAGCATCTAAACGAAAGGATCTAGGACGTCCACAACACGTCTAAAAGTTGTTGATCGGTTGGAATTGTAAATGGGCGAAAGCGGTCCAGATGGATAAGTGGTTCCCTGACAGGGGCAAGAAATACCCCTAATAGTTCGAGTATTTAAGAACATTTCTTGAAGATTTCTGCCTTGTATTTACTTGATACAAAGGGTTGAACTTATCCTTTTATAGCGTGAAGGACCACCATTCAGGGGAAGAAATTGGACAAAAACGGATAAAAATGGTACCAACCATAATACAGTAGCTAGTAACGTGAAATTTTTATACACTCCACGAGAGTATTATGTCTTTGTGCATTTGTTTGTAACACCCAAAAGGAAGAGAGATAGACCCATTGTTAATTATACCGATCGACTTACAATCACTTTTTGAATCGATTTAGCGATGTCCGTCCGTCTGTCCGTCCATCTATTCTTGTAATCACGATACAGGTCGCAATTGTAGACAGAACCAAATGAAACTTTGCACAACGATGTTTTTCGGGATAAGGACGAACGCTATTTAATTTGAAGAAAATCGGTTCAGATTTAGATATAGCCCCCATACGAATTTCACTCCCGATTTGACTCTTTTCACTCTAGATACCACATATTACAACAGATTTTCTTTAAAATTGGCAAAACATCTTATATTGTAACTAGAAACACCTGTGGTAAAAATGTGTTAGATCGGTTCAGATTTATATATAGCTCCCATACAAATTTCTCTCCCGATTTGACTTTTTCCGCTCTAGAGACCACATAATGTATCAGATTGTCTTCAGATTTGGTAAAACATCTTATATTCCCACTAGAAACTCCCGTGGTGAATATCGGACAGATCGGTTCAGATTTATATATAGCTCCCATACAAATTTCGCTCCCGATTTGACTTTTTCCGCTCTAGAAACCACATATAGCCCCCCCGATTTGACTTTTGCCGATTTAAAATGCACATATTGTGCTCGATTTTCTTTAAATTTCGCACAACATCTTATAATCTAACTAAACAAAACTATGGTGAAAGTAGGTAAGATCGGTTCAGATTTAAATATAGCCCAAATTCAAATGTTGCTCCTATAAGTTTAACCGATTTTGGCCAAACTATACATTTTATATTTCACCTATTTCGTTCCAGGTTTCAATATATACTCATACAAATGTCCTTTCCGATATAAAATTTTTTGTCAAACACCTTCCCGTTTTCACTTTTTCACCGAATTGAATTGTATTCGGATTGAAAGTGGAGTGTATCATAGAGTCGGCCCCGCCCGACTTTAGCCTTTCCTAACTGGTTTTTATGTATATCAGTCAAATCGCATATGCATGTAAAGGTGTTTTTCGAAATTCGTACTTTTAAGATACAAAATGTGGAAAAAGGTATAAAATTAGTTCCGACCAAAAGGCTGCAGCTAGAATCATAAAATTTTGATTTCTTGGAAATTTTAATTTAAAATTATAATAACGAAATATCGGAGTTTATTTAACAATTACCAAAAAATATGAAAAATCCCCTAATATGTTACTACTACGTGAAGCCATCGGCTCTAATCTGCCGGAAAAACTGTACAATGCACTCCAAGGAGGAGGATATATAAGATTCGGCACGGCTGAATTTAACACCTTTTTACTTGTCAAAGATATACTTGTATATGAACATCCTTTAATTATCTCGGCCCATGTGACTCATACTTTGTTACTGGCAACCAATTAGTTCCGATATGATGACTGAACCATAATTTGCATTTCCAAGGGAGGGAGGGATTTCAACGACAGCCATCAGCTACTTTGAAACGAAATATGTTTCAGTATAAAATAACAAAAAGTAGAACCGAGTATTTACGACAAGAAATTGATTACTTTTCTAAGGCACTTTAAGGCAAACAAAATCCCCTAAAGCTCTTGTTATGCAAAGAAATTTCATGCTATCAACAAACCGTTTGCTTTTATCAAGTTAGGCAAAGGCGGCGCGTCACAAACACCCTTACATTTGTAGGCCCTTTGTTTTTTATACGTTTACTTTCTTTTGTTTTCTCTTTGTCATTCTTTTATCGTCCAAAACATCAGGTTGTGCCACTCAAGTGGGGAATTTAAAGTTAAGATTGCTTCATTCAGCAATAAAATGATTTTTTTTACATTTTTGAGCAGGGTGTGATTTAATTTATACATTTTACGATATTGAGTTTTATATTGAAAGATTTAAATGTTCGAATAAAAATTTAAGCACGAAAAAATCATCAAAATATTAAAAATCAAAATCAAAAAAGCGGCGCTAAAAGTTTTTATATTTTTCCATGTGGAAAAATTAATTATTTTACCAATGGAAAACTAGGAATGACTGTATATATACAGTTTTAAATGTTTGCTAGTATGATAACGTGTATGCAATTTAAGCGACACTCGTAGTGTACAAAAGTACCATAACGTGTTACAAGGAAATGCAATATAAACATTGAGTTTTTATGATTTGTTTATGAATAATACCAGAAACGTTGCAATTCACATACAAATCAAAAAGTGACAATTGGTATCGTGGATTAAATTTATGCTGTTTTTAAAATCGATGTTTTGTTTTCTTTTTTCGATTTTGCTATAAATGTTTATTTTGTCAATCCTCTTATTTATTTCCAGTTATTTTCGTGTGATCAATATTTATATTTACAGGATGCCTATAATAATACCCACATAGTTCATTTTCGCAGTATTCGTAGTTGAAAATATAACATGATATGCAAAGTTTGGTCAATATGCAATTTAAGATGCGGGTTCTAGAGTGGCAGTAGTATAAACTGTGGGGACCATTGTATTAGGGTTTGGGGTCCGGGAATTTCCGAAAAATTTTGGACGGGAATTCCCGGGAAAAATTTTCAAATTTCCCGGGAATACGGGAAATGTTAAAAAATACTTTTTTGATTAATTTGAGTACTAATTCAGTTGTACTTTATAAATGGCAATTCATTAATTGCATTTCTGGCAATAATAATCAATATTTATAGACAATTTTTTTATTACAAATAAAACTTGTTTTAATTTCAATCTATTATAGTAAAATATTTTTCCTTTGCATCTCGTTTACAAATGTTGCTCATTTATAAACTAGAGATTTATGATTAAAATTTATGGTGAAACAAATTATCAAATTAAATTATATTTTCGTATTTGAGCAAAATGACTTCTACAAATATCAATTAAAAAAGCTTAATGTAGAACATTTGGAAAAAAACTATTTTGTCAGACAATAATTCTATTAACTTCCCAAGAAGGATCAACAAATTCAAAGCTCAAAATATTCTCAAAGAAGAATTTACCTTACATATGAAAACATTAAAACTGTTCAGTTGTAAAAACAGAAATCAAATGGCAATAGTAATAGTAAAATGTTTATATAAGTGAAACTAATTTGTATTTTTTAATAAATAATGACTGAAACTTTTTCAATCTATTTTTGAATTATTATTTGTATTCAAGGGATACTAAAAAATAGTTTATAACTACTTATATTCCACATTGATAAAATTAAATTTATTTTTTTTCACAGTTTCGAATATTTTCCTCCTGTGTCGGTAAGTTATTTTCGTCTCTAGACGAACGAAACAAATTAAAGATGTCATAACAGTATTTATCACTCGAGCTCTTTGTTTTAGATATACGAGTTCCTTATTTCCTTAAACATGTTTACACTATGTGCTAGTCATTAGTACATGTGATTTAAAAGTCCTATATTATGACATTTTTAATTCTGACAATTCGTTCGTCTAGAAACAAATTAATATACAAAAGCAATTTTTTTTAATTTTTAATTTGTCAGTATTTAAAAAAAAACACACAATCTACTAAATGTATATACTTTAAACAAGGAATACATACATATAAGGAATTAAATTTATTCAATTCCCGGGATTCCCGGGAATGAAGTTTTCCAATCCCGTTTTCCCGGGAAATGAAAAAAGTCCGGGAAACCCCAAACCCTAACCAGTATATAAAATGATCTATGAAATTGTATCAAGATGCGAAGTAAGATGTGAATTCTAGAGCGGTAATAGTATAAACAGGGGCCCATTTGTATGACATATAGTTGATTTCCATAGTTGGTCTTTCCAATTGAAATATAGCTTGATGTGGAAAATCTGTTAAAAATTCGATATAAATTGTGCATTTTATAACAGTAATACTATAAATCGAAGGTACATTTGTATGGGGGTTTATCAAAACATGGACCCATGTAGTCCACTTTCAAGTTAGCAATTTCTGGGTCAAATATAACACCCTGAAAATTAGATCAAGATCGAATGCAAAATGTTTATTCTAGATCTGTAATAGGGTGAATTGGAGAGATATTTGTATAAAGGCTATATCTAAATCTGAACCTCCAAATTCAATAATGATCATCTTTGGCATAAAAAACCAGTAAGGAAAGGCTAAAGTAGGGCGTGGCCGACTCTATGATACACTCCACTTTCAATCCAAATACAATTCAATTCGGTGAAAAAGTGAAAACGGGAAGGTTTTTTGTATCCTGTAAATGTATGTGTTTGACAAAAAAAGTTAAATCGGAAAGGACATTTGTATGAGGATATATTGAAACCTGGAACGAAATAGGTAAAATATAAAATGTATAGTTTGGCCAAAATCGGTTAAACTTATGCGAGCAACATTTGAATTTGGGCTATATTTAAATCTCAGCCGATCTTACCCACTTTCACCATAGTTTTGTTTAGTTAGATTATAAGATGTTATCCCAAATTTAAAGAAAATCGGGTACAATATATGGGTTTTAGAGTGCAAAATTTAAATCGGGAGCGACATTTGTATGGGGCCTATATCTAAATCTGAACCGATCTATCCCGCTTTAGCCACAGGAGTTTCTAGTTAGATTATAAGATGTTGTGCCAAATTTAAAGAAAATCGATTAGAATATTTGGCATTTAAAGCGGAAAAAGTCAAATCGGGAGCGACATTTATATGAGGGCTATATCTAAATCTGAACTGATCTTACCCAATTTCTGCATAGGTGTTTCTAGTAAGATTATAAGATGTTGTGCCAAATTTAAAGAAAATCGAGTACAATATGTGGTTTCTACAGAGGAAAATGTCAAATCATGAAAGACATTTGTATGGGGGCTATATCTAAATCTGAACCGATTTGACCTATTTTCACCATAGATGTTCTTAGTTTAAATATAAGATGTTTTGCCAAATCTGAAGACAATCTGATACAATATGTGGTTTCTAGAGCGGAAAAAGTCAAATCGGGAGCGAAATTTGTATGGGAACTATATATAAATCTGAACCGATCTGACCGATATTCACCATGGGTGTTTCTAGTGGAAATATAAGATGTTTTACCAAATCTGAAGACAATCTGATACATTATGTGGTCTCTAGAGCGGAAAAAGTCAAATCGGGAGAGAAATTTGTATGGGAGCTATATATAAATCTGAACCGATCTGTCCGATATTCACCATGGGAGTTTCTAGTGGGAATATAAGATGTTTTACCAAATCTGAAGACAATCTGATACAATATGTGGTTTCTAGAGCGGAAAAAGTCAAATCGGGAGCGAAATTTGTATGGGAGCTATATATAAATCTGAACCGATCTGACCGATATTCACCATGGGTGTTTCTAGTGGGAATATAAGATGTTTTACCAAATCTGAAGACAATCTGATACAATATGTGGTTTCTAGAGCGGAAAAAGTCAAATCGGGAGCGAAATTTGTATGGGAGCTATATATAAATCTGAACCGATCTAACACATTTTTACCACAGGTATATCTAGTTACAATATAAGATGTTTTGCCAATTTTAAAGAAAATCTGTTGTAATATGTGGTATCTAGAGTGAAAAGAGTCAAATCGGGAGTGAAATTCGTATGGGGGCTATATCTAAATCTGAACCGATTTCAAATTAAATAGCGTTCGTCCTTATCCCGAAAAACATCGTTGTGCAAAGTTTCATTTGGTTCTGTCTACAATTGCGACCTGTATCGTGATTACAAGAATAGATGGACGGACGGACAGACAGACAGACGGACATTGCTAAATCGACTCAGAAAGTGATTCTAAGACGATCGGTATAATTAACAATGGGTCTATCTCGTTTCCTTTTGGGTGTTACAAACAAATGCACAAAGACATAATACTCTCGTGGAGTGTATAATTATCTCTGTCAAATTTCAAGGCAAGCGGACTAGAATTGCAACTGCAATTTGAGAACAGGCTTCAGAAGGACAGCAGTCGGACGAACAGACAAACATCGCTAAATCGACTGAAATTCTGAATTCTGAAATGATCGCTATAATTAAAGGGTCTAGCTCAATTATTTTTGGTGTTGCAAACATTTGGCGTGAAACTAACATATCGAGGGCTTATATTCATAAGTGGCTATGAACCATTTTTTCGAAAATGATTTTTTTATGCCAACCTATTCTCAGATTTGTATGTCATCTGTCATATAAATTTGGAGAAGAATTTTTATTCTAAAGCCATTTTTCAAATTTCAAAAATTGAGCAGCATATAACCGAACGTTATAATTCGCTACAACGATTTTATTTAAAACATTTTTTTAGATTTAGGACATATCGTACTATCAAATTCCATCATTACGCGGTTAATAGCATTTGATTCCCAAGTTATCACGCTAAAATAGGATTAATAGTGGCTGTAAAGTCAAAAATTGTGAAAAGTATCTGCAGAAAAACCCGCGTAACTTTATATCATATTGAGAATACCAAAATATTTTTATAGCATATGATTGCTGACTTCATTCGGAATATTTGTGTTAGAAAAGTTTTAGAATCCGCGCATTTTTGAAATTTTCAACGATTACAGCGATTTTTGCGACAGGCTACATATATGTTACAAGCGACATTGGTTCTTAACACACAAACAAAAATTTAGTCGGATCCGGCTAGATCGCGAGAAAATCATAAAACAAAAATGTCATGTGTGAAAATCAGTTTAGCCATATTTACCGCGAAAATGAACATTTTCCAAAAATATTCAATTTGTATTTTTTGTTTACCGTGCCCTAGCGCAATATCCACTTTTTGTAAAAAATTTGGAAAAAGGGATAAAAATGGTACCAATCTGACAGATGAAGCTGGAATCTTTAAATTCACTGTGTTATCGAGTTTACAATAAATCTTACTTATATATTTGGGCTTTAATGGATATGTGCTTATTTCAAAATTCATAGTGCTCAATTTTAAACGGCTGTAGCTAATCATAATATTTGCACTATAACCATTTGACGTTTAACTAAAACTATATTAAGGTTAACCACAATCATAGGTTTTTTGTAAAAAAATTAATGGAGGTATGTTGGAGATGGAAAAAATAGAATGGGTCATGTAATATTTTAAATTTGAACTACCGATTACTTTGACTTTGGAAGATAGAATTACATTCATTTTTATACCCTCCACCTAAGAATGGGGGTATATGCACTTTGTCATTCTGTTTGTAACAATATTATTGTGGGTCGTGATAAAATTCTAAGACGATCTAGAGATGTCCGTCCGTTGAAAGCACGCCATCTTCTGAACGAAAAAAGCTAGGATGTTCAAATTTCCCCTATATGTGTCTAATGGTTGCAGATTGGTTAGTATTGAAAGTGGACGAAATCGGCCCAGAGGGAAAAATGTTTCCCTAACAAGGACTGAAAATAATCCTTAAATTTAGAGTATTAAAACATTTGTTTTTTAATTTCTGCTTTATATGCATTTGAAATCTGAACCGAAAAGTTGATACACGTTTTGGCGGCTGAAATGGAACAAAAAGGTATTAAAATGGTACCAATGATACAACAATAGCTTGAAACATGAAATTTGGAATGTATTTATATCTCTCTAATCGAGTAGATACGTATTATTTTAGTACTTTGTATGTATACAATTTGAAAGAGATCTGTCGATATTCGTATCATCAGGATCTAAATGGGATTAAATTTTGCAACAATCAAACTGCAGTAGCTAGAATCATCTTATTCAGTTTTTGCACTCGATTGCCTACGTAGACGCGGAAAAAAGAGGTACGACTTTAAGTTCATAATGGAAAAAGAAGTGAAAGTGGCAACAATCAACGGTTGTAGCTAAAATCATGAAATTAGGTGTGTATACTTCACTCTGTAACATATTGGATCTACAATATTAGAACTTTTCCTATCAAAATAGTACAGACATTTAGGCTGAAATCAATAAATTGCAAATGGAGAAATCGGGCTTGAGGGAAATTGTTTCTACGTAATAATATTTAGGTCACATTTTTGAAGATTGCGGCATCATTGGCCTATGTACTAAAAAATTGGGTTGTTCGGATGAGGTACTGTCGAGCCAGTCGTGCTTGTCATATGAATGATATTGTGTTCCATTATTAAATGAGAAACTTCAACCTTTCCAATAAAACCATTGTTATTTCGCAGGGGTAGAACAACTACTACTCTCTGTTGTGAACGGTGAAAAACTAAATCAAACCATTTTTTGGAAGAATTGGCAATAGGTAATTTAACAAAATTTTTGGTTAATATGAACTAATATATAATGCAAATAAATATTAAATAAAGTAATACTATTTCAGAAATGAATTATTTGAAGTACAATAGTAAAACACTAAATCTAAAAAATGTTAAACAAAATTGTTTAAATTAATAGAATCATGGTCAATTAAATATGACTTATTTATAAAAAATAATAAAAACAATAAAAGATTTTCCGAGCGACGATTCTAACCCGAGACCTTCTGGGTGCAAAGCGGACACCTTGCGTCTATGACGCCTTACGAAAAATTCCTTTTCACTCACTTGTGAAAATGCTGCGAATAAAATGAGCTTCCAGCAGACGTACTTCCATTTTTGCTGGCTACTTGAGAAAATGCTGCGAATAACATGTGCTTCCAGCAGACGTACTTCATTTTTTGCTGGATACATACATGTGTATGTGCCTTAAAAAATTCATTAATTTAAAACCACACATGGAACACAAAACGCGAAAAATTTTGAACGATGATAATGTGTTTTCCATACGAACAGACATACACACTTGCTTCAATGCGCCACATATTTCAATACCAATAAATATAAATAGGATTATTCTGTTTACATAAAGGTTTCCCAGCCAAGTGCTACGTACATTTTCCCACATTAAATAATACTTAAGATTCAACAACTGTCGAAAGAACGCAGACGTTGTGCAAATTATTGCTTTGAACAATAAAGTACGCACAAGGATGCAGTATTGCCAGGTGAAGCTGAATTTATTTAAAACCAGTAAGGAAAGGCTAAAGTCGGGCGGGGCCGACTCTATGATACACTCCACTTTCAATCCGAATACAATTCAATGCGGTGAAAAAGTGAAAACGGGAAGGTTTTTTTGTATCCTGTAAATGTATGTGTTTGACAAAAAATTGTATATCGGAAAGGACATTTGTATGAGGATATACTGAAACCTGGAACGAAATAGGTGAAATATAAAATGTATAGTTTGGCCAAAATCGGTTAAACTTATGGGAGCAACATTTGAATTTGGGCTATATTTAAATCTGAACCGATCTTACCCACTTTCACCATAGTTTTGTTTAGTTAGATTATAAGATGTTGTGCGAAATTTAAAGACAATCGAGCACAATATGTGGCTTTTAAAGCGGCAAAAGTCAAATCGGGAGCGACATTTAGATGGGGGCTATATCTAAATCTGAACCGATCTGACCGATATTTACCATGGGTGTTTCTATAATATAAGATGTTTTAAAAAATCTCAAGACAATCTGATACATTATGTGGTCTCTAGAGCGGAAAAAGTCAAATCGGGAGAGAAATTTGTATGGGAGCTATATATAAATCTGAACCGATCTAACACATTTTTACCACAGGTGTTTCTAGTTACAATATAAGTTGTTTTGCCAATTTTAAAGAAAATCTGTTGTAATATGTGGTATCTAGAGTGAAAAGAGTAAAATCGGGAGTGAAATTCGTATGGGGGCTAAATCTAAATCTGAACCGATCTGTCCGATATTTACCATGGGAGTTTCTAGTGGGAATATAAGATGTTTTACCAAATCTGAAACCAATCTGATACAATATGTGGTTTCTAGAGAGGAAAAAGTCAAATCGGGAGCGAAATTTGTATGGGAGCTATATATAAATCTGAACCGATCTGTTCGATATTCACCATGGGTGTTTCTAGTGGGAATATAAGATGTTTTACCAAATCTGAAACCAATCTGATACATTATGTGGTTTCTAGAGCGGAAAAAGCCAAATCGGAAGCGAAATTTGTATGGGAGCTATATATAAATCTGAACCGATCTGTTCGATATTCACCATGGGTGTTTCTAGTGGGAATATAAGATGTTTTACCAAATCTGAAACCAATCTGATACATTATGTGGTTTCTAGAGCGGAAAAAGCCAAATCGGAAGCGAAATTTGTATGGGAGCTATATATAAATCTGAACCGATCTGTTCGATATTCACCATGGGTGTTTCTAGTGGGAATATAAGATGTTTTACCAAATCTGAAGACAATCTGATACAATATGTGGTTTCTAGATCGGAAAAAGTCAAATCGGGAGCGAAATTTGTATGGGAGCTATATATAAATCTGAACCGATCTGACCGATATTCACCATGGGTGTTTCTAGTGGAAATATAAGATGTTTTACCAAATCTGAAGACAATCTGATACATTATGTGGTCACTAGAGCGGAAAAAGTCAAATCGGGAGAGAAATTTGTATGGGAGCTATATATAAATCTGAACCGATCTAACACATTTTTACCACAGGTGTTTCTAGTTACAATATAAGATGTTTTGCCAATTTTAAAGAAAATCTGTTGTAATATGTGGTATCTAGAGTGAAAAGAGTCAAATCGGGAGTGAAATTCGTATGGGGGCTATATCTAAATCTGAACCGATTTTCTTCAAATTAAATAGCGTTCGTCCTTATTCCGAAAAACATCGTTGTGCAAAGTTTCATTTGGTTCTGTCTACAATTGCGACCTGTATCGTGATTACAAGAATAGATGGACGGACAGACAGACAGACAGACAGACAGACAGACAGACAGACAGACAGACAGACAGACAGACAGACAGACAGACAGACAGACAGACAGACAGACAGACAGACAGACGGACGGACATTGCTAAATCGATTCAAAAAGTGATTCTAAGTCGATCGGTATAATTAACAATGGGTCTATCTCTCTTCCTTTTGGGTGTTACAAACAAATGCACAAAGACATAATACTCTCGTGGAGTGTATAAAAAAGCGAAAAAGCTAAAATTATTATAAAGCTTAAAAATGTAACAATTTATAAAACTAAATATTTTCAATTTGTCCTCCTTGGTTGATAACATTCTTTAGATGCAATCATTTATTATAGTTCTTGGATCTTCATACTACTTCCCGCTTCTACACGTATAATTCCTTCTGTCAAATATGGAAAAATGAACTGTCCCAGGACACATCCCTGGTGGGAGCCGGGACGGGTCTCTAACCCCAATATATGAAGGCGACAGGTCCTTGTATATGGTTTTGTGAACTAAAACACACTGTCCGCTGTAGGTTCCAGTCCAGTCCAGTCTATACTACCAGTACCGGCCTCAAAGGCCTGATATAGTTCTATACTAACAATCCTTTGAAAAGTATAGTGTGACGTTAACTAAATAGCTGTATTTTTTTGAGACAGCCATAATGCTGAAACACATATCTCTCAGTCATTAGTCTACCGAATATATTAGATACTTTAAGAAATTAATAACACTCTCTTTTGTTCCCTCTAGAAATTTAATTATTTTAGTATCGTCTCATTTTATAATTAATTAATTGTATTATAAAATATTTTAATATATTTCGCGCAAATAAGTACCAAAAAATGTTTCTCTTAAAAATACAACTAAAAGAGGAATTTACTCCATAATTAAATTTTATACAGTAATTTCTCAAATTCTCATCAATTTTCATTAATATCCTATTAATATATATACAATACTTTTGTTTAAATGTACATAAGTGAAGAGAATTGAATTGGCAATTTATTCACACTTTGGGACTAGTTCTGTTATGAATCGCATGCGACCTGTTTTAGGATAAATACGTTTATAGCAAGTTGTGATGAACGTTTATAATGTATTTTGCAAATAGATATAGAGAAGATCAGGTGTAGTCATATCTCAATTGTTTGTTGCAACATCATAATATAATGTGTGCTGGGATATGTAAACGTCGTCTCGCTTGAACATCCAGACTTACAAGAGAGAAAAACAAAAAAAGAGAGAGAAAATAAAATCGCCAAATCGCTACATTCGATTCTTCTGGCTAACCCATCCAAACCCATATTCTGTTACTTGAACGGTCAAGCTTAGCATAGCCCAGAGAGCGCGTGCGCGACTCTGAGTCGTATGATCACAGGTTCGAGCCCAGTTCCAACCGAATCTTTTTAATATTTTTTTTTCGTTCGTTTGTTTTCTTTTGTATTTTATATGGAAGGGCGGTAACGGTAAGGGTAACTCAAGTACCTTTTGATTGTGTCGACAAGTGAGATGCGATGTACTATAATGGGGATATGTGCGAATAAGTCGATTGCAATTGTTCTATTTTTAGAACAACGAGCTATTCTCATTCCAGTGCATTGTAAGTATGACTCTCACGGTTATTAGCGGAGCGTGTGGGAATTGTCATGTGGTGAAATTGACTTCAAAACCTCGTCTCTCTGTAGGCTAAGCTTCATTTAACTCTTTATGCACAATATTCATTCTTTTGGTGTTTTGATTCGGAACCAGCAAGTTCGACATAAAGGCTTTCAATCTGTGAAACTGGATTGTAGCAAGTGAAATTTTTCTATTTTTTTTATTGTTGGAACCAAACAATTGGTAATCCAAGTATATCACGGCAATCAATACAATTACCAAAACTATTAACTAGTCAGATTGTGCGGCAAAAGCCGAAAAGTTATTAAAAGGTAATATAGGAATCCGTTTTTTTTTCCATTATTCTAACATTGAAATTAAAATATGTAGGACAATTTCGGAATTTTTAATGATAATTGTATTTCCCAATTGGAGGAAATCTAAATTACTTTCCGAAGAAAGTTTCCAATTGTAACCTAAAGGTAAGGGCCGTGACAATAACCTACAACCTATACACTCGTAGTGCATTATTCTGTTTTAGTTCCATTATAGTGTCTGTCCACGGAAAAACCCAAAAGTATTCCTGTGGCAAGGGAGGCTGGTAATTTGCAAGACCTCATTTCCTTGGTACAAAGGAAATGAGGAATTCACTTTTTGGTATACCCTTAACCAACGTTTTAATTTTAATGGAGTGCGGGTCGAAATTGGCTCTGGAATCCAAATTCAAGGATTGTCCAATATTTCATATTAACGTAACCAAACAGTGACCAACATAGGAAGGTGTCTCATAGTTGCGTGTGAAGTATTCGTAAATTTGCACCCGCAACTGCAAGAGCCTACAAGCAACCGCATCATCAACAATCGTGCATACATCAATTAGAATAAGTCAAATGAAGAAAATTTAACTCAACTGAGGAAATCAACTGAAAGAAAACATCATCAGGAAAATGGAATGAAAACCCAAGTATCTATATGTTTGTAATCATCAGCAAAATTCAATACTCTATTTTTTTTTACCAAAAAAACAGGAATCACAAACGAACGTGTTCTTCGAGGCCTCAAAGATCAACGAAGGAAATTGGTGAGTTTTAAACTGCAATGCAGTACAATAATTATGTACTTAGAGTGAAATTTTGCTTTTGAACGTAGTTATTTTGATTAATTTGTGTCCTACTTGGTTTTTGACTTCGGTTTTCCTTGCTTCGTAGTCCGATTTAACCCAAGAATATTTATACAAAATATTTAAATTTCCAATCCTGGATTTTCTTTTCTTTGTGCGAATTAAAATGAACATTCATGAACTAAGGTTTTAAATGATTTTTTCCGTAATTCAAGTTAACTAGAATTAATTAGAAGTACCAATTTACCTATTTTTTTTTTTTAAATTTAAAACTATTGGTTTTAATCTACACTTGAATTCGAGTGTATGTTTTGTACGTTTTCTTTTTGTTGATTAAGGTTAATCGATAACCTACAACCAACCAAGAATTTAAAACAAATTCTGGTAATGAATTCTTTGAATTTGAATATTAAATATTAGATGTTTATAAGTTCCATTTTTATTAAGAATACTCATGTATAAAAACATCTATTCCGTTTCAATAAGAAACGACATACCCTTAAGAGTAACAAATTTAGAAATCGAATGAATGAATTTGAATATGTTTTAATAAATAATTTAACAATGGAAGCTTAGGTTGTTATAATTCTTACGGTGGTGATGTAGGAATAGGGTATGTGAGTGGAACGTAGGGGTCTTAGTACACATTGACGCCACTAAGACCATGGATGGGTAATGGGTTTAGAGGCAAAAGGTTCCATATCAGCTGGAACTTATTTAAGGTAATCGATGGCTGATATAGTGTTAGTTTTTTTTTCAAATATTCTTGCCATAAGGGGTTTAATTTTGTTTTTTAGTTTATGTGGCAAGAAGCCGGTCCATTTCCATTCGAGTTCAAACCTTAGTTTTTTTTTCGTTTATATTGTTTTTCAAACAGGGAGTCTATAAAAATTTTGTTTATGTCCGAGATTGTGGGAGCTATGAGAGCAAAGTGGACCCGAACCCCCCACCCGACTGTTAGCTAGCAATCAATGGCTCCCAGTCTACTTTGTTCTATGCGAGTATTTTTCAGGAATGTTTCATCTTCCCCCTATAATCTCAGTTACAATTGTGGTTAGTGTCGCTGATAGAAGTTGACGAAATCATTATCAGATATAAAAACAGTAAGGCTACTTTGTACATTACAAAGTTCCACCAAATCCCCTTAGGGTATGTTACCTTTTTGCAGTAGTTTCGTACATTCGACTTACCAATGTTTATGCGATCATGCCTCCTGTCTGACTAAATTCCGAGACAACTACTGCAATTTATATCTGTCTAATAGGTTTTAGCTACTGAGTACCCATAACATCACCTGATATGACTAGGGTATCCAACCGATTACATTTTATTCGATTAATCGAATAATTAATTTCAAATATTTGTTCGAATAATGAAAAGATCGTCATTTTCGAATATGGAATAATTCGAATAAATTGCCACAAATAATCGATTAATCCATGTTATATATAAAATATAACACGCATTATAATTAAATTCGACTTTAAGATCTGTCAGTTCCATCGGCTAAATATAATACAATTTTATTTATACAACACATATTTATTTATGTATATAAAATATACAAATCTTTTTTATAAAAACTGTTCCCCATCTTATTTTTAACTTCAAATTTCAAAGTATACTTTTATTATATGAAGGTAACGACAATGAACTACACAGTAGATCGTCATGTTAAATCGAAGTCATAGGGAAAAGATTAAAACTATATTAACATAGATACGTCAGAAACGTTAGTTTGATATACTTTTAGAGGCTGGACCACTCGCAAACTCTTTATAGATGATTTTGCAGATTTTATTTCGAACTCCGTTATTGAAATAAATGATTGTCAGCATTATAATTCAGTGCAATAAATATAGAAAAATACTAACCTTGAATTTCATTTTCTTCATCTAATTAGCTTTAATTAATTATGATTCACTGAGTTTGACAATTGTTCGATTAATCGAATAATTCCTAGGGACATTATTCGATTAATTGAAAATTCTCTGCTTTTGAATAAACGATTACTCGAATAATGCAAAACTCCGAATAATTGGATACCCTAGATATGACCATACATAAGCACGGGAAAATTCAATGACGAGCAATTTCCGTAGAGAATTCTGGGGAATGGAAATTGACCCTAGTGAATTGTGTAAATGTCAATTTAAAGAGTAACATATCTGTTAAAAATACTTCAAATTCCATGATTCTACCTGTATTAGTTTAGCATTCACAACCATATCAAGTTTCCCCACTTAGTTTATTTAGTTTATTCATTTAACTTTTTTTGAAATGGTTGTTAATGCCAAACTATACAGACAGAAGCATGCAATTTTAAACATTTTTAGCAAATAATCTCCTCTTTAATGTGACATATACACCGTTATCACAAATATTTTTTTTTTTTTTTTTGAAAATGGTATCTTTTGCAACTTCGTAGTCCCTTTAAGAGGTAACAAGATAATGGAATGAAGAACTATATCATCCGGTTCAAGTTTTATACGGACTGCCGGATGTTGTAAGAGAAGATAACGCTAAATCTATTTTTTTAACGCACTGTATTTAAAATATAATAATATGACGTTCCACGAATACTATTCAAAATTGAAAAATTTTTTATTAATGGTTTTGTGTTTAAAAAGTTTAGCACTTCTTATTTTACCAGCAGCAATATTATTCTCTCTATAACTTTAGCATTTTGCATTCCATTAGCACTTTTTGAGTCATTACTTGGTAACTCTACTGGCGTACATATGTATTTACATTACGTTTAAGGAACCTTTAACAAACGATTTCCAAGTCTGCAAATACATTTTAAAGTTGGTAGAATGTATGTAAGCCCACAACAATGACGAAAGATTATTAGATTATTATGATAATCGGTTATCTTGTTATTTGGGCATATTAAGTAAACCGAAAGTATTTTTTGGCATTCCAAACGTTTTTTTTATACCTTCACATTAGATGTCATTCTGTTGGGAGGAACGTAATGAATCAAAAGATTTATTTACTAGACGACATGTCAACTTACTCTTTGTATTTCTGCAACAAAATCTGATGATATTCTAGGAAGTTGGAAAGGATTGGAATAAAAAATGAAAGTGAAATCTGGAGTGGCAGTTGTGTGAAAGAATTTAGCAAAATATAAAACGAAATTCAATATCGTTCGTCTTGGACAGTATAATGAATGGTAACCAAATCCGAAAATCGATTTTCGATTAACCAATGAAACATTTTGTCCGGTTATTATGAATCCTTTAAAGGAAGGTAAAAGTTGATTAAATTTTTCGATTCTGAGCGAAAATTCACAATCCGGTTCGCCAGCAGGTAAATAACAATCGGCTATCCTTAGATTCTGAGGATTTTGCCCAAGTGCTGAAGAAGATTTTCTACTTGAACATTCACAGATTCATTAAAATGAACCATACATTTATAATTGTGCTTTTCTGGTTGATGTGAAAAACAATAATGAATTACTCATTCGAAACACCTACATCTGTTCCGAAATAGGAAATTCTATTATCACCTTAATAGTCGTAGGCGGTCCATACATTGGGAAACGTTTTAGAATCTCCAAGCAAAACGTTTAGCAACATATGGCGAAGAACCTATCACTTTTTCCTTTGTAATTAGATATTCAGTAAGGGAGTCATTAAAAACATTACACAAAAAAATTAAATAATAATGAAACCAAAGACAGTAAGAAGAGGAGGATATTTTGAATGCTTGTTTTCATCAATATCGAGAAACATAACTTCATTATCATACAAATTATCGTATTATTATTTGTGTACAATTTTCAAAAATACGTCACAACTGTTTAAGTATCATAATATTGTATTTTTTTTTTCAAATATTGTAAATCGCCCGTTTCGAACATTTTGCATTTTTGCCAAACTTAGGTTCGAAGATGCTTACTTTCTTGCGGTTGCTAGACTTCGTGGTACGTAAAACGAACGGCGAAGCCCCATGTGGAATACTGTGGGGCACAAATAACCATCTGAATGACACTGACTAAGCAGATGACATCTGCCTAACGTCTCACCGTTTCGAGGACATACTATCAGGTCTTAAGATAAACACCAGAAAGACAAAGCGAATTTGACACAAATATATGTTTCCAGTTGAAATATAACGTGTTCTGCCAAATTAGATCAAAATCTGTAAAGGTTTGTATCTGAAAGGACATTTGTATGAGGGTTACATTCAAACCTGAAACGATGTGGACCACATTCACCATAGTTGTTTCTAGTTGAAATATATTGTGTTGGTGTTTCCAGTTTCTAGTTCAGATATGAGGCGTTGTGTCAAATTTGAAGAAAATTAGTAAAAATATGTAGTTTTCACATAGACGTCTCTAATTGAAATATTAGGTGTTGTGCGAAATTTGAAGAAAATTTGTTAAAATACGAGGTTTGGAGAGCTGCAAAAGTCAAAAGGGAAGTGATATCTGAATCTGAGCCGAAGTGATCCATTTCTACGTAAAATGCCATTTGCATTACTGCTACTATAAAAAGTAAGCGAAGGATGACAAAAGTCAATAGTAGCCGACTTTACGGTACCCTATAAAATAAAATAAATTGACATAGTTAACAATTTGACCAATAATTAGGGTTTTGAGGTTTCCCGACTTTTTTCATTTCCCGGGAAAACGGGAATGTGCAGTTTCATTTATTTTAGGTATGACCAATATGGTTTAAAATATCAATATTGGTGTGCTTTTTTAACCCATTAAAGTCCTTGTACACTATTTAAAGGTTTTCGTACATTTTTGATAATTTTCAATATACAATTCCTAATAAAACTATATGGCGCAAGGGATCGGGAATAACAGAACAAAATAATCATAATCTAAACATAAATATTTATACACTCCATGAGAGTATTATGTCTTTGTGCATTTGATTGTAACACCCAAAAGGAAGCGAAATAGACCTATTGTTAAGTATACAGATCGACTTAGAATCACTTTCTGAGTCGATTTAGCAATGTCCGTCTGTCTGTCCGTCTGTCCATCTATTCTTGTAATCAAATTACAGGTCGCAAGTATAGTCCGATCTAACAAAAATTGACACAAATAAGATTTGTGGATCAAGGACGAACGCTATTTAATTTGAGGCAAATCGGTTCAGATTTAGATATAGCCAGAGTTACAAGCCGACCCATAATTATCGGCGGCGGAGGCGCTACTCAAAATGGGTCGGCGGCGGCTTTTGGCTGGTTCTGTCATTCGATCAACCCTAATTATTTGACACTTTTTGGAAAATGGAAGAAACAATTTGTACTGGTTTTTAATACATTTTCTTTTATTTTTTGGCAAGTAGTTCAGTATTCGTTAATATTAGCCAATGTTCCCATAATTTAATATTATTATCCCATACAATCATTTTTTGGGAGTGGGAATCCATGCCCAAAACTTGTAATATGGATGAATTTAATAAATATTTTTGCAATTACAGCTTTTCATGTGAGGCATATTTGACCAGACATCTTGAATATCATAATCCTTCCAAAGATTGATAAACTCTACCTACTTTGACACAGGAAATAAGCACAATAGAGGAGCTGTTGTTTATTGTTTTTCATAGGAACGCATGGCCACATATACTGGACTTATATAAATACGACTTTCAAATCAATATGCAATCATTACACTTTCTATAGACGTCATCATATAGTGGGATACCAATTTGACATTAGAAGGTTGTCTAAGTCGGCAGTAGTATTTTCTTTTGTAATTTTAAGTGGGTTGTCTATTTTGGTAGTAAGATTTGATTGAGTTAGAACTCCGTCAAATCTCGGCGGCTCCTATACAAATGTCGCTCCCGATTTGACTTTTTCCGCTTTAGAAACCACATATTGTACTCGATTTTCTTTAAATTTGGCACAACAGCTTATAATCCAAGTAAAAAAACCTATGGTGAAAGTGGGTAAGATCGGTTCAGATTTAGATATAGCCCAAATACAAATTTTGCTCCCAAATGTTTAACCGATTTTGGCCAAACTATACATATTATATTTCACCTATTTCGTTCCAGATTTAATTATACCCCCATACAAATGTCATTTCCGATTTAACATATGTTGTCAAGCACATACATTTACAGGATACAAAAATCCTTCCCGTTTTCACTTTTCCACCGAATTAAATTGTATTCGGATAGAAAGTAGAGTGTATAATAGCGTCGGCCTCGCCCAACCTTAGACTTTCCTTACTTGTTTTTTATTGTAGTAGTTATTACGAAATTAATTGAAAAGAAAATTGATAAATGAAAATAATATAATGGTTTAAAATTTAGGGTTAAAATACTCACATATTACAGATTAAAAACAAAAACGTTAAAATATTTAAGAAATTATTTGCCATTTTAAAAATATTTTACTCTACACAGATCATAAATAATATTCTTATTAATAACACTAGTCAACAGTCAAAATGTACTCGGGATGCGATAATTTTTTCTGTGTAGATAACCTTGACATGAGCTCGAAAAACGCAATAAAAATTTTTTTTTTCGTTTGGTTTTTTTTTTATTATTTTGTTTTTAAATTTTAAAATTTTTTTTGGTTAATTTGTTTCGTCCGGCATAACTCGGGAACCACTAGCCCGATTTAATTGAATTAAATTTTAAAAAATTTAAAATTACAATTCCCTTAATCTGTTCATATATTGTTTTCCTATACAAGCAACAGTTTCCAAGTTAAAAATGAATATATAAAGGAAAAAACTTATTTTTTGCCTAAAGATTTAAATTTTTTTTTTTAAATCCATAAAAAATCCAAAATGAAAAAAAATGTCAAATCTTATTACTTTTACGTAAAGTCACATAACCTATGAGCAAAATGAGACAATGATCATGAAAATCGATGCACGCGTTTCGCTTTTATTCGCAATTGAGTAAAGGTATGAATTTCAAAAATTTGCTCGACATATGCACAACTTTGTCTATGGTAAGGTTTTTTCTTTTTTTTGATTCTCAGAATTAACAAAACGGAATAAACAAAGGGTTATTTAATTTTTATGATTGCGTAAGCAAAGTAATAAACGCTAATAAATGTGCGTGAACAATTAAAAGGAAAAAAGGAAAGGGGACTTTTTTAATTATTTGGATTTTCCGTTGGCTACCTGTATGATTTTTTTACAGAAATGCAACCCACATTTATGGGTGGTCATTATTCGGAAAATTTAAGACTCACACATGGTGAAACAGGTATGTAGCCACCGTAAAAAAATATACACCCATTTATAAGTACCTGTCAGTAAAATACTAAACAATACACAGTATAAATAGGTCTTCATTGATCGATTTTACTCATTCAACAAGGGTCGACGAACGCGATAGTTAAAATGAGCAAACGTTCGCGAGGATTTGAATGCAATACCAATCCAAGTAATTTTTGTTACATGTGCGGAGAATACGTTTCTGAAAAAAAAAACAAGCGTTGTTTTTCACCTAAATTGAGAGATTCATTTGAAGAGAGCTTCAATTTAAAGGTCTCAAACATAGATGAGCGGTGGACACCAAGTGCTCTATGTCCAAGGTGCTACGTACAGCTAGCTGACTCAAGGTAAGTGTAGATTACGAAATTCAAGAACATATATAACTTATTATTGAAATTCTTTCAGACGACAGCCGAGAATCATCATGCCAATGCTTTGGAGAGCTCCGCTTTGCCATGTAACAGATTGCTACTTCTGTCTTAGCAAAAAACAGGCGTGGGAAAAAATATACGATGGACTTACGCTGCTGTTTCAACAGTGAATTTTCCAGTGCCATTTTCCGAAGAACCAGTGGACCCGCAACCGTCCGTTTCAAGATGGGCATCTAATAATGAGGCGATACATCCAACATCAGATCCGGAGACAGTAGAAACCACATCAGAATGCGAGTCAACATATACATTGCATGGAGGTCAACGCTTATGTTCCCAAGCAGAACTGAACGATTGGGTTAGAGAATTGAAACTCTCCAAGGAAGATGCAGAGTTGCATGCATCGCGCATGCAACAGTTCGGTTTCTTGGCTCCTGGTGTGGTGACAACAATCTACAGGAAGAGCAAATATGTCGCTTAAGATACATTTTCTACACTCGCACTTGGACTTCTTTCCGGACAACCTGGGCTATGTGAGTGACGAGCATGGTGAGCGTTTTCATCAGCAAATGAAAGAAATTGAGCACCGATACCAAGGATTTTGGAACGAAGCTATGATGGGGGACTATATCTGGTTCCTGATAAGAGAAACAGACCCACAACAATATAAAAGAAAGACAAAGGCACATAATTACTTTTAATTTGAAGGTTTTTATTTTTGTGTTTAGATATTTTTTTTTAAACTTTTTTATAATTAATTAATGTTGATATCCTTAGGATAATTTCTTGTACATATATCGAATTGTTTTTTAATTTAAAGTCATATATTTTTGTCACCCAACAAATTTTAATTTTTTTTGTAATAAAAAAGAAAAAACCTTACCATAGACAAAGTTGTGCATATGTCGAGCAAATTTTTGAAATTCATACCTTTACTCAATTGCGAATAAAAGCGAAACGCGTGCATCGATTTTCATGATCTTTGTCTCATTTTGCTCATAGGTTATGTGACTTTACGTAAAAGTAATAAGATTTGACATTTTTTTTCATTTTGGATTTTTTATGGATTTAAAAAAAAAATTAAATCTTTAGGCAAAAAATAAGTTTTTTCCTTTATATATTCATTTTTAACTTGGAAACTGTTGCTTGTATAGGAAAACAATATATGAACAGATTAAGGGAATTGTAATTTTAAATTTTTTAAAATTTAATTCAATTAAATCGGGCTAGTGGTTCCCGAGTTATGCCGGACGAAACAAATTAACCAAAAAAAATTTTTTTAAATTTAAAAAAAAAATAATAAAAAAAAAAACCAAACGAAAAAAAAATTTTTTATTGCGTTTTTCGAGCTCATGTCAAGGTTATCTACACAGAAAAAATTATCGCATCCGGAGTACATGAAATTTTTTTCAATTTGTTGAGTAGTGTAATCATTATAGTCATAATATTGGACATTTAAATCACAAGTACACCGGACACCTGCGCTAGATACAAAATTAAAAAATGTTTAAGGAAACAAAGAACTTGTATGACTGAGAATGTTATGACGTGTTTAATTTAGAAGATTTATTCGGCTAGGAAGGAAAATATTTACAGAAAAAGAGGAATAATATTCTAAACTGTAGAATCAATAAAAACATTAAAAAATGTTAATATTAATTAAATAAATTCATAAAAATTAAAAACATTGAAATAGTGCAGTCCTTAGTTCTCACAAATGGTCATTTAAATATTTCTATACATATTAGATTTCTCTTGAAAGTTTCCAAGTGAACAATTTTAAATTGTATCCCTATTTTTAGACCATTTCTTATTGGTTTCACGTGTAAAGTAAATTCTTCTTTGCGAAGACTTTCACCTTTTATTTCGTCGATTTTTTCGAAAACAAGAAATTTAATGTCAGCCATAAAAAATAAATATCTTCACAAAAAGTGTGTATTCCCTTATATGGTTTCCGCAATTTAGTGCTGACAATAATCAATATCATATTTTTTAATATTTCCCGTGTTCCCTACCTATAATATTGAATATCAAACATGCTCTGAAGTAATCTCTATTATGAAGTATTTTACGTTGCATGGTGAATTGTAGGGTACCGTAACTTCGGCTACGATTGACTTTTTAGTAGCTGAAATATGCGACTTTGGTTAAAAACTCATATTTTCCCATATAAAATTTTGGTTACAATAAAAGCAACATAACGTCCATACGGGTAGTCAAAATCATTTGCAAATGATTTTATAATCACTTTAAACCTAAAATATATTTATGCTTTAGACACGCCCCTTCTTGTACCTCGCACACAATTGTCTAGGATAGAGGCTAGGATAGGTAATATTAAATCCTTCATAACTCCTATAGTGCATGGAATCCACTATGACTTGATATTTGATCATGTTTTTACAATTGTTTTACAAATGATACACGGTACCTCCCAGACAAATTATACTGCTCTAAGTAAAATTTAAATCATTATAACTTCCGCATATATGTTCTCTGAGAGTGAGGGTATATATAAGTCGGTATAGCCGACTGAAGCTTACTTACTTGTTTATTGGTGGTTTGTATGCCAAATGGAAACTTTTTCGGCCCGGTTATCAAAAGCAAACAACTTTCAGTTTTTGTCTCATATGTTATAAACAATCTAACGTCCATAGTGCAAAAGTATATGGTATAAACTAACACACCGTGTTATATTTGACTTAGTAATATCTGTTGTGAACGTACACTAAGTCGGAACATGTCCACCAGATTTTGATTTAAATGTGCAATTGAACAGAAAGTAAATGAATCTGTTTGTTTGTTCTTTATAGCAGCCTAAACTGCTGGACCGATCTTCTTGAAATTTTCACAGTATATTCATGCTGAACTGGTGGTGAAAATAGGCTATATAATTTTTTGATATTTTCAGTGGGCGTGGCACCTCCCACACAAATTGGGGTTTTATTCGTTTTTTATAAATTAGCATATTCGGAGTACTGTTGCAGCTAGAGCCTTGAATTTTTGTGAAAGTTCACTAATTGTTAGTCTGCACAGTTGTGCACCTCCCATACGAAGTTAAAACGCAATTTTGAATATTGTCAGTTCTAGGTGCATCTAGCGTAAGTGCATCTAGCGTCAATGTGGGTAGTTGTACCAAAAATGGGCGGTACTGGAAAAGTGGGCGTGGCACCTCCCATACGAAGTTAAAACCTATTATCGAATATGGTCAGTTCTATAACACCTAGAGTGCTGAAAATTTGTGTTAGTAGATCCAGTGTAAATAGTTGTTGATGGCGGAAAGTGGCTGTGATTCTTCCCATTCGAAATTAAAAACTGTTTTAGAGTATATTCGACGCCGAGATTCCTATATTGTTGTGTCAGTTAATACAAATATAATATACAAATAATATACAATACAATATACAAATGGGCGGGATTTGAAAGATGGGGAATTTTTTATGAGAATTTTGTAAAATTACACATTTTGTTTTTTTAGCACAATAGTAAAGAAAGGTTAAAAAAGGTAATATTCATTCGTCAAAAGCCGATTTAAGTCAAAAAATGGAAATTATATTAATTTTTTAGTTTGTGTGTTGTTTGATTAGTGAACAATTTGATTGACTTTCTATGTGTTTTGAATGTTGTACATTCGAATTCCAGGTATTCCGTTAAGTAAGTTCTTCTTACGTAGGAAGTTTTTTTTTTTGGTAATGGAAAGGAGGAGAATCACATTCAACCTAAAAGCAATTTGATTTTTTACAATTCTTTCTTCATTCGCCGCAAACTAAAGTTCTGTTTTTCAAAATTCTCCATGGAACATATCAAATTTTTTTAGTATCTCAGGGAATTACATCGATTATAAGTGGTACATATATTACCGATCACAAGAAAAACAATATGAAACCTGATTTTAATTTCCGTTTGTTCTTCTGCCTGGCGAAGCGGGCGGGGGTTCTTTCTTTATTATTTCCTTTTTTAATTATTTGGTAAATAAAGAAAAAAAGATTTGCGAGAAAAAAATATTTTAGAAAGTGGGTCATAAGGTAAAAGGGTACAAGTAGTGCACTGTTTACAATAATTGTGTACGGATGGTCAGCAGTTATACACCCTAAAGTTCACAATTTCCTTCTGAACATTTTTTTATTAGCCTTACAAATAAAACCATAGGGAAAATCGACTAATGTGGAATTGATACTAAAGTCGATTAATTATTTTTTCCTTTAGTTTTCCAATCGTCGACAGGCAAACATTAAACTATACTACATTTGTTTAGATTTGCGTTGCAACACCAACATCAGATTAATGATATGGCTCTCAATGCCTCGCCGTGTTGCTCGGCACACAACAACAACTGAAAAGTTTCTTTTTTCGTTAAAAGATTGTAATTAAGCTCTCCCACGGATATCTTTAAACAGCAGCACTGCAAATTTTTGTTATGTTGCATGACCATATTCGGAAGCACTTGAACGTTTTCCGTTAATTAGGTTAAGTGGCATTATGGTAAATAAATTAGTTATGCTTATGCTCAGCAGATTACAGTTTACAGATAAAAAGGAAAACATTTACAACAGGTCTCTTGATTTCACCAGCAACTTTGCACACAGCATGTGCCGACACAGGCGTAGAGAATAGCAGTGGTTTTGTGGCTTTTAAGAAAATGAACAAAGCTTCCAGCAGTAATTGTCGAGTACCTAATAACGCTTATACTTAACTCTCTGGTCAAATGGAAAGACATGGAAAGTGTGGATAGCTGGTATGTGTGTAGAATTGATATACATTCTGGTAAAACTGTGTCCCTACGTTTTGGTATCTCCAAATCGTAATTATGTGGCCGAATCTTAAAGGACTTAACTAGCTACGAGTTTAAAACCACTTTTTAATGTAATTTAGTGCTGCTCACTTATGTTTGATAATACAGGGACTAAGATGTATTTAAGGTCATCTAATTTAAGTTGAGTGCGGTTTTTAACTTTAATACTTAGATAACTGGCTTTTAGACTGGTTTGTTTGGAAGAACGTATGATATTGTAGTAGTGACTGCAACTAACTGGCGGTTGCACTTTGAATAGAGTGATCAAACCGTGACCGACCGCCAGGTTTTCTAAAATCGCGGTTTTCGAAAAACCGGGTATTTCCAGTTGGTTTCGACCGGTTTCCTATTGAGAAAAAATCGTTTTTTTCGGTATCTCGTTCTTAAAAATACACTACTTTTAATATTATAGCATACGCAACGTGGGAATATTTAAATAGAAAACAAGTAAGGAAAAGCTGAAGTCAGGCCGGGCCGACCATATGATACACTCCACTTTCTATTCGAATACAATTAAATTCGGTAAACAAGTGAAAATGGGAATGATTTTTGTTTGTTTCCTAATCATAGGCTTGGCCAATTTGTCAAATCAAGAAGAATATTTGTATCGGGGCTATATCCAAACATGAATGAAGTTCATGTATAACGTGTTATGCTCAGTTCGAAGAAATTCGGTGAAAATACGTCGTTTCTAGGGCGGAAATTTATATGGGAGCAAGATGCAAATCTGAACCGATCTGACCCATTTTCACCATGGGCGTTTCTAGTTGAAATAAAAGATATTTAACGAAGATCTGTTAAAATATGTGGTTTGTAAAGTGGAAAAAGTCAAATCGGGAGCGACATTTTAATGGTAGATATATATAAATCTGAAACGATCTGACCTAGGTGTTCCTAGTTTAAATATAAAATGTTGTGCCAAATTTGAAGACAATCTGACAAAATATGCGGTTTCTAGAGCGGAAATAGTCAAATTGTGAGCTGTATATAAATGTTAACCGTCTAACACATTTGCACCACAGGTGCTTCTAGTTGAAATATAAAATGTTTTGCCAATTTTGAATAAAATCTGTTATAATATGTGGCATCTAGAATGAAACAAGTAAGGAAAGGCTAATGTCGGGCGGGGCCGCCTCTATGATACACTCCACTTTCTATCCGAATACAATTTAATTCGGTGAAAAAGTGAAAACGGGCAGGATTTTTGCATCCTGTAAATGTGTGTGTTTGACAAAAAATGTTAAATCGTAAAGGACATTTGTATGGGGGTATATTGAAATCTGGAACGAAATAGGTGAAATATAATATGTATACTTTGGCCAAAATCGGTTAAACATTTGGGAGCAACATTTGTATTTGCGCTATATCTAAATCTGAACCGATCTTAACCACTTTCACCATAGGTTTTTTACTTGGATTATAAGCTGATGTGATAAATTTAAAGAAAATCGAGTACAATATGTGGTTTCAAAAGCGGCAAAAGTCAAATCGGGAGCCACATTCGTTTGGGGGCTATATCTAAATCTGAACCGATCTTACCCAACTTTTGCATAGGTGTTTCTAGTTGGATTATAAGATGTTGTGCCAAATTTAAAGAAAACCGAGTATAATATGTGGTTTCTAGAGAGGAAAATGTCAAATCCGGATCGACATTTGTATGGGGGCTATATCTAAATCTGAACCGATCTTACCCAATTTTTGCATAGGTGTTTCTAGTTGGATTATAAGATGCTGTGCCAAATTTAAAGAAAATCGAGTATAATATATGGTTTCTAGAGAGGAAAATGTCAAATCGTGAGCGACATTTGTATGGGGGTTATATCTAAATCTGAACCGATCTTACCCAATTTTTGCATAGGTGTTTCTAGTTGGATTATAAGATGTTGTGCCAAATTTAAAGAAAATCGAGTATAATATGTGGTTTCTAGAGAGGAAAATGTCAAATCGGGAGCGACATTTGTATGGGGGCTATATCTAAATCTGAACCAATCTTACCCAATTTTTGCATAGGTGTTTCTAGTTGGATTATAAGATGCTGTGCCAAATTTAAAGAAAATCGAGTATAATATATGGTTTCTAGAGAGGAAAATGTCAAATCGTGAGCGACATTTGTATGGGGGTTATATCTAAATCTGAACCGATCTTACCCAATTTTTGCATAGGTGTTTCTAGTTGGATTATAAGATGTTGTGCCAAATTTAAAGAAAATCGAGTATAATATGTGGTTTCTAGAGAGGAAAATGTCAAATCGGGAGCGACATTTGTATGGGGGCTATATCTAAATCTGAACCAATCTTACCCAATTTTTGCATAGGTGTTTCTAGTTGGATTATAAGATGCTGTGCCAAATTTAAAGAAAATCGAGTATAATATATGGTTTCTAGAGAGGAAAATGTCAAATCGTGAGCGACATTTGTATGGGGGCTATATCTAAATCTGAACCGATCTTACCCAATTTTTGCATAGGTGTTTCTAGTTGGATTATAAGATGTTGTGCCAAATTTAAAGAAAATTGGGTA
The DNA here is from genome assembly GCA_947397865.1 of Polietes domitor. NCBI lineage: Eukaryota > Metazoa > Arthropoda > Insecta > Diptera > Muscidae > Polietes > Polietes domitor. Next base: position 32,427,852 of record OX377618.1, read on the forward strand.
CAATATGTGGTTTCTAGAACGGAAAATGTCAAATCGGGAGCGACATTTGTATGGGGGCTATATCTAAATCTGAACCGATTTGCCCCAAATTAAATAGCGTTCGTCCTTGATCCACAAAACTTACTTGTGCCAATTTTTGTTAAGATCGGACTATAATTGGACCTGTAGTTTGATTACAACAATAGATGGACAGACAGACAGACAGACGGACAGACGGACATTGCTAAATCGACTCAGAAAGTGATTCTAAGTCGATCGGTATACTTAACAATGGGTCTATCCCGCTTCCTTTTGGGTGTTACAAACAAATGCACAATGCCATAATACTCTCGTGGAGTGTATAAAAAGTCAAATCGGGAGTGAAATTCGTATGGGGCGTATATCTAAATCTGACCCGATTTTTATACACTCCACGAGAGTATTATGGCTTTGTGCATTTGTTTGTAACACCCAAAAGGAAGCGAGTTAGACCCATTGTTAAGTATACCGATCGACTTAGAATCACTTTCTGAGTCGATTTAGCAATGTCCGTCTGTCTGTCCGTCTGTCTGTCTGTCTGTCCATCTATTGTTGTAATCAAACTACAGGTCGCAATTATAGTCCGATCTTAACAAAAATTGGCACAAGTAAGTTTTGTGGATCAAGGACGAACGCTATTTAATTTGGGGCAAATCGGTTCAGATTTAGATATAGCCCCCATACAAATGTCGCTCCCGATTTGACATTTTCCGTTCTAGAAACCACATATTGTACCCAATTTTCTTTAAATTTGGCACAACATCTTATAATCGAACTAGAGACACCTATGCAAAAATTGGGTAAGATCGGTTCAGATTTAGATATAGCCCCCATACAAATGTCGCTCCCGATTTGACATTTTCCTCTCTAGAAACCACATATTATACTCGCTTTTCTTTAAATTTGGCACAACATCTTATAATCCAACTAGAAACACCTATGCAAAAATTGGGTAAGATCGGTTCAGATTTAGATATAGCCCCCATACAAATGTCGCTCACGATTTGACATTTTCCTCTCTAGAAACCATATATTATACTAGATTTTCTTTAAATTTGGCACAGCATCTTATAATCCAACTAGAAACACCTATGCAAAAATTGGGTAAGATCGGTTCAGATTTAGATATAGCCCCCATACAAATGTCGCTTCTGATTTGACATTTTCCGCTCTAGAAACGACATATTGTACCCGATTTTCTTTAAATTTGACACAACATCTTACAATCCAACTAGAAACACCTATGCAGAAATTCGGTAAGATCGGTTCAGATTTAGATATAGCCCCCATACAAATGTCGCTCCCGATTTGACATTTTCCGCTCTAGAAACAACATATTATACTCGATTTTCTTTAAATTTGGCACAACATCTTATAATCCAACTAGAAACACATATGCAGAAAGTGGGTAAGATCGGTTCAGATTTAGATATAGCCCCCATACAAATGTCGCTCCTGATTTGACATTTTCCGCTCTAGAAACGACATATTGTACCCGATTTGCTTTAAATTTGACACAACATCTTACAATCCAACTAGAAACAACTATGCAGAAATACGGTAAGATCGGTTCAGATTTAGATATAGCCCCCATACAAATGTCGCTCCTGATTTGACATTTTCCGCTCTAGAAACGACATATTGTACCCGATTTTCCTTAAATTTGACACAACATCTTACAATCCAACTATAAACACCTATGCAGAAAGTGGGTAAGATCGGTTCAGATTTAGATATAGCCCCCATACAAATGTCGCTCCTGATTTGACATTTTCCGCTCTAGAAACGACATATTGTACCCGATTTTCTTTAAATTTGGCACAACATATTATAATCCAACTAGAAACACCTATGCAAAAATTGGGTAAGATCGGTTCAGATTTAGATATAGCCCCCATACAAATGTCGCTCACGATTTGACATTTTCCTCTCTAGAAACCATATATTATACTCGATTTTCTTTAAATTTGGCACAGCATCTTATAATCCAACTAGAAACACCTATGCAAAAATTGGGTAAGATCGGTTCAGATTTAGATATAGCCCCCATACAAATGTCGATCCCGATTTGACATTTTCCTCTCTAGAAACCACATATTATACTCGATTTTCTTTAAATTTGGCACAACATATTATAATCCAACTAGAAACACATATGCAGAAATTAGGTAAGATCGGTTCAGATTTAGATATAGCCCCCATACAAATGTCGCTCCCGATTTGACATTTTCCGCTCTAGAAACTACATATTGTACCCGATTTTCTTTAAATTTGGCACAACATCTTATAATCCAACTAGAAACACCTATGCAGAAAGTGGGTAAGATCGGTTCAGATTTAGATATAGCCCCCATACAAATGTCGCTCCTGATTTGACATTTTCCGCTCTAGAAACGACATATTGTACCCGATTTTCTTTAAATTTGACACAACATCTTACAATCCAACTAGAAACACCTATGCAGAAATACGGTAAGATCGGTTCAGATTTAGATATAGCCCCCATACAAATGTCGCTCCTGATTTGACATTTTCCGCTCTAGAAACGACATATTGTTCCCGATTTTCTTTAAATTTGGCACATCATCTTACAATCCGACTAGAAACACCTATGCACAAATTAGGTAAGATCGGTTCAGATTTAGATATAGCCCCCATACAAATGTCGATCCCGATTTGACATTTTCCGCTCTAGAAACCACATATTATACTCGATTTTCTTTAAATTTGGCACAACATCTTATAATCCAACTAGAAACACCTATGCAGAAAGTGGGTAAGATCGGTCAGATTTAGATATAGCCCCCATACAAATGTCGCTCCTGATTTGACATTTTCCGCTCTAGAAACGACATATTGTTCCCGATTTTCTTTAAATTTGACACATCATCTTACAATCCAACTAGAAACACCTATGCAGAAAGTGGGAAAGATCGGTTCAGATTTAGATATATCCCCCATACAAATGTCGCTCATGATTTGACATTTTCCGCTCTAGAAACGACATATTGTACTCGGTTTTCTATAAAGTTTGCAGAACATCTTATAATCCAACTAGAAACACGTATGCAAAAATTGGGTAAGATCGGTTCAGATTTAGATATAGCCCCCATACAAATGTCGCTCCCGAATTCACTTTTTCCGCTTTAGAAACCACATATTGTACCCGATTTTCTTTAAAATTGGCACAACATTTTATAATCGAACTAGAAACACCTATGCTGAAAGTGGATATGATCGGTTCAGATTTAGATATAGCCCCCATACAAATGTCGCTCCCGATTTGACTTTTTCCTCTCTAAAATCCACATATTGTACCCGTTTTTCTTTAAAATTGGCACAACATCTTATAATCCAGCTAAAAAACCAATGGTTTAACCGATTTTGGCCAAATTTTACATATTATATTCCACCAATAAACAGACATAGTGAAAGCGCGTCACATCGTTCCTGGTTTCAATAAACCCCCATACAAATGTCCTTTCCGATTTAACAAAACACCGATTTTTCCGATTTTTGTCAAACACATACATTTACAGGATGCAAAAATCCTTCCCAATTTAAATTTTTTACCGAATTGAATTGCAATGAGAATTGTTTGGGTGATGGCCATATGTCCATACTTTGGTATGACTTTGGTTAACTACTGTATAATTTGTATTTGTCTGTCGGACAATTGGATCAATTACCATATTATTTACCATATTCGTTAAATTTGACTCAAGATGAATTTATAGCATATAAATTATATTTATATAATTTATATAATTTGTATGAACTACATAAAATTGCTCCCATGAAATACCTGGGTTTAGTAATCAAAGCGAGGTACATACGCAGGGAGTGGTGTAGGGTATTATATAGTCGGCCCCGCCCGACTTTAGCCTTTCCTTACTTGTTTTTAATTAAATAGCGTTTGTCCTTATCCCGAAAAATTTCGTTGTGCAAAGTTTGATTTGGTTCTGGCTACAATTGCGACCTGTACTCTGATTACAAGAATAGTTGGACAGACAGACGGTCAATGGGTCTATCTCGCTTCTTTTTAGGTGTTACAAACAAATGCACAAAGACATAATGCTCTCGTGGAGTGTATACAAATTACAAACAGTCCAAATTGCATGTGTGGGGCAACACCAGAGTATGTAAAACGTATACGCATTTCGTCCAACACATTTTTGCCCATACATTTGGTGTATCTAAACCCCCTGAACACGCAAAGTGATCCATACTTTTGAAGTACGAATTTGGATAACAACTTTTCTATTCTAGCTGCAGCCGTTGGGTTGGTTCCATTTGTATCCCTCTATTCCCATTTTACCCCCTTAAAACTACGAATTTGGATAACAACTTTTTATTTTAGTTGTCTACTCAGTTACAGGAATGTACACATCGAATTTCATTATTCTAGCTGCAGCCGTTGGGTTGGTTCCATTTGTATTCCCATTTTACCCCCTTAAAACTAAGAATTTGGATAACAACTTTTTATTTTACGTGTCTACTCAGTTTGAGGAATGTACACATCGAATTTCATTATTCTAGCTGCAGCCGTGGGTTTGGTTCCATTTGTATCCCTCTATTCCCATTTTACCCCCTTAAAACTACGAATTTGGATAACAACTTTTTATTTTACGTGTCTACTCAGTTTGAGGAAAGTACACATCGAATTTTGTGCTTCTAGCTGTTGTCGTTTTATCACTTGTTGCCCATTTCACCCCCAACAAATAAAAATCAATTTATGGAGCACGTATTTTCTATAAAGGTAATGCACATACCGAATATCAAACAATTATAAGCAGACATATTTAAAAAGCGTGCTGAAATACTCTAAATATTGGAGGTTATTAGAGGTATTTTCAGTCCTTGTGAGGGAAAATATTTCCCTCTGGACCGATTTCGCCCATTTTCAAACTCAACCTATCAACACTTATTAGACGTATTCCTGGGAAATTTGGACGTCCTATCTCCTTGATAGCGTCCTTTCAAGAGACGGGGGGATAGATGGGCACGCGGACGGATGGACATTGCTGGATGGTCTTAGAATTTTATGACGATCAAGAATATAAATACTTTGTTACAAACGGAATGGAAAAATTAGTGCACCCCCATCCTGGAGGTAGAGGGTATAACAAGTGAGGCTAATGTCGGGCGGGGCCGACTATATAATACCCTCCACTCCTCCATTTGAATTCCAACTATGTCACATGGCCCGATGTAACCAATTTTCACTCTGTTTGAAATATATATATAAATAAATAAGTTGTTCCAAATTTGCTTAAAATCGATTTTAAGATGTGATTAGTAGAGCTGAAAACGCAAAATCAGAGGAGACATATACGTTAAGGTTATAACTAAATGTGTTGTCATTTATTTTGGTTTAAGACCAAAGGTTCTGCTGAAGTCTTCAGCAGATCCCAAAATTAGCAAAAAGGCAAAGTGAGACCTTTATTGTTGCAGCTAAAAGTTGACTGCGCAGTTTCGATGGGCGCTACCCCATCTCGTCAGAACTTTCGCAATGAATGTATGTCTTTGACTTAAATCAGGGTTCATATTAGTACCAGCGGTCACATACGACAAATGAGAAGCGCTGATAAACAAAATATTCCACCGAACTAAGTCGACACACTAAAAATCTCACTTTGCCAATTCAATGTTATGCATGTGCTCGCAACAATGCAAACTAAATCTGAACAGATTTGCTTCAAATTAAATAGGTTCGTACTAATCCCGAAAAAGTTCGTTGCACACAATCTCACAAAAAGGTTATATATGCACAAATACATAATACCTCAGTGGAGGGTTTAATTATATTTTCAGTAATTAAATGATCATAATCAAAAATGTGACTGGGGCGTTCCACCATCACGTACAGACAAATTGAACTACAATTTACATAAATTATCCTCACGATGTAACAACAGTAGAAGTTGTTGCATTAAAATTTCAGTGAAACTGTTGCTCATAAAAATATATAAGAATAAATTGCAACTAAGATTCAAGTATGCTGCTGGCGCGAAAAGATTTTCAATAAATCACATATTTATATCGGGAAATATGTTTCTGTTTTTCCTAAGGTACAGACAAATCGTGTCACGTAAGGGATATACTTGAAATTAAATCTATAAATCAAATAATGTTTTGGTATGCCAAATTTCTTGAACAATTGCGGACTGATAATAAAACAAAGCAAAAATATATAATTATAAAATTTTGCTAATTTTTCTGCTTGTTCTTGTAAGACGACATTAAAAACAAATTAAATAAGACACGTTGAACAAACTAATTAAATTTAGTGATTTTAGAAAGTGGATTAAAAAATTCCATTAAAAATGTTAATCATTCATTATCTGTATGTTAAAAATTTTTGGAAAATCTGTATTTTGTGGGTCTTACTGTTCTAAATTTAAATTTTAAATTCTTAGAGATATGAACTGGGATACTGTTCTGGCTCAAGACAGTACTTTAGGGCCTTTGTCAATCGAATGTTATCACATGTTATGCAGAATGTAAGTTAATTATCTCCAGAATCATAAAATTATTTAAAAAATGCTTTATTTTATTGATAAAAAAGTATTATCTTATTTCCCATTGGTCCTATTGTTATTGTCCGTCTATTACATCAACTGTTAAGGAACAATACCTTTAAGTATACGGATCGGCTTAGAATCACTAGCAGAACCGATTTAACGATGTCTGTCTGTCCGTCCGTCCGTCTACTGTCCATTTAAGCTTGTACGCACTCCAATTTGCCAGAAGTATTTTTTTTGCCAAGGACGATCTGTATTGAATTTGGAGGAAATCGGATCAGATTTAGATATAGTCTCCATAAAAATATCCCTATGATTTACCCAATTACTGCTCTAGAATACATATTTTATTACATGGGATCAAAATTTTCAGGATCGTGTTCATTTTGAACTGCTAACGAGAAAGTGGACCACATTGGCGCATGTTTTGATATAGCCCCGATACAAATGTACCTCCGATTTACAATGTTACTGCTCTAAAATCCACATTTTACATCAGATCTTGATCAAATTTCCCACACAATGATACATTTAGACTAGAAACACCTATTTTGAAAGTCAGTTATATGGGTCAATGCTTTGGTATAGCCCCCATACAAATGGCCCCCTAGTTTACACTATTATCGCTCTAGAACCCACGTCTTACATTGGGTATTGATAACATTTTGCAGATCATGTTATATTTCAATAAAGAATACCTACTTTGAAAGTGATCTATAAGGACCCACTTTTTAATGCAGCGCCCTATCAAACGGGTCCCCATTTTTATTATTACCCCTCTAGGGACACACATTTTACATTTATCATTTTGCAGATCATAATATTTTTCAACTAAGAATACGTGCTAATATAGTCAAATATATGGGTCCATATTTTAGTATAATCCCCATACAAATTGTGCCCCCATTCTACTCTAATACAGCTCTAGAACCCACATCGTGCATTGCATTTCGATACAATTTTGCATATTATGTCATATTTCAAGCAAGAATACCTACTTCGAAAGTGATCTATATAGACCCACTTTTTAATGCCCTATATGACTCACATTTTTTACATCGGAAGCTTTTCAAATTTTGCAGATTTTATTATATTTCAACTAAGAATATATACTATGAAAGCCAAAAATATGTGTCCATACTTTGGCATAACCCAAATGGGGCCCATTCTACTCTATTACAGCTCTAGAAACTACATCTTACATTGAATCTTCATCAAATTTTGCAGATCATGGTATATTTCATCTAGGAATACCTACCGTGCAGGAGAACTATATAGGTCCATGTTTTGGCACAGGCCCCAAGTGTTGTAATAGACCCCCTTCAAATGTCCGTCCGATTCATCCTATTACCGCTGTCATTGGATCTTGATCAATTTTTCCAGCCCATATTATATTTTCTTTACACGGAATATCAGCCGGAAAATTGGATTAATTACCATATTATTACCATATTCGTTAAATTTGACTAAAGATGTATTTATAGTATTGCTCCCATGAAACACAAAGCGAGGCATATAGGCATATAAGCGAGGCATATAGTCGGCCCCGCCCGACTTTAGCCTTTCCTTACTTGTTTAGTATAGCCAAACCAAAACGAAGAAATATATTTTGAAAATAATTTTATAATAATAAATAATAACAGATTTTTTACAATTTCAATATAGCTCAACCAGTTAAATTTCAGATTTTGCAAATAAATAACTCACATTCCGCAAAACATGTGAACACTTCGAATGACATGACGCAACTAAAGTATCAATCGAAAATGTCAAATCGTTTTTATCTTCGAGCTACGGTCGCAACAAATCGAAATGGTTGCAATGGCGGGGCTATGCACCAAAAATAATAAAATCTATTAAGATGTTCCGTCCGACTCTTTGATTTCTGACAGTTACGTTAGATTAAAATGTAAATATAAGAGCGACTCTCATTTTCCCACTCTTAGGTGAAGAATGGGTGTTTCAAAATGAATATATTTCGTGTTTTTTGTTTAATTGTGAATCAACTAAAGAAAACAGCACAAAGCAACGACAAACAACATTAAAATACTAAGAAACTGTGTCGTATTTTACACGAATTTTGTCACCATTTTACTTATTTTATTTTTTTTAACTAATTGCAAAAAAAATTATTGAAAAATAAGGCAAAAATTATCGTATTCTTCTTTGTTCCCGGCGTTCTTAATTTTGAAATTTTTATGTTATTTTGAATGATTTCTGTCAAAACCGACGACAGCTCGCTCTTAAATTTTATTTTTCACATTTTAATCTAACGTAACTCGCTCGATTTTTTAAATGAGCCCGAAAGATCTTCTTGTTAAATTTTATTTTCTTTGCTATGCACAAATCAATTTGTAGCAAAACATGGATGTGTTGTTACCAACAACTAATTTTATAAACCATTATAAAAAATAATAATTTCAGACTTCGTAACGAGTTCTCATTACTAGGTAATGCAAAAAAATAGTGAGAAATTATTACCAAGTGTTCAGAAAAACAAAAACCCATTCTTTGAAATTTGAGTCATGTCATAACACCTCGGAGAATCCTAACAAAACGAATGGAGGATACCAGTGAAGGCGTAAGAAAAGATTCTCACCTCCAATGTTACTTGGTAATAGGAGTTTTGTATTTTATAAATTTCATTATTTACCTCCAGTTTTGCTGTGAACGGGATTTCACTGCACCAGCAGATGTAGCTTTACACTGCGACTAATTTATTATTTATTCAACACGTCATTTTATGCATACGCGAACACTTACAAATTTTATATTTGAATTTATGTATGTAACATTCGACAACACTGACAGCGGGTGTTGTTATATGAATAATGTCCTGGGCAACACCACAATAACTGCAGAAAGCAGACACATGCAAACTAAATCTTACACAGCTGGAGAAACCAGGATTGGTTTACAGCAACGGAATTTCAATTTAATGCAAAAATAAATATTGAAAAAGTGTAAGTTTGTATTAAATTTAGAAACTCTCCGTTCATAGCATAACCACAGACGAGTGCAATATGCTACGAAATCAGGACGAAAAGAAGGCGCATAGATATGTATGCATACATCTTAGGGGTGTTGATGGACGACAGATTGCAGGTGCGCTACGAGCCACATAGCACCATGGACAGACACTCTGCATGAACAATTCGATAGGAAGGTGATGTGAATAGAATTTTACTTTTTCTGTTCCGGAAGCCACAACGCAAATTACGTTGGTCCTTAATGAACCCTGTTTCTATAATATCGATAACCGATTTTTAAATAGTCCGGCAACTTTCACTGATATTTTAAAACACCTAATATAAATAACATGTACTTCACTCGCATACTTTAACCTTTGCTTACTTGGTATTCATAAATTAAATAATATAGTCTACATAAATAAACAGAATTAGTAAAATTTGTCTTTTTTCCTAAGACCAGCAAAAACTCCAAGTAATTTTGGACATAAGGTTAAACCAAAAGTATTAAATACTTACTTTTCGGATCCGTTTCTAATTAAAAAAACCTAAAAAATAAGTATTCATGCGAAGTCTATACTATGAAACATGTTGGTCGACGTTATTGTGAACCACAATTGGTGGTTTGAACACACAAAAACATTTCTAGCTGCAACAAGCAGTGTAAGTTCTTATTCAACACACAATTAAATTCGTAACAATTAGGGTTTGGGGTCCGGGAATTCCCGAATCGTTTTTCGTTTTTCCCGTCCAAAATTTTCCGGGAATTCCCGGGAAAAAATTTTTGATTTCCCGCGAATACGGGAAATATTAAAAAATATTTTATTGATTATTTTGAGCATTAATTTAGATTTACTATATAAATTGGAAGAGATCCGACTTCGAGTCTACAAACAAAAAACAACAGATTGGTAGACAATATATTTAATAACAACTTGATAAGCCTCATGGAAAAGAACAAATTGATGAATAAAATTGCTACTGCCCCAAGACCAATCTGCTCCTCAATTAACTCACCTTCATATGGACTATGCAGATATATTGTTGACGTACTCAAGAACTTAACAAAGAACTCTATATACAATGTCAAAGACGCGAGCGAATTTAAAAAGAAAATTAACAACACACATATTGATGACGACGAAATAATAATATCATTTGACGTTGTGTCCCTTTTCCCCAGTATACCAGTCAACCTCGCCATAAGGACAATTGAAGACAAATGGGACATAATAGAAGAATTCACCACGATACCAAAGGATTTATTTATAGAGATATTGACCTTCTGCATCAAAGACACAAGATATTTTAAATACGACGACAAATTCTATGAGCAAAGAAAAGGAATGCCAATGGGCTCCCCTGCATCACCAATAATTGCGGACATAATTATGGAACAACTTCTGGACACAGCAATTGAGAAAATGACCAGAAAACCTAGGTTCTTGACGAAATACGTTGACGATCTCTTCGCAATTTTGAGGAAAAATGATGTTGATGAGACGATCAAAATACTAAATGGATACAACAGACAGATTCAATTCACGATGGAAGAAGAAAAGGACAACAAATTACCATATCTGGATTCTATAGTACACAGACAAGGCAACATCATAAAACTAGACTGGTATCAAAAACCCACATCTTCAGGCCGATTAATTAACTTTTATTCAAAACACCCAAGAAGGACAATTTTCAACACCGCGGCCAATTTTATCAGAAGAGTACTAGACATAAGTGATGAGGACTTCCACAAAAATAACATAGAGAAAATTAAAAATATTTTAAGAAGAAATGACTTTCCCATAAAAACAATAAGACAATTAATTAAAAATGTACGAAATCCCAAAAGCCACATAGAAAAACCAACAAAGCTATACAAGACTATAACATATATACCCGGATTCTCGTAAAGATTCAAAAACTCAGACTTATACGACAAAGAAAAATATGAATTAGCCCAAAAATCTCACAACACGGTCAACAATTTATTCAGCAAGACAAAATCAAAAATAAAAAAAGAAGACAGAACGGACGTAGTATATAAAATTAAATGTAATGGTGACAAGTCCAACTTATGCAATAAAGTATATGTTGGTACTACAAAGACAAAATTAAAAACTAGACTTTCTTCTCATAAATCTGACCTAAAAGCACTTGACAAACCATTAGAGCAAAAAACTGCACTTGCAGCCCACTGTGCACTAACTGGACACACACCCAACTTTGACGACGTAGACATATTAACAGAAGAGAGTAACTACCATAGGAGATATACATTAGAAATGCTCTACATTACGGACGTTCCTACTGAAAAGAGACTAAATTACAAGACAGACACAGACAAATGCGCACACATATACAGAAATATCATACACAAGAATAGGAAAGACGGACAGTAGTTGACAAAAACTTGTGAAAGTGGAAGGATCGTTTTGTTTTTTAAAATGTAACTATATTAATTGTTTAAAAATTGTTTGTATATTGATAGAATAACATATGTATATTTGATTAGTGTAACACCCCTGAGGATGATCGACGAAGTCGTTCGAAATATCGGGAACAAATTGAAAAATAAAATAATAAACGAACAACATCTTGTTTTTATTTACTTGAGACCTTAAGCCGGACAATAATACAAAACATTAAAATCAAACAGGTCAACTATACACATCATACAATTTTAGATATATTTAAAATTCATATATGTATTTACATTACTGACAATAATAATGGGTGTTTGTTTATTACTACAAACAGAACTTTTTGGTCATGGTCATTTTTTGGGAAGCCTAGCTAGTAGAATGCAAACTTTTTGTGAGTATATTTGCATTTTCTTTTTTGTTAAACAAAAACATCATACCGACAATACTATGACTGACATAATGTTAATACTTAAACCCTCGTGCTTCTTAAACTTTAAATTTCTTGTTTTCATAGAAGAATCGACGAAATATTAAAAATAGTGAAAATCTTCTTAAATAACAATTTACTTTACAAATGAAACCAGAAAGAAATAGTTAAAAATTTGGGTAGAATTAAAAGTTTTCACCTGGAAACTTTCAAGAGAAATCAAATATGAATAGAAATATATCCTACGGTATTTTTAAATAAGAGCTAATGACTGGACTATTACAATGTTTTTATTTTATATGAATTTATTTTTATATGTCTTTTACATTTTAGAACAGTTTACTTTGTTTATGGAATTTTTTTAAGAAACTTCTAAATTAATTACGTCATAACGTTCTCCGAGTTATGTGTTTCCTTAATCATTTTTAATTTTCAATCTATTGTAGGTGTAAGCCATTGGTGTCTTCGATTTAAATGTCCAATTTTGTGACGCGTTTAATTCTGAAGATTAGTCTAAAGTAAAATATTTGTAAAATGAAGAATAATCAGTAAAATATTTTTACAAAGACATTCGTAACTTGTTCTTCTCGATCAATTACAATTAAGAGACTTAATAAGGTGGCAAGATTTTTATTCATTGTTTTTTCTTAAATTGATCAACAAGAATCTGACAGCAACACTATGAAAGTATTAAGCTACTTTCTTGTTAAGCGAGTAAATTCCATACAAAAAATAAGCTAATAAGCCCAATAGTTTAAACCTTGAAATTGTGTACACGGACGTGTATGGTGGTCGTTAATAGTTAACCTAAAAGCACACCAGTTACTAAATGTTGACATTTTAAATCATATTGGACATACCCAAAATAAATTATTATTTCCCGGGAATCCCGGGAATGGTGGTCGTTAATAGTTAACCTAAAAGCACACCAGTTACTAAATGTTGACATTTTAAATCATATTGGACATACCCAAAATAAATTATTATTTCCCGGGAATTCCCGGGAATGAAAGTTTTCATTCCCGTTTTCCCGGGAAATGAAAAAAGTCCGGGAAACCCAAACCCTAGTAACAATGCATGTGTTATTAACATAAACTCCTGCTTTTAATCATTGTGAGTAAGTCATTATTTCGTACTTCAAAATAGCCCAGGCGTTGTGAGCTGTCATTACTAGGTAATGTAATTAATAATGCGCTGTCATTATCAAGTTTTTTTATGGGAATTTTCCAATGTATAATCGTGTGAAGTTAATATCATATCTGATCTGTACTACACAAATAAGTCAGTTTCAGTCGGTTATATACCTGTGGATTTAAAAACATTTTCAAATATCAAATTGATTTCGACCATCCGTGGAAGTTTATCTGGTTTATTTTAGCCATAGCGTATGTCGATTTGTTTGGGAGGTGCCTGAAGGGGTGTGGCAATATCGCCCATATTCCAAGTGCGAACATCATCCATGAAAATATTATCAAGAATCAAATTTAACAGTATTTCTAGAGAGATTATAAAAAGCCCTTATTTTACGTAGGATAGGGAGATTTGAAGTAGGGCCGTGTCAAACTCCTCCATTAAGGCATTAGCCTTAATTTTTTAACATTGCAAAACAACGTATATTGTATTATATTTATATTTGTGTGTATGAATGCGAATTTAAGTTGCGTAGCACATACATACATGTGTGAGTGTCACATAAAGTATTTCCTACATCCTGTTTCCGGTAATTGTATTGTTGTGAAGGAAGTCACGCATACACATTTGATGTGCGCTGTGGTACAGTGTTATATATTAGCGCAATGACTACATATTGATCATTTGACTTTTCGGCATGTATGTCCATCTATTCTAGTAATCAAAATTATCGAAGTGGGAACTCTAGAACAAATCGTTTGTTATTAAAAAACAGACCCACCATTTATTATACCGATGAACCTATAATCAACTTCTGAATCGATTCAGCTGCGTCCATTATATGCCACCGATTTAAAGTTATTTTTATCATATTTTCATCATTCATATATTTAAGCAACTAAGAGCCATATACATACCTATTGTTTTCGGATGTTTAAGGAGATTCGAACTATTTTAAATGTTTAAATTGCGCATTATTTCAAAATCTTTCGAATTTGAGTGTTCGAGGCGAACTTAGTGATGTGTTCAATAAATACACTGTAAATAATTAACAACAAAGGAGAAAATTATCAACTGAATTAATTAATATTGACAAAGACTTCAAATTGCAATAGCTTGATACATAATTCGTTTCGATACATATGTAATTCATACGAACAATTATTTTTCGGAAGAAACAAATCCAAATTTGATATCACTTCCACGGAAATTATTAACAATTCTGCATTTACCCGAATTGTTCTCATGTGCTTGCTTGGGTTCATTGTGCCATAGAAAAGCATTCGAAGTAAAGAGGAATGGAGAGAAAGAAGAGGAATATAAAGAACTTCTATAACTTGACATCGAAGTCAAAAATGATCAATGTAGAAAATGTAGCTGTTGTCATTCTAAGAACAATGAAATGTCATACGAGTGGACTATAAACTAAGACAAAGGAAACAAAAAATCAAATGCGCGGAGTCAAAGTGCGTGGCAAAAATAAATATGTATATATTTTTTATCGTCTTTAAATTATGTATATTTAATACTAGGGGTGGCCGGCGCAACTTTATTATACCCTCCACCTCCAGGATGGGGGTATACTAACTTTGTCATTCCGTTTGTAACACCATGAAATATCGACCTGAGACCTTATAAAGTATATATATTCTTGATCGTCATAAAATTCTAAGACGATCTAGCCATGTCCGTCCGTCTGTTGAAAGCACGGTAGCATCTAAACGAAAGGAGCTAGAACGTTCAAATTTTCCATAAATGCGTCTTATAGTCGTAGATCGGTTGGGATTGAAATGGGGCGAAATCGGCCCAAAGGGAACATTTTTTCCCTCACAAGGACTAAAAATACCCATAATAATCCCTAATATTTTAGAGTATTTAAGCATGTTTTTTTGACTATGTCTGTTTATATTTGCTTGATATTTGGTATGTGCATTCCCCCTACAGCAAAAACGTGCACCATAAAGTGATTCTTATTTGTAGGGGGTGAAATGGGGCAAAAAAAGGGATAAAAATGGTACATATTAAACGACAACAGCTAGAAACACGAAATTCGGTGTGTACATTCCTCTAACTGAGTAGAGACATAATATAAAAGCATTTTCTCCAAATTCGTACTTTTAAGGGGTAAAATGGGAATAGAGGGATAAAAATGGTACCAACCAAATGGTTGTACCTAGAATAATGAAATTCGGTGTATACATTCCCCTGATTGCATAGACAAGTAAAATAAACGGATTTTTTTAAAATTCGTACTTTTTGGGGTTAAACTGAGAAAAGGGGATAAAAATAGTACCAATCAAATGACCGTTGCTAGAGTCATGAAATTCGGAGTATACATTCCTCTGACTGTGTAGACACGGAAAATAAACTGATTTTTCGAATTTCGTACTTTTTGAGGTCAAAATAGAAAAAGGGGATAAGTATAGTACCAACCAAATAACCGCAGCTAGAGTCGTGAAATTCGGAGCATACATTCCTTTCACAACGTAGACATGAAAAATAAAAGGTTTTTTTCCAAATTCGTACTTTCAAGGGATACAATGGGTACGGAGGGATAAAAATGGTACCAACCAAACGGCTACACCTGGAATAATGAAATTCGGTGTATACATTCCTCTTATTGCGTAGACACTTAAAATAAACAAATTTTTCGAAATTCGTACTTTTTGGGGTTAAAAAGAAAAAAGGGGATAAAAATAGTACCAATTAAATGCCGTAGGAAATTCAGGAAATTCGGAGTATACATTCCTCTGACTGCGTAGACACGTAAAATAGACGAATTTTTCGAAATTCGTACTTTTTGGGGTTAAAATGGAGAAAGAAAGAATACAGCTAGAATGATGAAATTCTGTTTGCGTAGAAATGTCAAGGGGGTAAAAATGGTACCAACCAAATGGGCGCAGCTGGAATCATGGAATTCGGTGTATACATTCCTCTGACTGCATAGACACGCAAAATAAAAAGTTTTTTTTTCCAAATTCGTACTTTTTCTTTTACGGGAAAAATTGGTTGAATCATGAAGTTAGGTTATTTTGCACTTTGCACATGTACGTCTGATAATGGATTTTCAAAATTTGTACATTTGGAATTAAAATAGAATGGAAGTACAACCAACTGTAGCACCCACTATCTTCCAATATTTATGGTATTTAAGCTTTTTGAAAATATAAATATGACAATATTTATTTTTTATTTTGAAATAGATAATGGTTTGATATAATTAAAATATTATATTTATTTATATAATTATTTTTTCAATATTTGTATTTGTTTTGGTTTGGCTATATTACAAAATTTATATTTTCCTTTAATATTACTGCACTTCTACGAAAACCGACAACCTCTGTGGAATGCAATCCATGGTGGAGGGTATAGAAAGTTCGGCCCGGCCGAACTTAACGCCGTTTTTACTTGTTTTGTATGGGTGCAACCAGGTCTACACACACCTTTGTATTTGTAAAGAAAGCTACAGAACAATAAGATAATTGGGAAGTAAAAAATGGTTAAAATTTCGATATAGTTCACATTCCGCACAGAGAAAGGAGCCGAGGTGGCGCAAGTCGGCTGCGCGCCGCCGCCGACCTTTTTCATATCAGCCACGCCGCCGCCGATGAATACGGCTGAAAACGGCGCAGCAACCACTAAAATTATAGGTTAAAGACATTTTGATATTTTTAATCAACCATGTAGATATCCGAAATAACTACCAAATATTACAAGAGGCTTGTTCACATAAACTGCCGTTAAAATGCGCAAAAGCCACATCAAAAATAATAAAAACAAGTAAGGAAAGCCAAAGTACACTTTCGACTTTCTATCCGAATACAATTTAATTCTGTGAAAAAGTGAAAACGGGAAGGATTTTTGTATCCTGTAAATGTATGTGTTTGACAAAAAATATTAAATCGGAAAGGATATTTGTATGGGGGTATACTGATATCTGGAAAGAAATAGGTGAAATATAATATGTATAGTTTGGCCAAAATCGGTTAAACGTTTGGGTGCAACATTTGTATTTCTAAATCTGAACCGATCTTACCTACTTTCACAATAGTTTTTTTATACCCTACACCACTTCGTGGGCTAGGGTATTATAAGTTAGTTTCGCCCCAAATGTTTGTAACACCAAGAAATAATCGAGCTAGACCCACCTTTAAGTATACCGATCGGCTTAGAATCACCAGCTGAGTCGATTTAACGATGTCTGTCTGTCCGTCCGTCCGTCTGCTGTCCATCTAAGCTTGTTCGCACTCTACAGGTCGCAATTGTTGTCCGATTGTCATGAAACTTGGCAGAAGTTTTTTTTTCTGGCCAATGACCATCGGTATTGAATTTGGAGGAAATCGGTTCAGATTTAGATATAGCCCCCATACAAATGTCGCTCCCGATTTGACTTTTTCCGCCCTATAAAGCACATATTGTACCCGATTTTCTTTAAATTTGGCAAAACATCTTATAATCCAACTATAAACAACTATGCAAAAATTGGGTAAGATCGGTTCAGATTTAGATATAGCCCCCATACAAATGTCGCCCCCGATTTGACATTTTCCGCTCTAGAAAAGACATATTGTACCCGATTTTCTTTAAATTTTGCAGAACATCTTATAATCCAACTAGAAATACGTATGCAAAAATTGGGTAAGATCGGTTCAGATTTAGATATAGCCCCCATACAAATGTCGCTCCCGATTTCACTTTTTCCGCTCTAAAATCCACACATTGTACCCGTTTTTCTTTAAAATTGGCACAACATCATATAATCGAACTAGAAACATGGTGAAAGTGGGTAAGATAGGTTCAGATTTAGATATAGCCCTCATACAAATGTTGCTCCCGAATGTTTAACCGATTTTGGCCAAATTTTACATATTATATTTCACCAATAAAAAGACATGGTGAAAGCGGGTCACATCGTTCCAGGTTTCAATATACCCCCATACAAATGTCCTTTCCGATTTAAAATTTTTTGTCAAACACATACATTTACAGGATGCAAAAATCCTTCCCGATTTCATCTTTTTACCGAATTGAATTGCAATGAGAATTGTTTGGGTGATGTCCATATGTCCATACTTTGAAATGACTTTGGTATACTACTGTATAATTTGTATTTGTCTGTCGGACAATTAGATCAATTACCATATTATTTACCATACTCGTTAAATTTGACTGAAGATGAATTTATAGCATATAAATTATATGAATATAATTTATATAATTTGTATGAACTACATAAAATTGCTCCCATGAAATACCTGGGTTTAGTAATCAAAGCGAGGTACATACGCAGGGAGTGGTGTAGGGTATTATATAGTCGGCCCCGCCCGACTTTAGCCTTTCCTTACTTGGTTTTATTTGGATTATAAGCCAAATTTAAAGAAAATCGAGTACAATATGTGTTTTCTAAAGCGGCAAAACTCAAATCGGGAGCGACATTTGTATAGGGACTATATCTAAATCTGAACCGATCTTACCCACGTTCTGCATAGGTGTTTCTAGTTGGATTATAAGATGTTGTTCCAAATATAAAGAAAAGCGGGTACAATATGTCCTTTCTACAGCGGAAAATGTCAAATCGGGAGCGACATTTGTATGGGGGATATATCTAAATCTGAACCGATCTTACCTAATTTCTGCATATGTGTTTCTAGTTGTAATATAAGATGTTGTGTCAAATTTAAAGATAATCGAGTACAACATGTGGCAATGTCCGCTTGTCTGTCTTTCCGTCTATCCGTCTATCTATCCGTCTGTCCATCTATTGTTGTAATCAAATTACAGGCACAAATAAGTTCTGTGGACCAAGGACGAACGCTATTTAATTTGAGGCAAATCGGTTCAGACTTAGATATAGCCACCATACAAATGTCGCTCCCAACTTGACTTTTTTCGCTCCAGAACCCACATATTGTACCCGATTTTCTCTAAATTCTGCACAACATCTTATAATCTAACTAGAAACGCCTATAATAAAAGCGGGTAAGATCGGTTCAGATTTAGATAAAGCCCCCATACAGATGTCGCTCCCGATTTGACTTTTTCGCTCTAGAAATCACATATAGCACCCGATTTTATTCAAATTTGGCTTAATACCTTATACTTCAACTAGAAACACTTATGCTGAAAGTGGATAATATCGGTTCAGATTTAGATCCAGAAACCAAATAAATCCAATCTGGAAACCACATATTGTACCCGATTTTCTTTAAATTTGGCACAACAGCTTATAGTGGCATAACATCTTATAATCCAACTAAAAACTCCTATGGTGAAAGTGGGTAAGATAGGTTCAGATTTAGATATAGCGCCAATGTTGCTCCCAATTTTGACCAAACTTTATATATTATATTTCACCTTTAAAAATTCATGGGGAAAGCGGTTCCAGGTTAACATTTTTTGTCAAACACATACATTTACAGGATACAAAAATCCTTCCCGATTTCCCTTTTTGACCGAATTGAATTATAATGGGATAGAAAGTTGAGGGTATCATATCAACACATAGGCAAATGTTTAATTGTCGAAATTTAATGATAATTAGAATTCTATTACACCGCCGCCGACCTGTCAAAATTGGGTTGGCTCAGACGTCGAGCCGACGCCGATAACCTTCAAAATACTGCGCTGCTGCCGCCGACGATTTCAGCTCGGCTCCTTTCTCTGATTCCGCACAACATGTACGGTATCACGCCAGTAGCATACTATTTGGTCATTTCTGGGAGGATACACATGACGTGAATTTACCGTTTTTTGTTTCCTCGAAAACGGCAATTTTGATAAAACCTACATACTGCTTTGAAGCAGAATCGTCTAAACAGTGATGGTTTTGATCACCCTAATGTATGGACGAATAAGCTGGCTGTCGCACAGTATGCTGTTGTATAAGCAGCCAGCCATACGTTATCTGCATGGCTAACTTTTGTATGGAAATGACAAACAATTGAAATCGAGGAATACTACCCAACACACGACGAAACACGTTTAACAGATGAAGAGTCATAACAACATTAAATGATGAAAAGGGGTGGTGTTAGTTGCTAACGCCAGAGAGGTTATACAGTCGAGAGTGGAAATGTCTGCGATAACGTGTTATACAATTGGGAGCAACATTATATTGTAGACAACATTTGTTTATTTTCCAATTTTCGAATGTTGAAATTCGAATTCAATCAAAATTGCAAAAAAAAATATGTTTTTATTCGATACAACCTCCAACAACAATACATTTTTATCAATTATTCAGAGCGCCCCGGTAGTCGAGTTGGTAGCGTGCTCGGCTATCAGCGTGGGGGTCGTGGGTTCGATTCCCACCAGAGGTCTGGTCTGTCGCTGCAATAACTAGCTACAATGGTCTTAGTCACCCCGGCTCAATCCCTGGACCCAAAATTAGAATATAAATTTACTTTGTATTGTAATTCATAATAAATAAATAAATAAATTCACATTAAATATTTCAGTTAACATCGCTATTATACCGATGTTTCTTGTAAATTGACATGCTAAGGGAGACATTTCCACTCTCGGCTGTATAATCTCTCTGGCCAACATGTCGTTGTGTCAACGTAGAAATTCTCGTAGGCAATGGCAATTGAAGGATTATGATACCGTCGCGTTGTTTTCCACTCGAGATGATTTCTCTTCAATGTGAGCAATGGATAATACACGAATGGAGAAGAATTGAATCCTAAACATTAAGGGAACATGCTGAGTTCCATAAAGTTTAATGTTGCATAGAAAGCAAAACCAATTTATAGTACGTAATTGAACGAACAGCTACAAACTTGGAAGAATTGAATAACTCACTTTCAAGAAACTGTGATATTTTAAGTATTATAATTTTTGAAATTTAATATTTTCAATAAACGGAGTTTTTGGCGCTCAAAAAATAATAAATTATCATTTATTCAATGAGAGTTAAAGTTTTTTGCATTCATGAAAAAAATGTATTTAATGCAAAGATTTGCTTGTATACGAAAACCTTTGAGAAAACTACATATATACTATATATAAAGGTAAATCAAATGATTTTCAAATAATGTCTGCCTGGGTGGTATTTATTTACAAAACGTCATAAATAAAAGACCCCTGCATTATGGCAGAATTACCGAAAGTGGTTTGTGGCGTAATATTCCAATAATATTTCCTTGTTAAACACTTATAGTCACCATATGTTGTTGTACCAAATTTGAAATAGCTTTTAGAGCGGACAAAGTCTAATCGGGAGAGACATTTGTATGGGAGCTTTATATAAATCTGAACCACTTTGTCTCATTTTCACAAGTGCTGTTTCTAGTTCAAATATAAGATGTTGCGCAAATTTGGAGAAAATCAGCTAAAATATATGGTTTCGAGAGCGGAAAACGTTAAATCATGAGTGAAATTTGTATTGTGGCTATATCTAAATCTTAACCGATTTGCTTCAAATTAAATAGCGTTCGTCCTCGATCCACAAAACTTACATGTGCCAATTTTTGTTAAGATTGGACTATAATTGCGACCTGTAATTTGATTACACCAATAGATGGACAGACGTCAGTCAGACAGACAAACATTGCTAGATCGAATCAGAAAGTGATTCTAAGCCGATCTGTATAATAAACGATGGGCCTATCTCGTTTCCTTTTTGATGTTACAAACAAATGCACAAAGACATAATACCCTAGTGAAGGGTATACAAATTACATGGTTATTAGTAAAAAAATACCCATCTCAACACAAGATTGAATATAAACAAGTAAGGAAAGGCTAAAGTGGGACGAGGCCAACTATATGGTACCCTCCACTTTCTATCTCATTAGAATACACTTCGAAAGAAAAGTGTAATGGGGAAGGATTTTTGTATCCTGTCAATGTATGTGTTTGACAAAAAATGTTAAATCGGAAAGAACATTAGTATTGGGGGTATATTGAATCCTGGACCGATGTTAATCACTTTAACCATATATGTTTATAGGTGAAATATAATATATAATGTTTGTAACAAATCGGTTAAACATTTGGGATCAACTTTTGTGTTGGGGCTATATCTTAATCTGAACCGCTATTACCGACATTCAGCAGAGGGGTTTCTAGTTGGATTGTAAGGTGTTATGCCAAATTTATAGAAAATCGGGTACTATGTGGTTTCTAGAGCGGAAAAAGTTAGTCTGAACCGATCTTACCCGCATGCATTATAAATGTTTCTAGTTAGATTATAAGATGTTCAGACTTTAAAGAAAATCGGGTACCATATGTGGTTCTACAGCGGAAGCAGTCAAATCGGGAGCGACATTTGTATCTAAATCTGAACCGATTTGTTTCAAATTAAATAGCGTTCTTCCTTGATCCACAAAACTTACCAGTGTCAATTTTTTTTGACCACAATTGCGACCTGTAATTTGATTACAACAATAGATGGACAGACGGGCTAAATCGATGCAGAAAGTGATTCTAAGCCGATCTGTATAATGGGTCTAACTTGGTTCCTTTTGGGTGTTACAAACAAATGCACAAAGGCATAATACCCTAGTGCAGGGTATAAAAATATAGAAATCAAACGAGAACGGAGCCTTAACTATCTTAATAAATGACCAGTGGGACACCTCAAAGGAAAGGATACAAGAAAAGTACTATTTATCAAATGCTATCCTGTCCAATATTGGATAAAATTTAGCGATAAAAATGCTTTCCTATACGCTACTGACCATGTTTGCATAAAACCAATGAAAAACAAGTAAGGAAAGGCTAAAGTCGGGCAGGGCCGACTATATGATAACCTCCACTTTCTACCCCATTACATTTGAATTCGGAGAAAAAAAATGATATTGGGAATGATTTTTGTATGGGTACTATATATGGAGTATAGAGCAAAAAAGTCAAATTAAGAGCGAAATTTGTATGAGAGCTATATCTAAATCTGAACCCATCTGATCCGCTTTCATTGTAACTGTTTCTTGTTGGATTATAAGATGTGCCAAATTAAAAGAATATCCGGTAAAATATATGGTTTATAGAACGGAAATATTCAAATCGGAGCAACATTTGTATGGAGGCTATATCTAAATCTGAACCGATCTTACTCGCTGTAACCACAGATGTTTATAGTTGGATTATAAGGTGTTGTGCCAAATTTGAAGAAAATCGAGTAGAATATTTAGTTTCTAGAGCGGAAAAAGTCAAATCAAGAGCGACATTTGTATGGGGGCTATATCTAAATCTGAACCGATCTTACCCATGCTGTGTCTAATTTAAAGAACATCGATACAATACGTAGTTTCTAGAGCGGAAAAAGCCAAATCGGAAGCGACATTTGTATGTGGGCTATATCTAAGTCTGAAGCGATTTGCTTACCAGTGTCATTTTTTTGTTAAAATCTGACTATAATTGCTATCTAGACTTTGATTACAACAGTAGACATTGTTAAATCGACTCAAACAGTGATTATAAGCCGATCTGTATAATAAACGATGGGTCTAACTCATTTCCTTTTGGGTGTTACAAACAAATGCACAAAACCATTATACCCTCGTGGAGGGTATAATAAACAAATAATATTATGCGGGACGTGACTTATTTCTTTGCAGAATCATAAGTTTAACTGGTTGAAGTATATTGAAATTTTAGAAAATGTTTTATTTTATATTTAGTATTATAATACTATTTTACCAATACAACAACCAACATTTTACATAGTGTAGTTTTTCGCATAAATACTTATTAATCATCTCTTTGAAAGCTCGAGTGGAAGTACTAATTTCTCAATATTTTGTTAGTGGAGTACTTATTTCATTACAATCCCTTTTTTAATAATTACGAACGGATCAGACAAACATGTAGTGAAGGTTTAGCCTTATGTCCAACATTACATTTTAATGTGGTATTTGCTGGGTTTGTTTTTCACGTTCATGATTTGCACGCGAATCTGCACATAATAGCAATGAATTCTTTGTGTATTTCATTTACACAAGTTCGTGGATTCAATTTCAAAGCTCAAATATGAAAATAATAGGTTAGCTTTTACAGGGACAGAGGCTCCCTAACTAGCTACATTGCATGTAGCTTACATGCAATGTTCGTAGAGCAGATGACACAAGTGTTGAAGAGGAACTATTAGAACGTTTGTTTAAATTGTTATATTTCAGTTTTATGGCATTAATGGAAAATGTAATTTGCCAACTGACTGCAATTATACGTGGTCGTGCAGTAATTAAATTTTGTTAATATAGTACGAAATACAATGGTGAAATCGTCGTGTTTCTAATGACGCTTAGTCGTTTCCATGAGGCGGTTTGGTGAGAATGTTTTTTCACTAATATATGTTAAATTAAATAGCCAGCAAAATCCTCTATTACCTAGAATCGGCTGTATTGTAGGAAAGAATCTGAAAGAATTTCCATTTATGAAACTATTTCATAAATTAGTTTAGTCACATTTCTCTGCAATTAGTTTTACGCTCTGGACTTTAAAATTAAATAAAATAAAAACAATGATACTTTTCAATATATAATAAATTGAATTTTACTGTACCGACCATATTCGATGGATTATTTTACTAACATTTCTCCAGTATGTGTTCTGACATAAATATGTCTCCTAATTTTGGTCAAAGGCTTAGAAGGAAAGTACTGGCTTCGATAGTTTACTGAAATAAACATATGGAAAAAGTTGTTGTCGACCAACATTCCTCATACATGCTGAAAAAATAGCTTCTATAACATTTTTCCACAAACATATTCTGCTTGATGGAAATATATGTTTAGTGCACTCTTTTTGGGGTTCAAATGGAAAAAACGGGATAAAAATAGTACCAAATGATCGCAGCTAGAGTCATGAAATTCGTTATACATTCCTCTGATTGCGTAGACACGTAAAATAAACAGAAATTGGAAATTCGAATTTCATGCTAGAGGCATGAAATTCGGAGTATGCATTCCTCTGACTGCGTTTAGACACGAAAAATAAAAGTTTTTTTTTCAAATTTGTACTTTCAAGGGATACAATGGGTACAGAGAGACAAAAATAGTACCAATTAAACGACTACAGCTAGAATCATGAAATTCGGTGTGTACATTAGGGCGTACCTCAAAAAAAAAGTTCGCCGTACACCTTCGAATATGAAGTATTATTGAAAGGTAGTTTCAAAAAAAAATTTTATTTTTTTATGCCGAACGTAGGGGTCGCGCTTTTACATTTTTCTATATAACTTGTATTTATAAACGGATTTTAAAGTGTGATACATCGATGTTTTTGTCTCGACGAGGCCGATTTTTTTGTCTTTGAAGTCATTGAGCTCAAGCACCCCCTTCTGGTACTTACCCATCATTTCTCAGTTGCTACTACCCTAATGTACCACTCTAATAATCGAAAATTAAAGCTCGCATAAAATCATGAATCATGTTTGAGCTCAATGACTTCAAAGACAAAAAAATCGGACAAAAACATCGATGTATCACACTTTAAAATCCGTTTATAAATGCAGAAGTTATATAGAAAAATGTAAAAGCGCGACCCCTACGTTCGGCATAAAAAAATAAAAAAAATTTTTTTGAAACTACCTTTCAATAATACTTCATATTCGAAGGTGTACGGCGAACTTTTTTTTTTTTTACTTGTAACCTGGTACGCTCTAGTGTACATTAGGGCGTACCTCAAAAAAAAAGTTCGCCGTACACCTTCGAATATGAAGTATTATTGAAAGGTAGTTTCAAAAAAAAAATTTTTATTTTTTTATGCCGAACGTAGGGGTCGCGCTTTTACATTTTTATACCCTCCACCTCCAGGATGGGGGTATATTCACTTTGTCATTCCGTTTGTAACACCTTAAAATATTCATCGGAGACCCCATAAAGTATATATATTCTGGGTCGTGGTAAAATTCTAAGACGATATAGCCATGTCCGTCTGTCCGTCTGTCTGTCTGTCTGTCTGTCTGTCTGTCTGTCTGTCTGTCTGTCTGTCTGTCTGTTGAAAGCACGATAGCGGCCGAACGAAATGAGCTAGGAGGTTCAAATTTTTCCTAAATGTGTCTTATGGTTGCAGATCGGTTGGGATTGAAAGTGGGCGAAATCGGGCCAGAGGGAAAAATTTTTCCCTCACAAGGACTGAAAATACCCCTAATATTTAGAGTATTTCAGCATGTTTTTTGAACATAATAGCTTGTATTTACTTGATATTTGCAATTCGCATTCCCTTTATAGCATAAAAGGGCACCATAGAGTGATTTTTATTTGTAGGGTGCGAAATGGGACGAAAAAGGGATAAAAATAGTACCTATCAAACGACAACAGATAGAAACACGAAATTTGGCGTGTACATTCCTCTAATAGAGTAGATACATAATATAATAGTATTTTTTCTAAATTCGTACTTTAAAGGGATTAAATGGGGATAGAGGGATAAAAATAGTACCAACTTAAAAAAGAAAAGAAGAAATAAAAGAACTTTCTAAAATTCGTACTTTTTGGGATTCAAATGGAAAAAGGGGATAAAAATAGTACCTACCAAATGACAGCAGCTGAAATCATGAAATTCGGAATATACATTCCTCTGACTGCGTAGACCGAAAAATAAAACGTTTTTTTTTTTTCAAAATTCGTACTTTCAAGGGATACAATGGCTACAGGGGATAAAAATCGTACCAACTAAACGAATACAGCTGGAATGATGAAATTCATTGTGTACATCCCTCTAATTGTGTAGATACGTAAAATAAAGTGATTTTAGATAGTCGTACTCTTGAGAGGGCAAATTGGAAAAAGGGGATAAAAATTGTACCAACAAAATGGCCGCTGATAGAATCACGGAATTCGGTGTATACATAGCATAGCCACGTAAAATATTTTTTCTTCCAAATTCGTACTTTATTTTGTTGTTTTTACGACAAAAAATGGTAGAATCATGAAGTTTAAACAATTATACTTTTGAAATTAAAATAGGATGGAAAAACAACCAACCAAACGACTGTAGCTGAAAATGTACTTTATGAATTGAAGTATTATATCCATTACATATATATAATACAAATATTGGTAGCCTTGGCTTATTAATTAAATTTCTTATTTTCATACAGTTTATTTCCTCTTGTAGCTTGGAAGCACCACAAAGAAAATAAATGGGACAAAAAGGGATAAAATATGGTACCAATGATACGACAACAGCTAGAATCATAAAATTCGGTGTGTACATCCCTTTAATTGCATAGACACGTAAAATAGAGGGATTTTTCGAAATACGTATGGGACGAATGGGGATATCTTTAAAATTTATACTTTTCTTATCACTTTGTCTGTATGAAAATGTTTCTTTCTAATAGCGACTGTCAATCGCCTAATATTTAGGCATGTTCACTTTCACAATTTCAGCATTTTATTTATATAGTAGTCGATTTCAAATAGTGCGCATTATAGTTTGAAATAGTAAACAAACAACAATGCATACAAATATCACAATTTTCGTAATATGGTACTGTGCTTCTATATAAAGTCGACTTCCTTTAATCTGCTGGTAATACTATGGAATGCACTCCGTGGTGGAGGGTATATAAGATTCGGCCCGGCCGAACTTAACGCCTTCTTACTTGTTCTATATAACTTGTATTTATAAACGGATTTTAAAGTGTGATACATCGATGTTTTTGTCTCGACGAGGCCGATTTTTTTGTCTTTGAAGTCATTGAGCTCAAGCACCCCCTTCTGGTACTTACCCATCATTTCTCAGTTGCTACTACCCTAATGTACCACTCTAATAATCGAAAATTAAAGCTCGCATAAAATCATGAATCATGTTTGAGCTCAATGACTTCAAAGACAAAAAAATCGGACAAAAACATCGATGTATCACACTTTAAAATCCGTTTATAAATGCAGAAGTTATATAGAAAAATGTAAAAGCGCGACCCCTACGTTCGGCATAAAAAAATAAAAAAAAATTTTTTGAAACTACCTTTCAATAATACTTCATATTCGAAGGTGTACGGCGAACTTTTTTTTTTTACTTGTAACCTGGTACGCTCTAGTGTACATCCCTCTAATTGCGTAGACACGTGAAATAAGAGAGGAAAAAGGGGATAAAAATGGTACCAAACAAATGGCCGCAGCTAGAATCTTGGAATTCGGTGTATACATTCCTCTGACTGCAAAGACATGCAAAATAAAAAGATGTTTCCAATTGGTTGTATCATGAGGATAGGTTATTTTGCACTAGGTACTTGAGATAATGGATTTTCAAAATTTGTACTTTTGGAATTGAAATGGAATGGAAATACAACCAACTGTAGCACCCACTATCTACCAATATTTATGGTATTTAAGCTTTTTGAAAATATAAATATAAAAATATTCATTTTTTGAATTGACTTTAAGTATTATTTCGATTTTGCTAGTCTAGCCTTGTAAGCGTGTTGTGAAATAATAAAAATATTATATTTATTTATAAAATTATTTTTTCAACATTTGCATTTGTTTTGGTTTGGCTATATCAAAAACATTTATATTTTCCTGTAATATTACTGCTTTTCCTTACTATTACTGCAGCCTCTGTGGAATGCAATCCATGGTGGAGGGTATATGAAGTTCGGCCCGGCCGAACTTAACGCCCTTTTTACTTGTTTTTAAATTGTTTTGTAACTTCATATTCATTTTTCATTATTTATAATAGTGCAATGTCTCCTTCGTCTCTTGTCATGGAATATGTCTTATCGAGACGTCTGGAGTCAAGTACATTCAACGATGTTTTAAAATATCGATTAATAGACTTTTTAGACTGCATGCGATATCAATCGATTTCAGCTTGAAATGATAGAAGGCCGATTTTCAAATGTAAAATTTGTATTGGATCTAACAATTCTAATTCGAAATTTAATTTTTGAAGTTTCTATATGAATATGTAAGATTTTAGTGACAGAATATTTATTTATTTAATTTATTTTATCATTCTGTGATTTTGTTAAATTTTTAACTAGTGCTGAAGTTGAAAAAACGACAAACCAGGAAGTTTTGTAATGAGCAATTTTCTTGGTTGGAAAGCAGAGGCGGTTAAGCATTTTGTATTGCATGTGTCAAGAGTATGTTTATCGGAATACCTAATTCCGCGATCAGCGCTCTATAGAAAAACAGATCAAGCAAGCCGAATAAACTATGGTAATGTATTGCATTGGTCATAATCTGCCATTTCTTTAAATAGATTTTCTACCAAATTCGTTGATTACATTTTGTGTGGAATCTAGAATAGCAAAATCTATAAAATGTAGACGCACTAAAGCCACAGAATTAGCAAATATTTTGGGCAAGAAGGCATGGAAAAAAATAATATCTGCAATGAGAACCTCTAAGTTTTCCCTCATTGTTGATGAGAAAATTTTTGATTATCAAAAACGTGTAGTTGAAAAAGTGGTGGAATGCTTTGCCTTTCTCAGATATATTTTTATTTCATTGATAAAATTTAGTTTAGCTCGGTAAATTGTCAAAAGAAAAAATGATTTTTTCAAAAACTACTGGTTCTACTTGAAAGTGACATTTGTAACAATTGAAGCCCTTATAAATACCTTATCATAATTTAAATAAGGAATTCCAGTCAGAAAAAATCGACTACCATGTTTAGATAAGGAGCTTGATACAAACGATTCACACCTCTTTTCACCTTCGATGGATGTCTTTATTGACAGTGAAACCGAAATATCTGCAAAATATCGATTTTTCACTTCCAGAAACAACTGAAGTTAAATTTTGCATCCACACCATTTCTAATAACATAAATAAAATTTAATAATATTTTTAATTATTAGACTGATGAAAAATGCTGAGGATGAGCACGCATTTCATTTAAAAAGTGAGTGAGTGTGTACTTTTAAAATCTGAACGCGTATCAGAGTTGTCAGTTTAGAGGATTTAGCCCCAATTTGGGCATCTTTTTCTGTAAATGGGAATCTATTTTTTGGTTTTGGGGGATGTGGTATGGATTGCAATTTTTTTATTTTTAATTGTCCTACATTTTTGTTAATTTTTTTTAAAACTGTTTTTAGTGTTGTGCTTCCATAAGAAAATCAAAAGTTCGTACAAAAAGAAGCTTGAATGCGAAATTGAAGATTGGGCTCAAGGTATGTTATTTAAAAGTTATTGTTTCAAATTCACAATTATTATTAGGGTATCTTAAAGCAATTACCCTTTCAAGTCACCAACAAATCCTCAAACAATTTGTTGTGTGTGGCTTGTTTGATATTCTTGAAATCTTAAAGAAGGACCTGAAGAGGCATAGCGTCAAACATAAACAGAAATTCAGTTCTATTTTTGCAAAAAACACTGGATAATTATGGTGATTTTTTTTAATATAACACTGTCCGACAGTCCATATTACACTTGAACCAAATGACATACATCTGAAACTTTAGGTGAAATAGAGTTAATTGGCGTTTTTAGTTTTTCATTTTCAAATCCTGTTGCCCCGTAAAGGACTACAAATTTCCAAAGGATAACATTTTCCAAAAATTATCCGCACCCTATGACACCGATATAAATATCAAATCAAAGAAGAGAATATGTGGTAAATATACTTAAAATTTCAATCTTCTATCGCTATTAGTTTGGTATAATCAACCGTTTATATTTTAGTCTCTTAAAAAGCGTGAAAAAGCAACTTGAAATAAATGTTAATGGTGAACTAATACTGATACAATCATAATATTTGAAAAAATTTTAACAGGTATTCTCCTCTTTAATTTGACACTAATACCCTTATCATAGGGTGCGAACAAGTATATAAAACAAATTTGTATCCTTTGGAACTTTGTAGTCGTGTGAAGAGAAACAGGATGAAGAAATAAAAAGCTAAAAAACGCCAAGTAACGTCATTTTGCCTATAATGTCATACCTATATTATCCGTAGGACTTGAACCTAAGAAGATATTAGCCGTTGGTACTGATGGCGCTAGCAATTTATGTGGTAAACATCATAGTGTTTACCATTTATTAAAAAAAGTTTAATCCGCTTTTAATTCTAATAAAATGTACCTGCTATTCTTTACATTTATGCTGCTCGGAGGAGTCTAAGATATTTTAGACTGACTTAGAGTTTTTAATCAGAGAAATATACACTTATTTCAGCCACAGTCCACTACGAATTATAAACTATAGACTAGCGTTTGACTTAATAAATTCAGGATTCGACACAATAAAATTTAAAAAGTTGGTAAAAAATCTGAAACAAGGTGGTTATCGTATGGTTTAGCAGTGAAGAAAGTTCTGGAGCAGTGGATCGAATTGGAATACCATTTTTCTCTTATTGCTACAACAGACACTGAGGAAACTGCGCAAATAATCTACAATTTAATGTGCAATGAAGAGATTAGGCTCTACTTAAGTTGCTTGCTTCCGATTTTAAGTGAAATGAATAATCTGAATCTAATCTTTCAAAGTGACAATATGGATGCTGGAACCATTTACGACAAACTTCATTTAAGTCTCCTGTAGTTAGAAGCTAGAATTTTGACGCCATCAACAATTGTTGACGTAAAAGATGAACATGAAATATTAATAATAACGGAAGCTATGGAGAACAAGTAAGACAACATCATTCGGTTAAACCGACTTATGAATACCTTCACTCTCAGTTATCATGTGTATGGAAGGACTTAAATTTAGCCTATCGCCGGAGTATGTTTGTGGGAGGTACTAGAAGTTTGTGCCAACTGGAAAAACATGATCAAATATGAAGTCATAATGAATTTCAGTCACCGGCAAAGGAGTTATAAAGCATTTAATTTTACCATTGATAGAGACAATTTTGTGGATGGTACACGAAGGGGCGTGGCTAGAGCGTAATAATTTTTTTGTTTAAAGTGACTATAAAAAATTTCAAATATTAATGTTATTTCGGTTTTATAAAGTTTATGCCACTTTGTGTGGGAGGTACCAGGTATATCGCCCATATTTCATGCGCATGTAACTTCTATAAAAGAAAAAAAATTATATTTAAAAAATTTATATTTAAAGTGCTTCCAAGGGTCTATTAATTCAGAAAAAATGTTGGTCAAAATTCCTACATAAAAAGTTACACGGGAAAAACATGATTTTTAGAGGTGTTTGAAGGAACGTTTAGCTCACAGATGGCTTGACTCAGTGACGAAATATTTTGCAGATCATCAAAATATATCTTCATTCCTGGGGGGTGACCGCTGTATTTTATTTTCGTGACCCATACTAAGTTTGAACTGATTTCTTAGCTACTTTCGAGAGTTATCGTACACACCAGTCAGACGGACGGACATGGCTCAAATAACTTAAAAAGTAATGAAACGGATTTGGTCCAAACATACGTAGGGTCTTAAGTCACTCCTTCAATGCATTACACTTTTTTTGTCCCAAATGATATATAGTCTCTAGGCTATATTGATTTTGTAATACCTATGGATGGATTTGTGACTACTAAGAAGAAATTAAATGTTAATTCTTAACATTAGAAATTAAACATACATGTTTTTTATTCCAAAAAGATTATTATTTGATGGAAACGTTGAAACGTTTTCCAGAAAACATGACATTTTTCAAAACGTATCAAAAATGTTGCAATACTGTAGAACAACCAAATTTTAGTTCAATAATGAAAATTTTACAGCTTGTAGTAATTGCAAGTATTTCTACAGATATTTATGAATCTCAATGGAGAAAATGGAATTATTCAAGGACGACATTACGAACAATTTAGCTCATTTTGGAGTAACGTTTGCTTATATCAGGATGCTGCTGGCTCAGTCCTATTTAAAGAACATGCTTTGCGTACCAACAAACAATGCTTCCGTTGAACGTGTTTTTTCTATTATGAATACCGTGAAAATGAAAATTCGAATGTGAATTATAAGAAGCCCTTAAAAATGATTCAGTATGCTGTCAATTGTTTAGTCCAACTCCAGAAATGATCAAACTTTTTAATACCAAAAACATGTACAAACAAGTAAGGAAAGGCTAAAGTCGGGCCGGGCCGACTATATAATACCCTACACCACTCCCTGCGTATATACCTCGTTTTAATTACTAAACCCAGGTATTATAACAACACTTGAGGCCTGTGCCAAAACATGCGCCAATATATTTCTCATTCACGGTAGGTATTCCTAGTTGAAACATATAATGATCTACAAAATTTGATGAAGATCCGATAAGATGTAGTTTCTAGAGCTGTAATAGAGCAGGATGGGCCCCATTTGGGTTATACCAAAGTATTGACATATGGTCATCTCCCAAACAAGTAAGGAAAGGCGAAAGACGGACGGAGCCGACTATCATATACACCACTTTCTATCTCATTACAATTCAATTCGGTAAAAAAGTGAAATCGGGAAGGATTTTTGAATTATGTAAATGTATGTGTTTGACAAAAAATGTTAAATCGGAAAAGACATGTGTATGGGGGTATATTGAAACCTGTAATGATATGACCCGCTTTCACCATGTGTGCTCATTGGTGAAATATAATATGTAAAGTTTAGCCAAAATCGGTTAAACATTCGGGAGCAACATTTGTATTGGGGCTATATCTAAATCTGAACCGATCTTACCCACTTTCACCATAGGTGTTTTTAGTTCGATTATAAAATGTTGTTCCTAATTTTAAAGAAAATCGGGTTCAATATGTGGTTTCTAGAGCGGAAAAAGTCAAATCGGGAGCGATATTTGTATGGGGGCTATATCTAAATCTGAGCCGATCTTACCCACTTTTAGCATAGGTGTTTCTAGTTCGATTATAAAATGTTGTGCCAATTTTACAGAAAATCTGATACAATATGTGGTTTCTCAAGCGGAAAAAGTCAAATCGGGAGAGACATTTGTATGGGGGCTATATCTAAATCTAAACCGATCTTACCCACTTTCACCATAGGTGTTTCTAGTTCGATTATAAAATGTTGTGCCAATTTTAAAGACAATCGGGTACAATATGTGGTTTCTAGAACGGAAAAAGTAAAATCGGGAGCGATATTTGTATGGGGGCTATATCTAAATCTGAACCGATTTCCTCCAAATTCAATACCGATGGTCCTTGGCCAGAAAAAAATAACTTCTGCCAAGTTTCAGGACAATCGGACAACAATTGCGACATGTAGAGTGCGAACAAGCTTAGATGGACAGCAGACGGACAGACGGACGGACAGACAGACATCGTTAAATCGACTCAGCTGGTGATTCTAAGCCGATCGGTATACTTAAAGGTGGGTCTAGCTCGATTATTTCTTGGTGTTACAAACATTTGGCGCGAAACTAACTTATAATACCCTAGACCACGAAGTGGTAAGGGTAAAGTAAAATTTTTGAAAATCCATTATCTCACGTTCTCTAGCTGCTGTCGTTTAATATGTACCATTTTTATCCCTTTGTGTCACATTTCACCCCCTACGATAAAAAAATCACTTTATTGTACCCAATATCAAGTAAGTACAAGCTGACATATTAAAAAAATAGGGGTTTTTATGGGTATTTTTAGTTCTTGTGAGGGAAATATGTTTCCCTTTGGGGCGATTTCGCCCACTTTCAATCCCAACCGATCTACGACTATTTATGTCAAATTTGGACGTCCTAGCTCCTTTCGTTTAGATGCTAGCGTACTTTAAACAGACGTACGGACATGGCTAGATCGTTTTATGACGATCAAGAATATATATACTTTAAAGGGTCTCAGGTCGATATTTCAAGGTGTTACAAACGGAATGACAAAGTTAGTATACAACCATCCTGGCGGTGGAGGGTATAAAAATTTTTATCTTGTGATTCGGAAGTAGTGACAATTGGAATATTCACCAATGAATTTAACACGGGGTTGTCATAGTAGGGATGTCCTTTATTTTTATTTTGAAAGATTTAAAAGTAGCAAATGAACCACTTTTTCATTGGTTTCCATTTCAGTTTTAAAAAAACCCCCGCTACGGGGGGTAGAACAGCGGACCTTCTGATTGCTACTACGGCACTCTAACCATCTCAGCTATACTCTGTCCTGATTACTGAATAACTAAAGCAAACCATTTTGTTCGTTAGAACTGACAATAGGAAACTTTAAAATATATTTATTTAGTATGAATTAATACATAACAAAAATTAATATTAAATTAGCATTAAATAAATCAGAACTACTCATTTTTACTGATATTATGAAACCCCCGCCCGCTGTGCCAGGCAAAAAAACAAACAAACGGTAAAATTGATACTAAATAAATATATACATATGTTCTTAGGAGAACATTGAAGAACAGAACGTTACTTTACGCCGAATAAAGGAAGAAATCTCATAAATCAAACTGATTTTTGGTTGAGTTATCGTTGATCTCTTCCATTACCAAAACAAAAAACTTCCTTCGTAAGAAGAAATTACTTAATCGAATAGCTGGAATTCGAAAATCAATCAAACCGTTCACTAATCAAACAACTTAAAAACTAAAAATTAATATAATTTCCGTTTTCTTGACTTAAGTCGGCTTTTAACGAATGGCTATTTCTTTTTTGGAACCTTTATTTACTATTGTGCTAACAATTCCAAAGAAAACGAAATTTCCAATTTTACAAAATTCAAATCAAAATTTCCCCATCTTTCAAATCTAAGCAGGTTACAACTAAATTAACTTACACAAAAATTTAAGAATCTGGGTGTCGAATATACTCTAAAACAGATTTTAATTTCGTATGGAAAGGGCCAAGGCCATTTTCCGCCCATCTCGGTATCGAATATAGATTGAACTGACTATATTCAATAATAGGTTTTAGCTTCGCCCACTTTTCCAATACCGCCCATTTTTGATACATCTACGCACACTGATGCTAGATGCACTCACACAAAATTTCAGCACTATAGCTGTCATAGAATTGACAATATTCGATAATAGGTTTTAACTTCGTATGGGAGGTACCACGCCCACTTTTCAAGAAGATCCGTTTAGGCTGCTATAAATAAAATCAAACTTACAAACACAGATTCATTTTTATGTATATAGATTAACATATAATAAAAATTGAAATATTTGAAATAATTTAATAAAGCAATAAATCTGTATTTTTTAAGCAATTTCTTTTTTAAATTAAGCATTGTTTATTTACAAAAGTAATAAAAAGCAACAAAAAACGTTTTTCCCTAGCTACGATTCGAACCCGGTGCCTTCTGAGTACTAAATTCGTTTCCACTCACTTGTGTAAATGCCGTTCGTAAAATGTTACATATTATCGAATTTTGTTTGTTGTTTAAAAGAACTTCCTCAAAAGCGGGAAAAATTCACATTTGGAGATGCGATCAAAATGTGCTTCCTACGGAAGTAAAGAGTGATTTTTTTGAGGTTAGGATTTTCATGCATTAGTATTTGACAGATCACGTGGGATTTCAGACATGGTGTCAAAGAGAAAGATGCTCAGTATGCTTTGACATTTCATCATGAATAGACTTACTAACGAGCAACGCTTGC
Organism: Polietes domitor; assembly: GCA_947397865.1. Lineage (NCBI taxonomy): Eukaryota > Metazoa > Arthropoda > Insecta > Diptera > Muscidae > Polietes > Polietes domitor. The sequence goes on from OX377618.1 coordinate 32,464,754, forward strand.
AAATCATTGAATTTTATTATCAAAATGCGTGCTCTGTTAAGAAAGTTCAGAAAGAAAGAAATTGTGTTCAGCGACGAAGCTCATTTTTGGCTCAATGGGTACGTAAATAGGCAGAATTGTCGATTTTGGAGTGAATATCAGCCAGAAGCATTGCAAGAGCTACCAATGCATCCAGAAAAAGTCACAGTTTGGTGCGGTTTATGGGCTGGTGGCATCATTGGACCGTACTTCTTCAAAGATGATGCGAATCGTAACGTAACTGTGAATGGTGAGCGCTACCGTGAGATGATATCCAACTTTTTTTTGCCCAAAATGGAAGAACTGAACTTGGTTGACATGTGGTTTCAACAAGATGGCGCTACATGCCACACAGCTCGCGATTCTATGGCCATTTTGAGGGAAAACTTCGGAGAACAATTCATCTCAAGAAATGGACCGGTAAGTTGGCCACCAAGATCATGCGATTTGACGCCTTTAGACTATTTTTTGTGGGGCTACGTCAAGTCTAAAGTCTACAGAAATAAGCCAGCAACTATTCCAGCTTTGGAAGACAACATTTCCGAAGAAATTCGGGCTATTCCGGCCGAAATGCTCGAAAAAGTTGCCCAAAATTGGACTTTCCGAATGGACCACCTAAGACGCAGCCGCGGTCAACATTTAAATGAAATTATCTTCAAAAAGTAAATGTCATGGACCAATCTAACGTTTCAAATAAAGAACCGATGAGATTTTGCAAATTTTATGCGTTTTTTTAAAAAAAAGTTATCAAGCTCTTAAAAAATCACCCTTTACTTCAAGTTTTTTTCTGGGTATACTCATGATCCAAGTATACATTACTTCATTTACACGGTGTTCCACTCATATAAAATATAACAGTCAACAACTAAACATATAGGCATGTTCGGTTGTTGACTGTTATGTTTTATATATGGGGCATACCACGACAAATCGGACAGTTCAAAAAAATATTTTTGATTTTCTCAATTTTTTTTACATTTTTTAGTACCCACTAAAAACACACCCTGGTAAACTTTGAGTTTTTTCTGATTACTCGTTAATAAGATATAGTTTAAATCGTTAAATAGTAGTTCTTTTTTCAGTCTTTTGCTCATAACATCGTCAGTAATGGTCCGAATTGAATATTCTTTTTTTAATATTTTTGTTTTTTTGAAGTACTTTTCAGAAAAAATATTCACAATGTTTTTGTACACAAATTTTAATTTTTTAAATTAAAACTAAAATTACTATGTTTTTTAATTTTTTGAAAATTTGGAAACACGAAAAAAAATAAAAAACATAGTAATTTTTATAGGCTCACTTTCAACCAAGCATCAAAATGTACAGGCTGTTTAAATATTTTTTTCGAGCAAATCGTAGAGTAACAACAATTAAAAAAATAAAGTTTAAATTTATTTTTAGTTTTCCAAATGTTCAAAATATTAAAAAAATATTCATTTTTATAGGCCCAATTTCAACCAAGACTTAAAATTTACAGAATAAATAGATGTTTAAATAACAAAAATCGAGAAAATCGAAGAGTACAAACAATTAAAAAATAAAGTTTTAATTTAAAAAATCAAAATTTATATACAAAAACATTGTGAAAATTTTTTCTGAAAAATACTTCAAAAAACAAAATATTAAAAAAAGAATATCCAATTCGGACCATTACTGACGAAGTTACGAGCAAAAGACTGAAAAAAGAACTACTATTTAACGATTTTTAAAAAAGCTATATCTTTTTAACGAGTAATCAGAAAAAACTGAAAGTATACCAGGGGGTTGTTTTTAGTGAGTACTAAAAAATGTAAAAATGGAGGAAATCAAAAATATTTGTTTCTGAACTGTCCGATTTGTCGTGGAATGTCCCATATGTACTCGAATATACATACATGTCTGCATGCTCATATCATTGCTCCTAACCGGGGTAATAAATCTTAAACAATGTTTTTAATCTGACACTTTTTGTTACAACCATCCAGCCATTAGCTAAATGTTTTAAATTAATTCCAGCAGGTTTGCTTGTCCAAAAATTATAGAAAACCGTATATCATATCCATGCACATTAGAGTAGTATCTTAGAAAATAAAACTCATTAAACGACCTACAACTCACCTATTTCATCTATAAGTTTCGATTCGAGTGAAAGCTCATGGATTTGCTTTTTTGCTGTGGAAAGCAAACTCCGGCTGCTTGTAGCCAAAAAATGATTCAAATAGATGGTTCAATAGATTAGTTCATAAAAAAATAAATATGTTAAATTTATTAATTTTTTTATTGTCAAAAAAGAATATTTTTGAAATTAAATTATTTTTTATAAATCCACAAAGAAATACCTATCAAGCACATTTTAGTGCGTCAACATATCATAACTGTGTCAAAAGTTATGTAACTTAGAAAACAGCAATGTAAGATGCTCACGCCAAAATTCCCCTCACCGTGCGCGGAAATGACGACTCATTACATTCATTACATCAGCACATTATACAGCTCTTCGTATGATCAGCAAAAATATTAAAAAAGGACTTTTTGACCCTTTTATATAGAATCCCACATTCGAGTCATTTCATGTAAAGCGGAAAGATTTTGATATGTACCTCGGACTGTTTCGAAAATGTGTGTATGAATTCTTCATATAAAAATATTTTATACGTATTTTTGCGAACATTTAAATTAAATTAAAAAAATCAATTTGAAAATCAAAATCAAATTGTAAAACCTTTAAAAAATCTAAGTGGATACCATGCCACTTAATTACTTTAAAAGTAATAGAAATAGTACAGGGTGACCAAAAACTAAATTTTATGAAAGCTTAAAAGAATGAAACTTATTTCGCTTCTGGATATGCATGGTTATTAAATTCGAATTTTGAAATTATAAATAACAATTTTATTAATAACAATACAAATTTATTTGTATATATATACTATACACATTTTTAAAAATATTCTTTATAAATACTGTTTTTAATTTTAACTTTAAAACTATATTGTTCTTTGCATATAATTAGATACGTCAGAATAGTTCATGTGATATATATTTAGAGTAAATATATAGCTGGACGACTCGCAAACTCTTTACAGACATTTTTGCAGACTTTATTTCGAACTCCGTTATTGAAACATATGATTGGCATCATTGTAACTGATTATAGAAAAGTACAGACTCACATTGAATTACATTTTTCTTGCCATTTAGCTTTAATTAATTATTTGGACAATTAATTCATAATTATTGAGTTGGACATTTGTTCGATTAATAGAATAATTATTGGTGACATTATTCGATTAATCGAAAAGTCTCTGTTTTCAAATAAAAAATTAATCGAATAATGTAAAAGTTCGAATAATTGGATACCCTAGTACATACACAACAAGCAACAACAACAATGCAACAATACAAGCTATCAAGATCAAAAAATGTACCGCTTGACCCTAGTACATACACAACAAGCAACAACAACAATGCAACAATACAAGCTATCAAGATCAAAAAATGTACCGCTTGACATGGAATGACTCATATATCATTTGAGACAGAACATGAATTTAGCACATTGAAGGAGTGACTTAGGAACCTAAGTATGTTTGGACCAAATCCGTTTCACGACTTTTTAAGCTATTTGAGCCATGTCCGTACTTCTATTTGGCAGGTGTCCACGATAACTTCCTAAGGAAGTTAAGGAATCTATTCAAACTTTTACATAAGAATATTTTCTCCAGACCTAGCAAAACAAGCAAGACATGCTTAAAGTCATTTTGGCCATAACTCCTGCGAAATGCAAATTTCGCAAAACAAATTAATTGTGTAATTAGAAAATATTGTGTTTTTGACAAAGGTTTTATTCAAAGGTTTATTACAAAAAGTTGATAAGTAACTTAATAAATAAGTACTGGTTGGTAAGAATGTTGGTTGACGTTGTTCGAATCATGGTTGGAGGTTTGAACAGCAAATCATTTTTATCACCTTCAACTTATTGCAACTTCATTATATTACAACTGTGTATGATGATAATATAATAATATTTAAGCAATAAAATGAAACATTGTTTTAAATTTCAATATAGTTCGTTATGATTCTGTAAAGAAATAACTCACATTCCGTGTAACACTTGCACACTATAAATTGTCTATATTCCTATGTTAACTTAAAACGAACTTCCAAACGAATATTCAGAAGAATATTCTATTACCTCCCACACAAATCACGCTACGTAAAATTAAAGTTGTTAAAACTTCTATACGGATGATCAAAATACTCTGAAAATTGACCTAAGACAACGTTTTTATACCCTCCGCCTCCAGGATGGGGGTATGCTAACTTTGTCATTCCGTTTGTAACACCTTGAAATATCGACCTGAGACCCTATAAAGTATATATATTCTTGATCGTCATTAAATTCTAAAACGATCTAGCCATGCCCGTCCGCTTGTTGAAAGAACGCTAGCATCTAAACGAAAAGAGCTAGGACGTCCAAATTTTCCATAAATATGTCTTATAATCGTAGATCGTTTGGGATTGAAACTGGGCGAAATCGGCCCAAAGGGACTAAAAATACCCTCACAAAGACTAAAAATACCCATTATATCCCATAATATTTTAGAGTATTTAAGCATATTTTTCAATATGTCTGCCTGTATTTACTTGATATTGGATATGCGCATTCGCCCTATAATAAAAACGTGCACCATAAAGTGATTTTTATTCGTAGGGGGTGAAGAAGGGATCAAAATGGTACATATTAAACGACAACAGCTAGAAACACGAAATTCGATGAGAAGATATATAATATAAAAGTATTTTTTTTTCAAATTCGAGGGATAAAAATGTTACCAACCAAACGGCTGCACCTAGAATAATGAAATTCGGTGTATACATTCCTCCGATTGCGTAAACACGTAAAATAAACGGATTATTCGATTCGATTTTGGGGTTAACATGGAAAAAGGGGATACAAATAGTACCAACCAAATGACCGCAGCTAGAGTCATGAAATTCGGAGTATACATGAGTATACATTCCTCAGACTGCGAAGACACGAAAAATAAAATGTTTCTTCCCAATTCGTACTTTTAACGGATACAATGGGTACAGAAGGATAAAAGTAGTTCCAACTAAACGACTACAGCTAGAATGATGAAATTATTATTATTTCGGTGTGTATAGTTTAAACTATTGATAACCTTGCCTTATAAGCGTGGTTTGAAATAATAAAAATATTTATTTATAAAATTATGTTTTCAATATTTGTATTTGTTTTGGATTGGCTATATATATCCTGTAATATTACTGCACTTCTACGAAAATCGACAGCCTCTATGGAATGCAATCTAGTGTGGAGGGTATATAAAGTTCGGCTCGGCCGAACTTAACGCCGTTTTCACTTGTTATTAAAATATGGGTGATATTGCTACACCCTATCAACTTACTAATACAACTTACATTCCGATTGTCGAAATTAGTTGTAAGTTGATATTTGAAAATATTATAATCCCTTTAAACTTAAAAGTACCTCCCACAATTGTCCCTATCGTTATTAAATCCTTTATAACTTCAATACCGTCGCTTGAAATCCAATATGAATTGATAATCGATCATGTTTGTGGAAGTGACGAACCTTCTAGTGCCTCCCACAGAAATAATCGGGGTAATATTAAAGTATTTATAATTTCTATTAAGAGCATTTTTGTATGAAAAACTTAGCTACAAAGAGGTTCCTTCAATTGAGCTTTTCGTAATAAGGAAGATTGTTATATCGAAGTTTCACTGTATATACAGTTTTCATTACAAGAATGCACCTTATTTATACGAAGAAATTCCCAGCAATAAAGCCTCTATACAGAGAAGTATTCATTTAAAAGTTTCTATAATAGAAAATAAGTCGTTAGAGTTCCATTTTCAAACGCATCTACATAATGAATGTTGATTGAATAGCCTCTATACATGAAAATCTCGAAGTCAACAGTTCAAGTCCTGTTATCAAAAAAAAATATGTCTAAATGTGTGTCGCAAATGCATATACATATAGTCAGTATAGTTTTGATAAAAGTACAAAGGAATGCTGAATATTGCTGGGTAACTATACCTGCATATACACATACTTACATATGCAACTCAATGAGATGCTTGTAAGATGGCATGTGTACTTTATTACTTGGTGCGATTTTTTAAGCGCAAATTCGGCAAGTGAGTTGTGATTCTCGTTCGTTTGTGACAATCATTTCCTTAAAGAGGCAGGGTTTGATTTTGAAAAGTCGATGCGAAGCCACCTGAACGAAACCTTTAGACACGGTGGAAAACATGATAGTGGTAGTCTGCAGCCAAGTAATAAATTTCACCATGCCATTTGTAAATAAATTTGCATTCTATTAAATATGGATGAAAAATGGTCTTGATGGCCAGGACAATATCCCAGTTCAAATCAAATATTGATTACAGGCCAAAAAATACAAAGGAAAAAAAACTAAAATATTTGAGCAATGTTTATCTAAATGGTTGAACTTCGAAAAATCAAACACTTCGACCAAAGTTAAATAAATTCTTAAAATTTTAAATTACTGTTTCACGCTCGTGAATCTAGAGATTAAAGTCCTTTCTGTGAGTTAAAACTTCCCTGTTTAATTGTTAACTTAATCTATTAAGACACTTTTTCCTTTGAGTTTTCAAAGTTCTGTTTTAAATATTTTAGTCGATCTGCAATGAGCATATTGGCACCAAATGAAAGAGAGGAATCTAGTGTTAATAGCAAAATAAAAGCAAAGTTTGTTTTAATTTATTAACACTCCGATTGTGTATCAAAATTCCCTGGGAATTTTTTCCCTATTTTCTGATCCCATATTACCCCCTTGACGTTTCTACGCAATTATAATTTTATCATTCTAGCTGTAGTCGTTTAGTTGGTACTATTTCTATCCCTCTGTACCATTGTATCCTTTGAAAGTACTAATTTCGAAAATTCCTCTATTTTCCGTGTCTACGCAGTCAGAGGAATTTCATGACTCTAGCTGCGGTCATTTGATTGGTACTATTTTTATCCCTTTTTTATTTTAACCCCAAAAAGTACGAATTTCGAAAAATCAGTTTATTTTCCGTGTCTACACACTCAGAGGATAGTATACTCCGAATTTCATGACTCTAGCTGCGGTCATTAGAATGGTACTATGTTTATCCCCTTTTTTCATTTTAACCCCCAAAAGTACGAATTTTGAAAAATCCGTGTATTTTACTTATCTATGCAATCAGAGGAATGTATGCACCGAATTTCATTATTCTAGGTACAGCCGTTTGGTTGGTACCATTTTTATCCCTCTATTCCTATTTTACCCCTTAAAAGTACGAATTTGGAAAAAATATTTTTATATTATGTATCTACTCAATTAGAGGCAAGTACACACCGAATTTCGTGTTTCTAGCTGTTGTCGTTTAACATGTACCATTTTTATCCCTTTTTTTGTCCCATTTCACCCCATACAAATAAGAATCACTTTATGGTGCACGTTTTTGCTATAAGGGGAATGCGCATATCAAATATCAAACAAATATAAACAGACATATTCAAAAAACATGCTTAAATACGCTAAAATATTAGGGATTATTATGGGTATTTTTAGTCCTTGTGAGGGAAAAATTTTCCCTTTGGGCCGATTTCGCCCCATTTCAATCCCAAACGATCTACGACTATAAGACGCATTTATGGAAAATTTGAACGTTCTAGCTCCTTTCGTTTAGATGCCAGCGTGCTTTCAACAGACGGACGGACGGACATGGCTAGACCGTCTTAGAATTTTATGACGATCAAGAATATATATACTTTATAGGGTCTCAGGCCGATATTTCAAGGTGTTACAAACGGAATGACAAAGTTAGTATACCCCCATCCTGGAGGTGGAGGGTATAAAAATATTGTTGTAGGAGTTAAAAATGCAAATGTTCGTATTTGACAAATTGATTTTTTTTGCCGAAGACTGAAGCCGAAGCATATTAATCGGCCGAACTCTATACTGGCGTCGGTAATGGTTATATGACATCATTAAATTAGAACATTTCATTTGTTCGTTGATTATAAATCTAGACACGCGTACTTATATGACGAGCCAGTAACACTCTTGTAGACGTGAGTGCGTGCTTGACTTTTTTGCACAAAATTAATGGGAAAACACATATTTTTTCCACTTTGTACGTGTTTTAATATGTGTGAAAATTCAAATGTACGTATTTGCACATTATGTATGTGATGAAAATACATGGAAAATTTCCGCTTACTGTTCATAGCCGACAATGATATATGTGCTGAAAATTTTATCTGGCGCTTTCTATACCAAACACCAATGTGTACATAACACATACCCAATACTCATTCCTTTAAAAGCGTTTGACTACGGCAGCAAAATGTTGCAAAATATGTTCTTACAGTAGTAGCTCCCTAAGGATGCTTCTACACAACAACAAAGACAAACTCATTCCCTAAAAATAAAATGTATGGTCTATGTCATCTAGTTCTAGAAACTAGTTCTGTAATATATTTCATTTCATTTATTTCAGCATGACTTGTAATTCTAAGCCCATTGGCCTTGTAATCAAAGTACAGGTCGCAATTGTAGCCAGAACAAAATGAAAATTTGCACAACGAAGTTTTTCGGGATAGGACGGACACTATTTAATTTGAAGAAAATCGGTTAAGATTTAGATATAGTCCCCATACGAGTTTCACTCTCGATTTGACTCTTTTCTCTCTAGAAACCAAATATTTTAACAAATTTTGTTCAAAATTGTCGAAACATCTTACACTTCAACTAGAAACACCTGTGGTAAAAATGTGTTAGATCGGTTCAGGCTTATACATAGCTCCGATACAAATTTCGCTTTCACTTTCATAACGAATTGCATTCCCGCTTTCACTTTCATAACGAATTGAATTGTATTCTGTTAGAAAGTGGAGTGTATTATATAGCCGACCCCTCCCAACTTTAACCTTTCCTTACTTGTTTCATATTAGAGAAATATTGGTGATATTGAAAAAAATAATTGATGTTCTTTTCATATTTCGTATGAATGCTTAGAAAATGATAAAAGGAAATTGGTCCAATTTTGGTCCAAAAGATGGATCTTCCAAAAAACATGGACCAATTTTAACCCTATTAATTTTTTGTATGAATTGGCGTCTAATTTTGCTATTTAAGCGTGAATAGCTTTATTTACAAGTTGGTGTCACTGAAATTTTCCGGCAAATTTTTTCGTGTCCTTTTGAAAGGACTTTTTTGATTTTCTCGCATGGTCGTCATTAATTTACACAGCATAATTTTGACAATAAGAATTCTCTCAGACATTAACTTTTTTTTACTTTGTATAATGCTCCCTTCGACCGAAAAATGGGAACTTTGAATCACTTTAAAAAGAAAGTCAGACCAGCTGGACTATACATTTATTCTACAAAAATTATTTACTCGACATGTCCATTCAGAATTATGGGGTCGCTACCCAGTAACAACAAGTAACAAGTAAGAAGGCGTTAAGTTCGGCCGGGACGAATCTTATATACCCTTCACAACGGAGTGCATTCCCTAGTATTACCAGCAGATAAAAGAATGTCGACTTTACATAGAAGTACAGTACCATAGTACGAAAATTGTGATATTTGTATGCACATTATTATATTTCTTTACTATTTCAAAGTATAATGTATACTTATGCACACTGTTTAAAATCTACTACTATATATAAATACAATGCTGTAATTGTGAAAGTGAACATGCCTAAATATTAAGCGATTATCAGTCGCCATTAGGGAGAAGCATTTTCAGATACCGACAAAGTGACTGTATTATTTTGATAAGAAAAGTACAAATTTTAAAGATATCCCCATTCGCCCCATTCTCCACCCAAATGTACAAAATTCGAAACAAAAAAATCCTTTTGTTTCGAGTCTTCATAGTTAGAACACCGAATACACACCGAATTTCGTGATATCAACTTCAGCGGTTTGGAAGGTCCCATTTTTATCCCATTTTTATCCCTCTTTTTCAATTATATCCCTTAAAAGTACGAATTTCGAAAAATCCCTCTATTTTACGTGTCTATGCAATTAGAGGGATGTACACACCGAATTTCATGATTCATTGGTATCATATTTTATCCCTTTGTGTCCCATTTCGCCCGCTAAAACTTTTATTTTCTTTGTGTTGCTTCCGAGCTACAAGAGGAATATCCGCAACAAATTTTAAATGTATGAAATTTAATTAATAAACCAAGGCTATTAATATTTTTATACTATGTATATATAGAATGGAAATAATACTTCAACTCATAAAGTAAATATAATATATAAATACCCTGAATATTGAGGGACAGAGAGTGTATTTTCAGCTACAGTGGTTTTGTTGTATTTCCGTCCTATTTTAATTTCAAAAGTATAAATTTTGAAAAGACCTTATCTCTCACGTACGCAGTATAAGACCACTTCATGATACTACCATTTATTGTCGTAAAAGTAACAAAATAATGTACGAATTTGGAAAAAAAAAATACGTGACTATGCACTCAGAGGAATGTATACTCCGAATTCCATGATACTATCTGCGGCCATTTTGTTGGTACCATTTTTATCCCCTTTTTCGCATTTTACTCCTTAAAAGTACGACTTTCAAAAATTTCATCATTCTAGCTGCAGCCTTTTAGTTGGTACCATTTTTATCCCTCTGCTCCCATCGAATCTCTTGAAAAACCTTTTTTCGTGTCTACTCAGTCAGAGGAATGTATACAGCGAATTTCATTATTCCAGGTGCAGCCGTTTGGTTGGTACTATTTTTATACCTCTATCCCAATTTAACCCCTTAAAAGTACTAATTTAGAAAAAATACTTTTATATATTTTATATATACTCTATTAGAGGAGTGTACAGGCCAAATTTCGTGTTTCTATCTGTTGTTGTTTGAACCATTTTTATCCCTTTTTGTCCAAATTCGCCCACTACAAATAAAAATCACTCTATGATGCCCTTTTATGCTATAAAGGGAATGCGAATTGCAAATATCAAGTGAATACAAGCTAATATGTTCAAAAAACATGCTGATATACTCTAAATAATAGGTGTATCTTCAGTCCTTGTGAGGGAAAAATTTTTCCCTCTGGGCCGATTTCGCCCACTTTCAATCCCAACCGATCTGATTTCAGCTTCAAATTGTATCCCTTAAAAGTACGAATTTTTAAAAATCGCTAGATTTTAGGGATGTGCATTGCAAATTTCATGTTTCTGGCTGTATCAATGGTACGATTTTTATACCTTTTTTTCCATTTCGTCCGCTATAATGTCTGTTTACTTTTTGGTGCTTTTACGCTACAAGAGGAATGTATGCAACAAATTTCAAGTGCATATAAAGCAGAAATTTAAAAAAAAAATTGCGTATATATTCTTAATATTAGGGCGTATTTTCCCCTCTTTCGCCCACTTTCAATCCCAACCGATCTGCAACCATAAGACACATTTAGATCATTTCGTTCGGCCGCTATTGGCTTTCAACAGACAGACGGACAAGCGGACATGGCTAGATCGTCTTAGAATTTTAGCACGACCCAGAATATATAAACTTTATGGGTCTCCGATGAATATTTTAAGGTATTACAGCCGTAATGACAAAGTGAATATACCCCCATCCTTAGGTGGAATGCTGTTGGACAGTGCTAATATTACGTTGAACTTATCCTACTAGTACAAGATACACGATATTGTTACCAAATGTAAGAGGACACTTTAGGCATTCTATACATGTTTTATGACTTTAGGGAGTAGAAGAAAAAAGACGAATAAGATTTAATCCTCCATTATTCTTCTAGGCAAGTAAGTAATTTTGAGTAATTTTTTAGTTGTGTAAAAAGATATGAATATTTATATACAAAATGTTCGACCAAAAATTTCTCGCACTTCTTTGAGATGAATTTTGCATTATTTGCAAAATTTGGTTAATCGTATGAGTACTGCCGATGCAGTCGTGGTAGTCATATGAATGGTATTGTGTTCCACTATTAAATGACAAAGTTCAGCTTTTCCAATAAAACCAGAAAATAATCAGTACTTTTTATATCCGATTCTAATTTAAAATTTTAAATACATAGCGAGCTTGATGTGCATACAGCACTATTTGCAGCTGACCTTACTTCCCTAACTACTGGAGCTACCAAAAGTAAACAACGATAAAACAGAGTAATGAAACAACAACTCGAATAGTGAGAATGTTAAGAAACAACATTTTTTAAGAGCATTTATATCACCTCGACAGATCACCAATACTTACGAACTGCCTTACATTCCTAGCGGCAACGGTGGTTAGGATGCGAAATAAGACTTCATGTCATCTTATTTCGCATCCCAACTTCATATCTTTTTAACATGGCGTGACACGAGCACGCCTTGACACGGTTCGGCCTTGCCTTTCGCGGTGAAAAGAAGGTTAGTGTTTTTATGAATGTAGGCCCCCCTCGGTTGGTCTGTAAGAAGGAATTCAAAAAGAACGATTTCAGAAAAATAAATAAATGACGAAAAAAAGGCATTATGGCATATCAAAAAAGGAGGACTATCAAATGCCACAGTAAAGAAGGGATCATTTTATGCCTAAACTAGAGGAGACAAAGTATATATATGTATATTTTAAAAAAGTTCCTAGGAGGAGCCGTGAAGACAGGTAAGAAAGTACTCCAACTTACTTCCGGATAGTCTAAACTAAAATTTCGAATTTTTCAAGGAAGGACTATGATTTTGCTTCTGAAGTTCGCTGCGTAGTTCTTTAACCCAGTTCCATAAATCTAAAAAGAAAATTATTAAAAGATGACTTCTAATGTTATTATTATAATTATTTAACAACTACTTGGCAGAAACACTCCCGACTTCTAAAGACTACTTCATATTCATCTCCTCTCTTCATAAAAATCACTAAATTTGTTTATAACGGGATTTAGTGTGCGTATATTTTGATTTCGTTTGTGTGTTTTTTTTTTTTGGAAGTCTGACCGACGACACTTTCAAGAATTCAAATTGTATTTGACAGTTTTACGTACACGAAAATATCATACATTAGAAAGACTCTTATCAGGCCTATTTCGAGAAGGCCTAGCCAACTTTGCCGTTGGGTTATCGGTATGATACACAACACACACATGTTTGTTTGTGTGTCACTTAATCTGGAAATTAATTAAACATTTAACTAATCTCTTAAGGGTTTTCCTAATTTGAATAAAATTAGCTTCCGTTTGAAAGACCGCATACCATTTGATTAAACGTATTTAATTTTCGTAAATCATCATTAACTGCTAAATGTGGCTACAACCAAAGTTTGCCCAAAACTTTTCATTTTAATGTTAATTGCAATCTATCCCAAATCCTATTTAACTTTATTAAACATTTACCTAATTTAGATTGTGTATACTAAATCCAATACTTGTGTGAGCGTTAAATAGTTTACTCCAAGCAACAAGGAGAAACAAAACAAGTAAAATTAGGAAAATAAAAAAATATTTATGAAAATTGGGATATATGTTTACTATTACAAACTACATGAACCACCTATGTTTATTGTTAAAAACATTTTTAAATTCCGCGTCCTTGTGGATTCCATTAAAGGCTCACTTTAGCAACGCCGGATTTATCTTTACGTAATATGTGACCAATTCAATTAAATTTTCTTTGCCTGATTTCGGTATGCAAGTTGACATTACGTTATTATGTATGATTACTTATTTGTAATGACAAAAAATGCAGTTTATGCGTGATTGATGTAGTGACTTTCCATGTCACACATCCATAGAGTAAAACTGATTTCACACTGGTGGTAAATATGTATTTTTGTAAATATGTATTTCTTACATATATATACATTAGAGTGGCTTCTTTTGTGAGGAAGGAAAACATTTTATAGATGTTCCCGACTAAAATGAAGGATTGGTTTGTTTTATGTGTTCTCCCAAAATATTTCGGTTTTATCATTGTCCGTTCGTGAGCTGGACGCGTTCAAATTAACCTCTATAAATCAAGTTTTTCTTCAATAAAATTCACGGTAAGAATGGTATTGAGAAATAAACCGCTGGAATTTTAAATCCGACTCTAGCCTTATCAAACTATATTAAAACTCAGTATAAAATGCAGATTTATACTATTTTAGTTCAATTTTTGATGCATTTTTTATAAAAACCGCAATAACATCCCAATTTTTTTCGATTTATGTTTTTAGGGGCTCGTTGGAGAGCTATTGATAACCAATTGCAATTTTTAGAATTTTCTAACCCATTAAGGTCCTCAAATTTTCTTTATACTGTTAATCCTCAGAGGGTTAAATGTGAAATATGGGGTTATTTGCATCGTAAACACATTCTAGTCTTATATAAAGCTAATTTTTGGAAAGAAATTCAACCATTTCAAATTTTCCACCTTAAAAATTAAAACCTAAATAATCTACATAAACTTTTTAAAGGGGAAAAATTGAAATGGTTGTTAATGTCAAACTAACATAGGTAGACATATGCAATTTAAAATATATTTAGCAAATGTTCTTCTTTTTCATTTGATATCCCTATCACCACTGTATGACACGCAAAAATACGAAACTAAATTATTGAAACATTTACATCCTTTGGAAATTAAAAGTCCTGTAAAAAGATAAACGACCACGAAATAATATGAGTATTCATATTAGTGACCTATAGTTTCACTTCTATATAATTTCGCTCATGGGAGAAAAATCATGTCGCCCGATTTTATTGTAACATCTTATGTGAAGTTTTCCTCCCAATTTATCCATTGAAAGACAAAAATGTCACATGTTTTTTTGTAAGACTAGAATGTGTTTACGATGCAAATAACCTCACATTTCAGTTTTTACATCACATTTAACCCACTGAGAACCACCAGTAAGAAAAATTTGTTTGCCCTTAATGGGTAAGGAAGTTCTAAAAATTGCAATTGGTGATCAATACCTCTTCAACGATCCAACAAAAACACAAATCGAACTAAAAACATGGAAATTATTGCGGTTTTTATAAAAAATGCAACAAAAATTGCACAAAAATGGTGAAATTCTACCTCTATTCTGGGTTGAAATGCCAGTTTTCGATATGGTTTGATAAGGCTCGGACCAGATTTTAATTTCTAGTAGTTTTTTTCTAAATACCATTCTCACCGTGAATTTTATTGAAGAAAAACCTGATTTATATAGGTTATTTTGAACGCGTCCAGCTCACGAACGGACAATGATGATAAAAGCGAAATATTTTGGGAGAACACATAAAACAAACACATCTTTCATTTTAGTCGGGAACATCCACCACTTTTATTTTGAAGCCACTCTAATATACATATGTATATATTTTTCATGGATATTTTCCATTGATATAGGACCCAATAAAAATCCTTCTCGGTTTCACTTATTTGCCGACTAGAATTATGATGGGGTAAAAGTGGTGGGTATCATATAGTCGCGTGACTGATTGGGTTAAATTTGACATAATGTTGTGTTATATTTTGAAGTTGAAGTACAATATACTGTTTACCAGGTTGTACCCCTCGACAATTTATCAATGCATTTTAAGGAAGCAATCAAAAATTAAATGTAAAAAGATTTCGGTTTACAAGCTAAATGAATTTCAAAATTTGCATAATGTGTGGCTTGTTGTGGGACGTTATTAAATCAAATGGAATATTGGGTGAATCCAAAAAACTTTTTGGAATTTTTTGACTTTATAGAAAATTGTGGGCTAATTTCTGACAAATTTTGCAAAAACAAGTAAGGAAAGGCTAAAGTCGGTCAGGGCCGACTGTACGATACTCTTCACCCCATTACAATTGAATTCGGTTGAAAATAGTTATATCAGGAACGTTTTTTTTTGTATGGGTGCTATATAATTTGGGTCTACAACGGAAAAGGTCAAATCGAGTGGGACAATTATATGCGTGTTACATGCCATAAATGTTTCTAGTTGAAATATAAGCTGCTGTGGTAAATTTGAAGAAAATCGGTAAAAATGTCTGGTTTCTAGAGGGGGTAAATTGTATGGGAGATATAATAAATCTGTACCGATCGACTCACTACCACCATATATGTTTCTAGGTGAAACATAAAATTGTATAAAACTGAAGCAAATCGAGTAACATATGTGGTTGCTATATCGGAAAAACTCATTTCGGGAGCCACATTTGTATAGGGGCTAAATCTAAATAAGAACCCATTTGTGCTTGGGTAGCTCAACTGACTTGTGCCAATTTTTGCGAATAATTGCAACCTGTAATTTCATTACAAGAATAGATAGACGGACATGGCTAAATCGATTGAAAAACTGATTCTAAGTCAATCAGTACACTTAACAATGGGTCTATCTCGCTTCCTTTCGGATGTTACAAACAAATGCATAAGGACATAATACTCCAGTGTAGGGTATAACAATTCAAATGACGTTATGTAGGAATATTCAAGGATTAAAGATATTTGGACATTTTGGACATCCTTGTTCCGCCTGGACATGGACAATGTCCCATATCGTTTTAAAGCAGTAGTGTTGCGATGATATCTTAAGTTTTGCATTCCAACGATGCATGCGGATAATAATTCAACTTAAACTTGTGTATCTTATTCTAGAAACACTGTAAATTGTCATAAATTTAAAAATACATTTGATAATGGCAAAATTTGAATTTTGTTGTTCAAGCTGCAGCCATTTGGTCGGTACCAATTTTATAAATTCTCCACATTTTCCCCCTTAATAAGTAAGAATTTCGAGAATAACTTTAATTTACATGTATATGCGGTTAGAAGAATATACTCATAGAATTGCAGCTTAATAGCTATTGTCGTTTCACTGGTACCATTTTTAACCCCTTTTTGTCCCATTTCACCCTCTAAAAGTATAGATCAATTTATGGTGTGCGTTCATGCCATAAAATGATTGAACTTACAAAATATTGTACACAACAGAAATCATTATTCCAGCTGTAGCCGTTTGGTTGGTACCATTTTATCTCTTAATTCCCAGTTTACCCTCTTAAAAGCACGATTTTTTATTGCACGTGTCTACCAAATTAGAGATACGTTTGATATGTACCATTTTTATCCCTTTTTGCCCTATTTCACCTAAGCAAATAAGAATCACTTTATGCTGCACGTTTAGGTTATAAGGGGATAGCGCATACCAAATATAAAGTAAATAAAGCAGACATATTCATAAGATATTCAATAAATACTCGAAATATTAGCGGATATTGAGGGTATTCCAATGGATCTAAAGGGTGTTTTTTATTGAGGTATAGAACTTCGAATTGAAATAAAACACAAGAAAATCGTTTTAATGTCCATCAATTTGGCTTTATTGGAAGGATAATTTTATGCCATTAATGTTTAAATATGATTTCGGGAATGGGGCCGCCGCGGCTGGCTCGAATATAGCCAATTCTACAGGTACAATTTTCAACCACTTTTTCGAGCATATGGGGCCGTATGTTGGCAATAACGCCACGAATGTTGGCTTCCAAGTCCCCTAACGTTTCTGGTTTGTTGGCGTAGACGAGCGCACTGTTCGACGTCTCTGCGGATGCGTATTATCACATAGAGCAAACGTAGTGCGAAAACGATCCATGGTTAACAGAATTAATTGCTCTGATGGACGATTATGTCGACCATAAAATGGACGGAGCTTGCGGTGAACTTCGCGAACTGAACCATTACTTTCGAAATAAATTTGCACGATTTGCAAGCGTTGTTCTTTTGTCAACCTGTTCATGATGAAATGGCAAACCAAACTAAATATTAATCACTTGACAGCTGACAAAATGGCCGCCAGTTAAAAAAGTGATGCCAACTTAAAGTTCTATACCCCAATAAAAAACACCCTTTATTAGATGTATTCTTGGAAAATTTGGACTCCTTGCTCATTCGTTTAGATGTTAGAGTGCTTTCAATAGAAGGACGGACATGGCTAGATAGTCTTAGAATTTGATGACGAGCAAGTATTTATATACTTTAAAAGGTTTCACGTCGACATTTCAAGGTGTTATGAACGGAACGGCAAACTTAGTATAAGGTATAAATATTTAAATCTACAAACAGATGTTTCTGTATGCTATAAAGTATATATATTCTTGATCGTCATAAAATTCTAAGACGATCTAGCTATGTCCGTCTGTCTGTTGAAAGCACGCTAGCATCTAAACGAAAGGAACTATGACGTCCAAATTTTGCACAAATGTGTCATTCAGTCTTAGATCGGTTGGGATTGAATCTGGGGGAAATCGCCCCAAAGGGAAAAAATTTTCCCTCACAAGGACTAAAAATACCCAATAATAACCCCTAATATTTTAGTGTATTTAAACATTTTTTTCAATATGTCTGCTTGTACTTACTTATTGATTATGCGCTTTCCTCATATAACAAAAACGTGCAATGTAAAGTGATTTTTAGGGCGTGTAATTGGACTAAAGGGATAAAAATGGTACATATCAAACGAAAACAGCTAGAAACACGAAATTCGGTGTCTACATTCCTCTAATTGAGTATATACATAATATGAAATTATTTTTTCCAAATTCGTACTTTTAAGGGATAAAATGGAAATAGAGGGATACAAATGGTACCAACCAAACGACCGCAGCTAGAGTCATGAAATTCGGAGTATACATTCCTCAGACGGCGGAGACACGAAAAATAGAAGGTTTCTTCCCAATTCGTACTTTTAACGGATACAATGGGTACAGAAGGATAAAAATAATTCCAACTAAACGACTACAGCTAGAATGATGAAATTCGGTGTGTACATCCCTCTAATTGCTTAGGCGCATAAAATTAAAAGATTTTAGAAAGTCGTACTCTTAAAGGGGTAAAATAGGAACGGTACCAACCAAATGGTCGCAGCTAGACTAATGGATTTCAGTGTATACACTCATATGACTACATAGACACGCGAAATAAAAAGATATTTCCATATTAGTACTTTTACGACAAAAATTGTTTGAATCATGAAGTTAGGCTATTTGGCACTACGTACAAAAATTATAATTTTGGAATTTTAATAGAATGGAAATATGTACAACCAACTGCAGTACACAATATCTACAAACACTTCGTGATTTTTTCGGTCAGTTTAATAACACATTTTCACCGCAGTGGATTCGTCAATAAGCAGAATTGCCCCATTTGGGCGAATGATAATCCAAGAGTGATTGTCGAAAAACCAATGCACCCAATGACTGTTTGGTGCGGTTTATGGGCTGGCGGCATCATCGGGCTGTATATTTTCCAAAATGAGGCCGGTCAGGCAGGTACTGTAAATGGTCTTCGCTATCGTGAGATAATAACGAATTGTAAGATATGGATGTGGACGATATGTGATTTCAACAGGACGGCTCCACTTGCCACCCAGCTAACGAAACAATGGCTCTTTTGCGCGACAAATTCAATGGCCGTGTTATTTCACGTGGTGGCGATGTCAATTGGCCGCCAACATCATGTGATTTGACACCGTTGGACTTCTTTCTCTGGGGTTATTTGAAAGAAAAGGTGTACATCGATAAGCCAGCAACAATTCAAGAGCTAAAGGATGCGATAATTCGGCACATTAACGGCATAGAACCTCCATTATGGTCAAACGTCATCGAAAACTTGGACCATAGAATGTAGGTGTGTCGCCGAGGTCGCGGCGGCCATTTGACCGATATTTTGTTCCATACATAATTGAACCATACCAATATTATCATAGTAAAAAGAAATGACAATAACTTCCTAAATAATTTGTGTTTTATTCAAAATCAACATCGGCACTTACAATTTAACCACCCTTTATAAGAATATTTATTTTTTGAATTGACTTGAAGTATTATTTCGATATACATATGTAGTGTAAACATAATGGTAGCCTTGCCTTATAAGCGTGGTTTGAAATAATAAAACTATTATATTTATTTATAAAATTATTTTTTCAGTATTTGTATTTGTTTTGCTTTGGCTATATTAAAAATATATATTTTCTTGTGTTATATTTACTGCACTTCTACGAAAATCGAGCACCTCTTTGGAATGCAATCCTTGGGTATATAAAGGGTATATAAAGTTCGGTCCGGCCGAACTTAAAGCCGTGTTTACTTGCTCTTTGACAGTTCACTTCGAGACAACCTAGTATACGTTTGCAGCTATGTGTATCGGTATCATAGTAAACTCTAAAATCGTGCATTCGTTGGCACACCTTGTATGACGTAGCAATCCTCCAGGTTGTAGTAATGTGATTGCATTTATTTGCCGTTTGTGAGTGCTTTTACAGTAGATGTAGTTATTAATAGTTTGAACACCGTTAGAGAGATTATCCTCCAATAACGAGTGTTATTTAACATCGAAATCGACAACATAAACAAAAAGCATTAAATGTTTAATGGTGTATAAGGGTTTTGTAGAATTGAATATGTCGGCACTTGCTTTGTGAAGCGTAGGCTAAATTGCTACATTTGAAAACGCTCGTTATTATGAAAATCAATGGGGCAGTAATCATTTACGCGGATATTTACGAGTTTACATGGAGATATGATGACTTTACATCCCAACATAACTTTGTAAAACTACTTTGAACTTTACATGTTACCAACACGAGTTGATATTGGAATGTTACCATAAAGTTTAAATATAATGTATTTTTCAGATGTCAAAAAGTTGTTGCGTATCTAACTCATTGCCTGACTGACCCATTGATCAGCGTCCAGACCAAACAACTGAAGAATCGTGGAATTTGGAGGGAGGCGCAAAATAAGAAACGATTTTTCGAAGTTTGTATTTTTAAAGGGTAAATGGGACAGAAAGGGATCAAAATGGTATCGAGAGGGTACCATTTTTATTTCCCGGGAATACTCTACTATCAATTACACTTAACTAACCGTGAAAAATATATAAAATACATTAAGCAATTATCGATTTATATATGTTAAAATCTTTAAATTAGTAACACTATTTTTGTATAAAGCTGTAATATAGATAATTATAGGGACACTGCACAATTGAGTGCTATCCCAAAATTATTGTGTCTCTGAGATTGATTAATTTCATTGGACCAATAATTTCTCCTTATCAACTCGGATTTGTTAATGGTAAATCTATTATCACAAATCTTCTAGCACTAGTTTGTCATGTGTATAATGGCTCATTGCTTTTTGTCTTATATCTCAATGACCTTCCATCTGTCGTTCGTTACTGAAATTACTTATGTATGCCGATAATGTTAAACATTTCCTCTTTAATTCTCTAACAGATTCGTGGCTTTTGCAAAATGATGTTTGCAGTCTTGTGAATTGTTGTAAATAAATAAATTGGTAAGACCTTAAATCCGAAGAAGTGTAAAAAATCTATTTATCTGGATCGACTGATCTGGATTGATTGTCTGATTAATTTTTTGGGTATTTTAAATTGGAAAATGTTATGTTGTTTATTGACTTAAGTGTTTTCACTTATATATTGATACACGTGTTAATAAAGCGAAACTATTGCTAGCGATCAGCACCAGCGATCCCTTCCAAACACAAATCGGATCAAAAATTTTGTAGTAGAGCGGTTTTTATAAAAAATGCTTTAAAATTGCAATAAAATATTAAAAACTGACTAGCTTACAAATGGGCAAATTGTTGGTCCTGAAGCGACCCAGAAGGACCCAAGGGCCTTTTTATGTTAGGATACTCAAGGATAACATACATATATTTTGAGATTTGTCGATTTTTTTGGAATCACCCAATAAACAAAAAAATTGCAGCTTAATCACCGTCGTGATATAAACATTTTAAATGCAGCACCTTTGTTGACAAACTTATGAATAACGATATGATATAAGTTTTACCCACCCTGGAATTTTGCAATATACTGTTGGATTCGTTCTAGTGGAAGGTTTGCCATTATTGTGAAGTTTGACAACAGGGGGATTCCAAAACATTCCTAATAACTTTCTGTGTAAATCTGGTGAAGTATTACTTTTTAATTTACCCTTTTGCCAGTGTTCCTCACATACATACAACAAACAATTATTTACGACGAGTAATTGAAACTCCATATCATATTGTATATGTACTTCAATCAATATAGTATCATTGAGCGATTAGCGGAAAGAATCCTTCACAGAGCCATCAAACACCACCCTTAATTTGGTAGTGCTTCTGTCCGGCTTGACATAATGGTGTGGTTAGTATTATGGATAGTATCGATTTCAATATCTGGAATCGTGATCATATCTCCTCTTATGAAAATATATAGTGTGTTTCAAATCTCTATACTTGTTAAACCGATTTTCCATGGTACGTAATATAGAAATAGCTCCTGTTAAAGTATTCTCAAAACTTGGAGTTTCTTGTATTAAAAGGAAGTTCGACAACATACTTGTCATTCGATACCTTTGAATATGAAGATCGAAAATGTATTTCAGCAGGGCTATCGTTTTGTGAAAGTAAATTACACTTTTCTCCAGGATATTGCTCACCATTTATCTAGAAGTTGTGGTCTGCCAATAAAATCTCTGCAATTATGGTTTTATTGTTTTCAACAAAGTTTTAGTTTGGTATATTTGCCGTAAACCATATCCAAACTGAACGACTAATAACACTACTCAACAAATTGAAAAAAATTTCATGTACTCCGGATGCGATAATTTTTTCTGTGTAGATAACCTTGACATGAGCTCGAAAAACGCAATAAAATTTTTTTTTTTCGTTTGGTTTTTTTTTTATTATTTTTTTTTTAAATTTTAAAAATTTTTTTTTGGTTAATTTGTTTCGTCCGGCATAACTCGGGAACCACTAGCCCGATTTAATTGAATTAAATTTTAAAAAATTTAAAATTACAATTCCCTTAATCTGTTCATATATTGTTTTCCTATACAAGCAACAGTTTCCAAGTTAAAAATGAATATATAAAGGAAAAAACTTATTTTTTGCCTAAAGATTTATTTTTTTTTTTTTTAAATCCATAAAAAATCCAAAATGAAAAAAAATGTCAAATCTTATTACTTTTACGTAAAGTCACATAACCTATGAGCAAAATGAGACAAAGATCATGAAAATCGATGCACGCGTTTCGCTTTTATTCGCAATTGAGTAAAGGTATGAATTTCAAAAATTTGCTCGACATATGCACAACTTTGTCTATGGTAAGGTTTTTTCTTTTTTTTGATTCTCAGAATTAACAAAACGGAATAAACAAAGGGTTATTTAATTTTTATGATTGCGTAAGCAAAGTAATAAACGCTAATAAATGTGCGTGAACAATTAAAAGGAAAGGGGACTTTTTTAATTATTTGGGTTTTCCGTTGGCTACCTGTATGATTTTTTTACAGAAATGCAACCCACATTTAAGGGTGGTCATTATTCGGAAAATTTAAGACTCACACATGGTGAAACAGGTATGTAGCCACCGTAAAAAAATATACACCCATTTATAAGTACCTGTCAGTAAAATACTAAACAATACACAGTATAAATAGGTCTTCATAGATCGATTTTACTCATTCAACAAGTGTCGACGAACGCGATAGTTAAAATGAGCAAACGTTCGCGAGGATTTGAATGCAATACCAATCCAAGTAATTTTTGTTACGTACAGCTAGCTGACTCAAGGTAAGTGTAGATTACGAAATTCAAGAACATATATAACTTTTTATTGAAATTCTTTCAGACGACAGCCGAGAATCATCATGCCAATGCTTTGGAGAGCTCCGCTTTGCCATGTAACAGATTGCTACTTCTGTCTTAGCAAAAAAACAGGCGTGGGAAAAAATATACGATGGACTTACGCTGCTGTTTCAACAGTGAATTTTCCAGTGCCATTTTGCGAAGAACCAGTGGACCCGCAACCGTCCGTTTCAAGATGGGCATCTAATAATGAGGCGATACATCCAACATCAGATCCGGAGACAGTAGAAACCACATCAGAATGCGAGTCAACATATACATTGAGTGGAGGTCAACGCTTATGTTCCCAAGCAGAACTGAACGATTGGGTTAGAGAATTGAAACTCTCCAAGGAAGATGCAGAGTTGCATGCATCGCGCATGCAACAGTTCGGTTTCTTGGCTCCTGGTGTGGTGACAACAATCTACAGGAAGCGTCATGAACCATACGCAAGGTACTACACAAAAAAAGACAACATCTGTTTTTGTAAGGACATTCCCGGATTATTTGGTGAACTCGGGTACTCTTACGATCCAGGAGAGTGGCGTCTTTTCATCGACAGCAACAAGCAGAGCCTTAAAGCAATTTTACTGCACAACGGCAACGAGAAACCTTCGATTCCAATTGCTCATGCCGTTGACACCAAGGAAACATACGAAGTCATGGACAATCTACTAAAGTGCCTTAACTATGAGAGGCACGATTGGAAAGTTTGTGCCGACCTTAAGGTTATCGGTATCCTTTGTGGATTACAAGGTGGATTCACAAAGTACTGTTGTTTTCTCTGCCTTTGGGACAGCCGCGATCGTCAACATCATTACACCAGGAGGAGTTGGACAGAAAGAGTTAACTTCATCCCCGGCAGCGACAACGTGAAATATACACCACTCATAAAAAAGGAAAATGTTTTTCTCCCACCTCTTCACATAAAGCTCGGACTCATAAAAAACTTCGTGAAAGCTATCAACAAAGATGGCGAAGCGTTCGCCTATTTAAAAACCATTTTTCTTCACCTTTCATCGGCAAAGATTAAGGAAGGCGTTTTCGACGGTCCGCAAATTAAAAAGTTGTTGCAAGACCAACAGTTTGAGCACATTTTATCACCAAATGAAGCTGCAGCTTGGAACTCATTTCGGCAAATTGTTTCCGGATTTCTTGGAAACAACAAAAGCTCAAATTACAGAGAGATCGTCGAACAACTACTCCAGCTTCAGCTTGGAACTCATTTCGGCAAATTGTTTCCGGATTTCTTGGAAACAACAAAAGCTCAAATTACAGAGAGATCGTCGAACAACTACTCCAAAATTATAAAAAAATTAGAGCAAATATGTCGCTTAAGATACATTTTCTACACTCGCACTTGGACTTCTTTCCGGACAACCTGGGCGATGTGAGTGACGAGCATGGCGCACATGTAACAAAAATTACTTGGATTGGTATTGCATTCAAATCCTCGCGAACGTTTGCTCATTTTAACTATCGCGTTCGTCGACACTTGTTGAATGAGTAAAATCGATCAATGAAGACCTATTTATACTGTGTATTGTTTAGTATTTTACTGACAGGTACTTATAAATGGGTGTATATTTTTTTACGGTGGCTACATACCTGTTTCACCATGTGTGAGTCTTAAATTTTCCGAATAATGACCACCCTTAAATGTGGGTTGCATTTCTGTAAAAAAATAATACAGGTAGCCAACGGAAAACCCAAATAATTAAAAAAGTTCCCTTTCCTTTTAATTGTTCACGCACATTTATTAGCGTTTATTACTTTGCTTACGCAATCATAAAAATTAAATAACCCTTTGTTTATTCCGTTTTGTTAATTCTGAGAATCAAAAAAAAAAGAAAAAACCTTACCATAGACAAAGTTGTGCATATGTCGAGCAAATTTTTGAAATTCATACCTTTACTCAATTGCGAATAAAAGCGAAACGCGTGCATCGATTTTCATGATCTTTGTCTCATTTTGCTCATAGGTTATGTGACTTTACGTAAAAGTAATAAGATTTGACATTTTTTTCATTTTGGATTTTTTATGGATTTAAAAAAAAAAAAATTAAATCTTTAGGCAAAAAATAAGTTTTTTCCTTTATATATTCATTTTTAACTTGGAAACTGTTGCTTGTATAGGAAAACAATATATGAACAGATTAAGGGAATTGTAATTTTGAATTTTTTAAAATTTAATTCAATTAAATCGGACTAGTGGTTCCCGAGTTATGCCGGACGAAACAAATTAACAAAAAAAAATTTTTTAAATTTTTGAAATTCATACCTTTACTCAATTGCGAATAAAAGCGAAACGCGTGCATCGATTTTCATGATCTTTGTCTCATTTTGCTCATAGGTTATGCGACTTTACGTAAAAGTAATAAGATTTGACATTTTTTTCATTTTGGATTTTTTATGGATTTTTTAAAAAAAAAAATTAAATCTTTAGGCAAAAAATAAGTTTTTTCCTTTATATATTAATTTTTAACTTGGAAACTGTTGCTTGTATAGGAAAACAATATATGAACAGATTAAGGGAATTGTAATTTTAAATTTTTTAAAATTTAATTCAATTAAATCGGGCTAGTGGTTCCCGAGTTATGCCGGAAGAAACAAATTAACCAAAAAAAAATTTTTAAAATTTAAAAAAAAATAATAAAAAAAAACCAAACAAAAAAAAAATTTTTTATTGCGTTTTTCGAGCTCATGTCAAGGTTATCTACACAGAAAAAATTATCGCATCCCGAGTACATTTTGACTGTTGACTAGTGTAATCATTGACATGGATTTGTCCTTTTGTAACGGCTGCAATTTAAAAAGTTATTCATACAAATGATAAAATATACATTTCTTCTTTTTAGACCAAATAACTGGAGAGGGTTCGAATTTTAACAAACTCTCTTATTGATTTTTAATAAGAACGATAGCTGTAGGTAATACTTCTTGTGATGGATGAGATGGAATAATGTGATTATTCAGAACTGCAGTGGTAGTTGGGATGGGGTAGAATTTTGTAGAAGCTACATCGTCATTACGAAATTAAACTTTTTTAATGTTATCCTTAGAAACTTTGTAGTCCTTTTGATGTGCAACAAGATGACGAAATGCAAAACTGAAAACGGCAATTAACCCACTTATATATTAATTAATTAGATTTATATCAGTGTAACGACTTTAAAAAATGTCGTACGGCGTTATTTATGTCTGATACCATAAGGCCTGCACCATACATGTATATATATTCATTCGTAGAACCTTATTAATTGTGGTCATCTTTAGTAACTTCAAAAAACTTCTGAAATAGGAATATGAACAAAAATGAATCCAAGTAGATAGTCAAGTTTGATTTGTTGTTCACAGAAACAAGAAACAAATCGTAACCCATTTATTTTATATTTAAAAGTAACCCGTTTATTGCACTCACCGCAAAATTGGAATAATAATTTTAGATAATGCGACATCATTCTCTTTTGGAACGATTCTACCGAGTGGTGTAAGCACTCTCCTCTGTGGACCAACGAGTTTTTCCAAGATATTTTCCGTATTTACATATTTATTTATATGCTCTAAGAGCACGAAATTTACAAATACTTTGCTTCATATTGTTCAAATGATTCTTCCTCCATGACTTCGGCATCTTCTGCCGGCTCTTGCTCCAGTTCACACAAACCCTCCTCAACTTCCGTATACTGCTCCCAATAGGACATCACTGTATACAAGCGAATTGTCATCGATGGTGTTGCAAAATGTTTGATTATGTGTGATACCGTAACGATTCCGGTTTAAAATTATTGATTATCGGTGAATTCACAAAGGTATTAGTTTTTACGGCAATTCTCAAAAGTCATTCGTTGATGAAGGAGGGCCATAAAATATGTAGTAAAATTGAACTTTAAAGTCGAAATAAACCGTACAGCTTAATTTGAAGATGCTGACAATTCTAAGTTAAATACTAAGTTCAATATGTATGTATATAAGTATACTAGACAGCATATGAGACAAAAACTTAAAGTTGATGCGATCCGTGATTTCCAGACGAAAAAAGTTTTACTTTTGCCTAAAACCCTCCAACGCTTTTACCAATTTTACCCCCTCAAGAGTACGACTATCTAAAATCTCTTTATTTTACGTGTCTACTTAATTTAGGTGGTACCATTTTTATCCCTCTATTCTCATTTTATCCCTTAAAAGTACGAATTTGGAAAAAATAATTTCATATTATGTATCTACTCAATTAGAGGAATGTACACAGCGTGTTTCTAGCTGTTCTCGTTTGCTATGTACCATTTTTATCTATTTTTGCCCCATTCATTCAATATCAAGTAAGCACAAACAGACATATTGAAAAAAATATGCTTAAATACTCTAAAATAGTAGGTGTTATTATGGGGTTTTTCAGACCTTGTGAGGGAAAAAATTTTTCCCTTTTGGCCGATTTCGCCCAGTTTCAATCCCAACCGATCTACGACTATAAGACGTATTTATGCAAAATTTGGCCCACCTAGCTTCTTTTGTTTAGATGTGCTTTCAACAGACAGACGCAGGGTTGTCAGATTATTTTGTATCTATATCGCCAAATCAATTGTCAGAAATCGCCAAATTAAAAAAACTTCAGGTTTTGTTAAAAAATCGACAAATTTCATTTTATATTAGTTCTTGTAAACATATTTATGGAATTCATATATTATATTTGAATTGTATATTCATGATAAAGAATTGAAACATATTTTATTGATATTATGATATACTTAATAAAAGTTAAAAAAATTTCTTATACCGTGACCTAGTTTAGGCAATTCTTAATGCTGAATACACTTTCAACGCAGGGATTACTGGTTAAAAAACAATTAACATTAACAAATATTCTTTATCTCTTTAATGAAGCAGTTTCTAATATTGAGTTGATCTCTTTCTCCCGTTTTCATGTACCAATGTCTCAGATATTTTAATTTTAAAAGAACGAAAAAGAAACAAAATTGTACATACGCGTTTTTACGCAATACCATTTTCAATGTTCTTACCTCGAACCTTTTATCTTGATTTCATTAATTCTCAATTGGTCATATCTTTTACAAAAATTTTTCTTTCCGTTCTCTATAAACCAAATATTTTATAGAGTGCACTTATCCAACTAAGTTGCAGAGAAATCGGAAATTGTAATTTAAAAAGTGTTCGGTTTGACATGAACGCATAGCTATGACTTGTATACAAATTGTATTATATTTCTCTACAAAGTAGCGCCAATATAATAAAATCGGAGGACAGATTTAAAAATTTTCTAAAATTATCCAAGAAAATCGCCAAATCGAAAATAAAGTCGCCAAATATATTTAAAATTCGCCACGTTTGGCGAGAAATCGCCATATTGACAACCCTGGTCAGACGGACGGATATGGCTAGATCGTCTTAGAATTTTGTGACGATCAAGAATATGTATCGTTACCAAACTATAGAAAAGACTCAACTAACATTTTTTGCAAACAAAAAGTTACAAGGTACCTCCGATGAATATTTCCAGGTGTTACAAACGGAATGACAAAGTGAATATACCCACATCCTTAGGTGGAGGGTATAAAAAGTAATGTTGCTCCAAAGTCATACATTTTTAAAAAAGTTTTTTTTTAATATTTATTACAAACAAAGCTATTTAGCAAAAACACAGCTGTGACACCAAAATGAAACTAAGAAACCACAATTTCTTATAATATGAATTTAGTAAATCCTTGATGAATGAAAAGAGTAATGTTGCTCCAAAGTCATATACTTATTCAAAAGGGTATTTTATCATATTTATTACAAACAGGCGTTATTTGGCACACACACAGATTTAAAGCTAAATTGCTAATAAAATAAATTTAAAGTGTCCCTTAAAATGTGCGAGAAACAACTCGACAAATTCGAAAAAAGAAATTACGTCTTTTTTTAATTTTATAATTTAATAATTTTTCTGCACATTATGAACAAATACAGGGTTTTCCAACAAGAGGTGTTATTTTGAATCACCCGGTATTTCGGTAGCTGTCACTTTGAAGCTTTTGACAAGTAGAAACTACGCAATTACTAAAAATGAAACGATACCCGCTTCAACAACACATTGAAATTATTAAAATTCATGATTGATGACTGATGAGACCCATTTCCACCTCGGTGGCTACGTCAACAAGCAAAATTGTCGCATCTGGTGCTCGGAAAACCCAAGAGATATTGTTGAGAAGTCTCTCCATCCTCATCGTGTGACTGTTTGGTGCGGTTTATGGCCCGGCTGGGTCATTGGACCTTACTTTTCGAAAAGGAGGTTGGATCAACAGTTACGGTGAATGGATTGCGCTATCGAGAGATGATTAATGATTTTTTATGGTCGGAGTTGGATGGTATTAATCTGGACAGCATTTACTTTCAACGCTACTTGTGTGGCACAACCAACGAAACCATTGCTCTTTTACGGGAAAAGTTTCCGGGCCGTGTTATCTCTCGAAGATGTGATCACAGTTGGCCACCGAGATCTTGTGATTTAACACCTTGTGACTTCTTCCTTTGGTCTACGCCAACAGCCCAGCGTCGATTCAAGACCTCAAAGATAGAATTCGTGAGGCTATCGAGGACATACGGCAGCCACTTTGCGATTTGGTTAGGGAAAATTTCATAAAAAGGATATGGTCCTGTAAGCGTGGTCGTGGTGGCCATTTGGCTGATGTTGTTTTTCATTATTAACGGCATACCACCCTCTTTATTATGAAATATACATCCGATCATTTATCTCGAAAAATTTTCTTTGAATACCAAAATAACACCTCTTGTTGGAAAACCTTGTACGCAAAAATGTAAATGAAGATTCGTTGCAGCAACGAACGTCGATTTTGGTTGACTTGTTGGAAAACCTTGTACGTAAAAATATAAATGAAGATTCGTTGCAGCAACGAACGCCGATTTTGGTTGACTTTCAATGGCCAATCTTGTTGCTGCAACGTATAATTTCGTTACGCTTATGAACATATTTCTTTCAGTCTAGTCCATAAAGAACCACTTAATGACATAGTGGACCTATGCAAACACATTTCGAATATTTCCGGTATTAAACTTTCACTGATATCTTAAAACATCTATAATTGAAAACAAGTAAGGAAAGGCTAAAGACGGGCGGGGCCGACTATATAATACCCTACACCACTCCCTGCGTATATACCTCGATTTTATTACTAAACCCAGGTGTTTCACAGTATACCCTAAATGCATCTTTAGTAATATATAAAATAATTGATCCAATTTTCAAGCAAACAAATACAAGTTATACATTAGTAATAGGATGAATCGGACCGACATTTAAAAGGAGGCCTAAAACAACACTTAGGGCCTGGTCCAAAACATGGTCCTCATTCACGGTAGGTATTCATAGTTGAAATATATCATGATCCGATGTAAGACGTAGTTTCTAGAGCTGTATTCGAGTAGAATGGGGGCCCCATTAGGGTTATTCCAAAGTATGGACACGTATATTTGACTTTGTATTCTTAGTTAAAATATAATATAATCTGCAAAATTTGAAAAAAAAATCCAATGTAAAATTTGTTCTTGAGGACTAAAAATTAAAATGGGGCCATTTGTACGGTCTTTACATTAAAAAGTCGTTCCATATCACTTTCAAAGTAGGTATTCTTAGTTGAAATATGACATGATATGAAAAATTGTATCGAGATATAATGTACGATGTGGATTCTAGAGATGTAATAGAGTAGAATGGGGCCCAATTTGTATGGGGGTTATACCAAAATATGGACCAATGGACTTTTATAATATGTCTTCTTAGTTGAAATATAATGCAAAATTTTATAAACTTCCGATGTAAATTGTGGGTCCTAGAGGGGAAATAATAAAAATGGGGGCCATTTGTAAGGGCGCTACATTAAAAAGTGGGCCCATATAGATCACTTTCAAAGTAGGTATTCTTAGTATGAAATATGAATATAATATAATCTTCAAAATTTTAAAATGTTCCGATGTAAAATGTGGGTCCTAGAGAGGCAATACTTAAAATGGGGCCATTTGTAAGGGCGCTACATTAAAAAGTGGGCCATTATAGATCACTTTCAAAGTAGGATTCTTAATGAAATATAACATGATCTGCAAAATTTTATCAACATCCAATGTAAGATGTGGGTTCTAGAGCGATAAGAGTGTAAACTGGGGCCCCGTTTGTATGGGGGCTACACCAAAACATTGACCTATATAGCTGGCTATCAAAATACGTGTTTGTAGTATAAATGTAACATTGTGTGGAAAATTTGATCAAGATCCGATGTGAAATGTGTATTTTAGAGCAGTAATACATATTGTAAATCGGAGGTACATTTGTATGGGGGCTATATCAAAAAATAGACCCATGTGGTCCACTTTTCCGGTAGCTGTTTCTAGTTCAAATATAACACGATCCTGAAAATTTGGTCATGGTCCCATGTAAAATGTGTATTCTAGAGCAGTAATAGTGTAAATTATAGGGATATTTGTATGGGGGCTATATCTAAATCTGAACCGATTTTCTCCAAATTCAATACGTCCTTGGCCAAAAAAGTAACTTCTGCAAAATTTCATGACAATCGGACCACAATTGCGACCTGTAGAGAACGTACAGGATTAGATGGACAGTAGACGGACGGACAGACAGACATCGTTAAATCGGTTCAGCTGGTGATTCTAAGCCGATCTGTATACTTAAAGGTTCAATTTATTCTTGGTGTTGCAAACATTTGGCGCGAAACTAACTTTTAATACCCTAGTCCACGAAGTGGTGTAGGGTATAATAAGAAGCTGATAATGGGGAAGAAAGTGAATGGACTTTATCATTTTCTATTCTAAAAAAACTTAACAGCAAAAAACCGCCGGCAATGTTTTGCTTTCCTGTTCATATCTCTCAACATTTTACGAATCTGAGGATTGGAAAAATTTAGTTTTAGCAAAAAATTCAATATTTCAGTCAATTACCGACGGAATTTTAAAGTTTCCAATGAGTTTTGGACACAACTTTATCTGCTGCGTCTAATCAAATGAACGTTAGGAATGTGGTATTTTTGCTATTGTCTTACAAATGAGGTAAGAATAACGTTGTAAGTGCACCCATTAAGAGGCCCGTTTTGTACAGTATGACTTACTAAGGACACACTAATGTAATCATGTGAAATTATACAATAATTTTCATATATTTGTCAAACATTATTCTACAACTATCAAACGTTATTGAACTTTCTTACTCAAAAAATGCCACAATGAATGGACCGCTTAAAGCTCAAATATTCTATTTCAAAATGTTTTATATTGCGACACACATACATACATTGATTAATTGTAGCCCCTGTTCACACTTCGTACATAATAATTAATTATTGAAAGCTTCGAAAGCCATAAATGTCACCCAACAAGAGCCTTTTATATTTCGATACGTCTTCAAAATGTGGAAATAATTGAAATTATTTCTGGAAATGTCCTTTGTTACATTATTTACGACTGTAGCTGTTCACCTACCTTTGCCATAAAACAGCATGCAGTAATCCAACACCTGCTGTGTTGCTACTGAATTGAATTACGAAAATAAGTTTCACAGGATACGCAATATAAATGTCGTAAAATAGTTATAATGGCAGCTATTGATGTCAAATGACATTAAAGAAATACTGAAATTGGTATAAATAAAATAAATTTTGTAGATTAACTGTTAGTGGTTACTACTCTTAGAAGAAAGTATGCCAAATAACAAAAGACAGGTAAGGAAATTCCAACGTCTATCAGAGTACATATTGTAATACTCTACGTACGTACATGGATTCGAACATTACAGATCTTTAAAATCTGCGATTTTGTGAAGCATATCAACATATTGGCTTATTATATCGGGGCTTTCTAAATCATGAAACGACGAAGCTAACTCTACTGCAGTTATCCCAATGTGAGACAGTAATGGTGATGTGGTAAAAATCGATATTTTTTTAAATAAATCTCAAACTACGTTTCTGCTTGACTTATGATCATGCAATTTAGAACCAGCATAGACAATGTCTTTTCGAGTTAAACTATTTCTTTCTATTTTCCTAAAATATCGGGGAAAATAGAATAGAAATAGAATGCATCGTTTCAAAATCGTCACATCCAGTTCTACTGTATTTCTAAAAGTGTTCAAGACGGCGTATATCTCTTAAATTATATGAGATAGAGAAATATACTTTAGAAACGGACTAGCACTTTTTAATATTAATAAGTGCAACATTATCCTAATTTAGTAAACAATATATATTGCTATGGGCTATGTGGCCAAAAAGGCGAAAGCTCCATGTCCCTGCTTGTGAACCTGGGTCACATGGAAAGCAGTCTACAGAATTATTTCCAAAAAATCGATTTCTTATTATTGTGAATCGGTATGTGACTTTCAGAACATTGACTTGTGTGGCCGACTCATTCCAACGTGCAACATTACGTCATTCCGAATATTTGACAAAAAATTGATGTGATATGTGACTTCTAGCACAAAATTAAGTCAATTCAGTAGAGACATTTGTTTTTAAATATTAATATTAAAAAATCGTTTTAAATACTTTAAAAAAATAATTCTGTAAAATGAAATGCTATCCCTTTACTACTACTAAGTGGTGTAGGTATAGTTAGCTTAAAGAATGGCCTTGAAAATACTTTATGTTGTCTAAGATAGGTTCTTCAAAGCGTTTCAAACGGAATGAGAAGCATACTATATACACTATGCCACAAAAGTCTACAAAGGTAGGACATTATGAATAAAATAAGAATTGGTAAAATAAGATCAGACACGACAAATGCATACAGCATTTTTTGTGTGTGGTTAGGGAGTGGTTGTCATATATATAATGTAGATCCAAGTTGGAGAATAATAACCAGTCTCCAGAAAATAATAAACAGATACAAGATAATATGTAATAGCGTTTGTAGACTTTTGTGGCACAGTGTACATAGTAATAAAGGGTGGTTAAATTGTAAGGGCCGATGTTGAATGTGAACCACACCTAAACGTCAAGTTTTTTTCTGCATTTCATTTGACATTTCTCAATTTCAGACTAACTCAATTTGAACCATGGAAAGATACACAATCGAGCAACGCGTTATTCAGGCTTATTATGAAAATGGGCGTTCAAATCAAAATGCATATCGTTCATTTTTGAGGAAAATCATCTTCAGTGATGAGGCATATTTTCACCTCAGTGGATTCGTCAATAAGCAGAATTGCCACATTTGGGCGCATGATAATCCAAGAGTGAATGTCGAAAAACCAATGCACCCACAAAGAGTGACTGTTTGGTGCGGTTTATGGGCTGGCGGCATCATCGGTATTTTTTTAAATGAGGCCGGTCAGGCAGTTACTTCGCTATTGTGAGATGATAACGAACTTTTTACGGCCTGAATTGGAAGATATGGATATGGACGATATGTGGTTTCAACAGGACGGTGCCACTTGCCACACAGCTAACGAAACAATGGCTCTTTTGCGCGACAAATTCAATGGCCATGTTATCTCACGTGGTGGCGATGTCAATTGGCCGCCAATAATGTGATTTGACATCGTTGGACTTCTTACTTTGGGATTATTTGAAAGATAAGGTGTACGTCGATAAACCAGCAACAATTCAAGAGCTAAAGGAGGAAATAATTCGGCACATTAATGGCAAAGAAGCTCAATTATGCCTCAGCGTCATCGAAGATTTGAATTGAATTGAGGTGTGCCGCCGATATTTTGTTCCATACATAATTGAACCATACCAATATTATCATAATAAAAAGAAATAACAATAATTTCGTAAATAATTTGTGTTTTATTCAAAATCAACATCGGCCCTTAAAATTTACCCACCCTTTATATAAAGAACACACAAAGTATGCCACGGATTAAGTAAATATGTACTAAAACTGAGGAAAATTGAACTTCGTATAGCGCTGAGGCAATAATTTCTCACATCAAGTACAAACATTTCTTTGAAAATAGGACATGCGTTGAACTTGATTCCAGTTCAACTTTTCCTCAAAGCGAGTAAAATTTTTCTTCAAATCAAGTAAATCTTTACTTAATCTGAGGAAACTTTTTAAGAAATTTTACTCAAATCAAGTAAATTTATACTCAATCTGAGGAAAATATTACGATTTCTTTCCTCAATCCAAGTAAATTGTTACTCAAACAAAGTTAATTTGTAGTTATGCCAAGTAAATTTGTACTCAGCCTGACTAAAATTTTCCTTGAACCCAGTAAATTTGTATTCAGTCTGACTACGACTATACTGATATTGAAATAAATTATTTCGCTTCAGAGTATGCAACACTCATTTGAAAAATGACAACATGGTATAGTTCTCAAACATTACATCTTACTCATACCATAAAGACTTGCGATATTTCACCATGACTACCTTCGCAGTGATTGTTTAGACTAATATTTGAAGTACTTATGAAGAAAGTCCCGGCTAACAAACGAGAATTGCTTCTTAGACTACTATTCATGTATTTTTCTAAACACACTGTAGTAAGTTCATTTATACTTGGATGTATGAGGAACATGGCATACATTTATATACTTTATTTGAAGTAATAAACACATTTTTAAGTAAAAACTTCCTAAATGTACTACCCTATTTTGAGTATATGTACTATTTTTTCTGACTTTGAAATAAGGAACGTGTACTCATGTCTATTTAACTTTCCTTCTCGAAAGGAAATTTTACCTAAACTGGAGTAAATTTGTTAAACTAAATTGGAGTATGGATTTTACTCAGATTTAAGAATGCCGTTTTTCTGAGTGCAGGTGTGGTTGGAAGCACTCAAGAAGGCAGCAGTCAGCTATGTACCAGTTTTCGCTTTTGACCAAGTGAGCATTACTTCCCTTTGTTTTCATTTAATTTTTGGCGTTAACCAACAGCCTCAAGCCGTTATGCAATAAATACCTTTACTGGACGGAATTGCATGTCACATCCACACGAAGTATTTTATATGGCCAGTAGGCATTCTACCATTTATTTTTAACAACACAATTGAGTTTTTGTACACATTGTCTGCATATATATGTAGATAGATACATGTATTCAAAAAAGTTTTCTCTTTCCCACAGACATTTTGTCCTTATACCAAAAGACGCTTTTGGTAAATATGAATATTTAAAAACACAGACGACCTACCATAACAACTTATTTTATGAGTCAGAAACAAAAAGGAGAAGAAAAATACATAATATAAACTAAACCATTTATGTCTCCCAAATGTTGTAATATTTTATGGCTCATGAAATATGTTTTGGGGCCGATAAGGGCGATTCGTAAAGAAACAAAGAAGAAATGGACACCATAACAATATTTATATTTAAAATTATGTGGGAACTTCTGATTACAAATGCAAAAGGTACAGCCCGAAACCAAGAGAATAAGGTGCTTAACAGCGGATTCGGTGGAAACTGCTTGTAGTGGGGACCTGTAATATTTAACCGTGAAAGTACGTTGAACAATTGATATTGAATAAAAATAAAACCAAGTGAGAAGGTTGTTATGTTCAGTTTTACTCTTCACTAGAATTCGACCGATTAATCGGTCTTTGACGAAAAAAGGCAGATAGGTCGAAAGTCTTGAAATATCATTCTGAGATTATATTAAGTATATGAGTCATTCCATGCGGTGCGATTTCAGTCAAAGTAACACAGTCTCTAAAAAATACATCTAAGATCACTACATTAAAATTTCAAAAACAATCAATTAATGTAATGCGATAGCCATACCACTTCAATATTGAAATTACTGTCACAATCGGTCAAGTATTTCAGAAGTTATTGGAGATATAAATAACCTTGAGCCAGGACAATATCCCAGTTCAAATAATTATTTATTACAGACTAAAACAAGTAAGAAGGCGTTAAGTTCGGCCGGGCCGAACTTATATACCACAGTGCATTCCACAGTATTACCAGCAGATTAAAGGATGTCGACTTTACATAGAAGTACAGTACCATATTACGAAAATTGTGATATTTTTATGAACATTACTATATTTGTTTACTATTTCAAACTATAATGTATACTTATGCGCACTGTTTAAAATCGACAATCAGTCGCCATTAGAAAGAAGCATTCTCAGATACAGACAAAGTGAAAAAAAAGTATAAATTTTAAAGATATCCTAATTCGCCCCATTCTCCGCCAAAATGTACAAATTTCGAAAAAAATCCTTTTTCGAGTATTCATAGTCAGAATGTATACACCGAATTTCATGATTTCAACTTCAGCGGTTTGGTAGGTCCCATTTTTATCCGTCTTTTTAATTATATCCCTTAAAAGTACGAATTTCGAAAAATCCCTCTATTTTACGTGTCTATGCAATTAGAGGGGTGTACACACCGAATTTCATGATTCTAGCTGTTGTCGTATCATTGGGACCATATTTTATCCCTTTTTGTCCCATTTCGCCGCTAAAACTTTTATTTTCTTTGTGGTGCTTCCAAGCTACAAGAGGAATGTCCGCAACAAATTTTAACTGTATGAAAATAAGAAATTTAATTAATAAGCCAAGGCTACCAATATTTGTAGACTATATATATAATGGATATAATACTTCAATTCATAAAGTAAATATAAGGGAGCAATCATAAATACCCTAAATATTGGGGGATAGAGAGTGTATTCTCAGCTACAGTCGTTTGGTTGGTTGTATATCCATCCTATTTTAATTTCAAAAGTATAAATTTTGAAAATACCTTATCTCTCACGTACGCAGCACAAGACAACTTCATGATTCTACCATTTTTTGACGTAAAAGCAACAAAATAAAGTTCGAATTTGGAAAAAAAATATTTTACGTGGCTATGCAGTCAGAGGAATGTATACACCGAATTCCATGATTCTATCAGCGACCATTTTGATGGTACCATTTTTATCCCCTTTTTCCAATTTTGCCCCCTCAAGAGTACGACTATCTAAAATCTCTTTATTTTACGTATCTACACAATTAGAGGGATGTACACACTGAATTTGATCATTCTAGCTGTATTCGTTTAGTTGGTACTATTTTTATCCCCTGTAGCCATTGTATCCCTTGAAAGTACGAATTTGGAAAAAACGTTTTATTTTTCGTGTCTACGCAGTCAGAGGAATGTCTACTCCGAATTTCATGATTCTAGCTGCTGTCATTTGGTAGGTACTATTTTTATCCCCTTTTTCCATTTGAACCCCAAAAAGTAAGAATTTTGGAAAGTTCTTTTATTTTACGTGTCTACGCAATCAGAGGAATGTATATATCAAATTTCATTATTCTAGGTGCAGCCGTTAGGTTGGTACTATTTTTATCCCTCTATCCCCATTTAACCCCTTTAAAGTACGAATTTAGAAAAAATACTTTTATATTATGTATCTACTCTATTAGAGGAATGTACACGCCAAATTTCGTGTTTCTATCTGTTGTCGTTTGATAGGTACCATTTTTATCCCTTTTTGTCCCATTTCGCCCCCTACAAATAAAAATCACTCTATGGTGCCCGTTTATGCTATAAAGGGAATGCACATTGCAAATATCAAGTAAATACAAGCTAATCTGTTCTAAAAACATGCTGAAATACTCTAAATATTAGGGGTATTTTCAGTCCTTGTGAGGGAAAAATTTGTCCCTCTGGGCCGATTTCGTCCACTTTCAATCCCAACCGATCTACAACCATAAAACACATTTAGGAAAAAATTTGAACCTCCTAGCTCATTTCGTTCGGCCGCTATCGTGCTTTCAACAGACAGACAGACGGACATGGCTATATTGTCTTAGAATTTTACCACGACCCAGAATATATATACTTTATGGAGGTGGAGGGTATAAAAATACAAACGAAAAATCTAAAATAACAGTTTAATTTAATTCAAGAAGCAATAAATGTATTTTTTAATCGGGGGAAAACTTGGGATTGTATCAAAATGAAGCCATTGTACTGTTTTTTTACAACAATTCGTTATATTTGACGACCTTGTTGAAATTTTCTGATTTGACATCGTACCCGCTCCAAAACACATATCATGTATTTGTAAAACCACCACTACATGCTTATCAACAACATCATTTAACATTTTTAAAATTGCACCAGCTATAGAAATGAGCGTTTCAATTTGATTCGTTATTTGTTCATTGAGGGCTGTATACTTAATCGAATTACTCTCCTTCGTGGCTAGACACGTCTTTATTCACGCGTTCGCTGCTTATAAACGTAATTAGTTAATTACCAAATTGGTACTAAGTATGTGTGGAATAATTTATGTTTTGGAAAGCAACATAAGGGATAATTGCTTCAATTTTATGTATTTTATTATGTATAGTCTTTCCCAAAGATGTAGAAAGTGTATCTACTGAAGGATGGATGGGTTGAAGTAGACATTGAAATTCTGTTTTTATGTATAATTTTTTCAGCAACCTAGTTCTAGTAGTGTCATCTCCAATAGCGATTGCCTCATTTCGCATATTTATATCACCACTATGGTTTGGGGTCTGGGAATTCCCGAGCAGTCTTTCCACGGAATTTCCCGGGAATACTGGAAATATTAAAAATTTTTTATTGATTATTTTGAGCAGTAATTTAATTGTACTTTGTAGATATATTTCAATTCATATATTTACATTACTGACAATAATAATAAGCATTTGTTTATATTATACTACAAACAAAATTTGCTAAGTCGCCATTTTTTTGTGAAAACCTCACACTTTTTGTGTGATCTTTATTGTGAAACAAAAATATCATACTAACAATACTATGGCTGGCATATTGTCAATAATTAACACCTCGTGCTTTAACAATAAATTTCTTGTTTTTTTTTCGACGAATAAAATGTTAAAATGGTCTAAAAATAGGGATAAATTTAAATTTGTTCTCTTTCCACAGAAATCTACTGTGAATAGAAATATACGGAACATTTAAATGACCCTTTGTAAGAACTAATGAATGGGCTATTTCTCCCTGTTTCTGTAACATTTTTTCCCCTCTAGACTAGGATGAATCTTTTAAATTAAAGAAGTCATATCATTCTCAATCATACGAGTTCTTTGTTTCCTTAAACATTTTTTAATTTTGAATCTAGTGTAGGTGTCAGTCACCTGTGCTTGTGATTTAAATGTCTAATATTATGACTGCTTCAATTCTGACGATTTGTCCAGAGTAAAGTATTTGTAAAATGAAAAATAATTTCTAAAATTTGATTTGAACTGGGATATTGTCCTGGCTCAAGACCATTTTGCATCTATATTTAATAGAATGCAAATTTATATTCAGGTATATGCAGGTATAGTTACCCAGCAATACTTCTGCCGTGCCAACGCTCATTTGTTTTAGTTTTTTCGTTTGTATTTTTTTGGTCTGTAATCTTGGTGCAATTTTTTAAACACAAATTCGGCAAGTGAGTTGTGCTCCTCGTTCGTTTGTGAGAATCATCTCCTTGTAGAGGCCGGATTTGATGTTGAAAAGTCGCTGCGAAGCCACTTGAAAAGACTTTTGACATGGTCGAAATCATGATCGTGGTAGTCTGCAGCCAAGTAATGTCACCATGCCATTTGTAAATAAATTTGCATTCTATTAAATATAGATGCAAAATGGTCTTGAGCCAGGACAATATCCCAGTTCAAATCAAATATTGATTACAGACCAAAAAAATACAAACGAAAAAACTAAAAAAAAATTCTAAAATTTTTAACAAAAACATTCGTTTTAATTTGTAATATCTCAGTACTTTAACCAATTAAAGTACAATGTTAATTTCATTTATTAAATTTCTTTTCAATTATTTTCGTAATAACTACTGCAATAATAAACAAGTAAGGAAAGGCTAAAGTCGGGCGGGGCCGACTATATAATACCCTACACCACTCCCTGCGTATGTACCTCGCTTTGATTACTAAACCCAGTTATTTCATGGGAGCAATTTTATGTAGTTCATATAAATTATTATACAGTTATTATAAATTCATCTTTAGTCATATTTAACGAATATGGTTAATAATATGGTAATTGATCCAATTATCCGACAGACAAATACAAATTATACAGTAATAATAGGATGAATCGGACCGAAATTTCAAGAGGGGCCTATAACAACATTTTGGGCCTGGTCCAAAACATGGGCCTATATTTTTCTCATTCACGATAGGTATTCCTAGCTGAAAAATATAATGATCTGCAAAATTTGATGAAGATCTGATGTAAGATGTAGTTTCTAGAGCTATAATAAATCAGAATGGTGCCCCATTTGGGTTATACTAAAGTATGGACATATGTGCATCTCTCAAACAAGTAAGGAAAGGCTAAAGACGGACGGACTTTCTATCTCATTATAATTCAATTCGGTAAAAAAGTGAAATCGGGAAGGATTTTTGCATCCTGTAAATGTATGTGTTTGACAAAAAATGTTAAATCGGAAAGGACATTTGTATGAGGGTATATTGTGACCCCCTTTCACCATGTGTGTTTATTGGTGAAATATAATATGTAAAGTTTGGCCAAAATTGGGTAAACATTCGGGAGCAACATTTGTATGAGGGCTATATCTAAATCTGAACCGATCTAACCCGCTTTAGCCACATGTATTTCTAGTTTGATTACACTGTGCAACATTTTTGAAGTAATTTCAAAATAACCATATACGGACACCGCTACATGATAAAAGACCAAAAAAAAAAGACCCGTGTTTTTTTTTTCCCCAAAGTCATGTACTTTTTTTTATGGGCCCCCAGAGATTTGAGGCCTCGGTGTAATTTTTGGAAAAAAGTGATCATATTCTCAGGCTCATATCTTGCAAACCGTTCGGAATTTTGATTTACTTTCTGAGGCAAAGTTCTAGCTCTTGTCATAAAGAACAAAAATTGTGAACATATAAAATCAAAAAGACTTCATCTTCAAGGTCAAAATCGCAAAAAAACTTAAAAAAATCGATTTTTTTAACCTTTTTTCCCCTGTTCAGGTCCATAGGTAGCAAACCGCTGAAAATTCAGGGAAACAATCAACGACAAAAATCTCAATAAACAACTTTCTAGAACATATGAACTTCCTAGGAATTATTCTTAACACCGTTTAGGTAGCGCTTAGGTAGCCGCAAAATTGAAAAATTACACCGAGGCCTCAAATCTCTGGGGGCCCATAAAAAAAGTGCATGACTTTGGGGGAAAAAAACACGGGTCTTTTTTTTTGGTCTTTTATCATGTAGCGGTGTCCGTATATGGTTATTTTGAAATGACTTCAAAAATGTTGCACAGTGAAATACTGGAATAAACAATTTTTCACTTTTGCTACCTAAACGGTAAGCGCTACCTAAACGGTGTTAAGAATAATTCCTAGGAAGTTCATATGTTCTAGAAAGTTGTTTATTGAAATCTTAAGTACAAACGGTTTGCAAGATATGAGCCTGAGAATATGATCGCTTTTTTCCAAAAATTACACCGAGGCCTCAAATCTCTGGGGGCCCAAAGCGGTGTCCGTATATGGTTATTTTTTTCGTGTTGCACTGTGTTATAAGGTGTTAAGCCAAATTTGAAGAAAATCGGGTACTATATGTGCTTTATAGGGCGGAAAAAGTCAAATCGGGAGCGACATTCTAAATCTGAACCGATTTCCTCCAAATTCAATACCGATGGTCCTTGGCCAGAAAAAATAACTTCTGCCAAGTTTCATGACACATTTCATACTATAAACGTTAAAATCGTTCCAGCAACGTCACTGAAAGAAATTTCCTTCATAATATTTATAAAGCAATTTCATAAAAGGTTTTTATAAATTTAGTGAATTTTTTCTTAATATGTATGAAAAATTCATAAATAAACTAATACAGTTTTTTTATAAAAATTTCATATTTCATAAAAAATTAGCGAAACTTTTTTGATTATTATCTATTTTTATGTCTATTTCGTGCCAGCAAAAAAAAATAATTTTTTACCAATTTTTTGGGATCTGACAGTCAGAATTTTCTATGTTTCCTTATGGTTAAAAACTCTTGATAATAATTAGACATCTTTCATTTTAAACATATATGATCGATGATATTGAGTGTTTACTGATTACTGACTGCCACTAAAATGAAACATTTGTGTTCGTTGTTGATATTACCGATAGTACACTATATTTCCAATATATATATATATTTATTACCGATAGTACACTATAAGTCGAAAATTGAAAATTTTTGTTTAGAAAACAAAAATACGTCAGAAAATGTTAATTTTTTTAGCTTAGTGTAAATAATATATTAGGTTTGGCCATTGATTTACCTTTCGAGTGTTGGTCACAGGAGCTTGTAGTGAGAGCAATGATGTATCCGAAGTGATGAGCAGACGATGTATTGAAGAATGAATGCTGAAATTAGATGAGAACTTTTTAGTTGTCGGGCGAAAAAAAACGAAACCTCAAAAGACCTACAGAGTAAATTGAAATTGATCGAGGAGATTTAAATACAAATTTATGAAAACTTTCGATGACGGTTAAAATTCATGTGAGTTATCATGTGCTGGAATACAATTGAGACATTCACCATGCATTTTGTTATGTACGCCGCAATTTTTGTACACTAATTTATCTAAAACAGAAAGAGAAATATGGACTTATAGGTGGACGAAGAAGGAAAGTTTCTAGCTCGCTGTGTCACTTCCAGTGTGGCCAATCGTATAAAATGTATACACAAACATCTAAAAATGTACATTTACATTACACAGCAATATGCAAAACAAATTGATCAAAGTCGTCAGTACTTACGACATTTCCAATTGAAAGTTTGACCTTTTCAAAATCGTTTGATTATACCTTTTCATGGTTCAATCACTTGAAAATTCACATTTCAGTAAGTAAGTATTGTAACTAGAATCGTGAAATACGATGTGTACATTCCTATTACCACATAAACGCGCAACATAAATGAATGCAAAATGTGTATATATTTTTACTACAAAATTTATACTTTTAATGAGTAAATATGGTACTTATCTAAGTATCACAGCTAGAAACGTAAAATTCGGCGTACACATTTTGTGTACAACGTAGAAGAGTAACAAAAAGAGCTGTAGTTTTTTAAATATATTTATAATATTTAGTTTTAGACGAGAAACGGAACATATTTGGAACAAAAAATTTACAAATTTTTTAATGATGATATTGTGCAGATCGGTTCGTAGACTTTATCTAAACTAATTTTTTCCACGTTTAAAAACATCCATCTCTGCCAATTTGCATGCCTATCGGGCAATAATTTTAAACTGTACTTTAAATAAGTGTTTTAAAACTAATTTAATTATTGGATGTTATGAAG
Source organism: Polietes domitor (assembly GCA_947397865.1). Lineage (NCBI taxonomy): Eukaryota > Metazoa > Arthropoda > Insecta > Diptera > Muscidae > Polietes > Polietes domitor. The sequence continues at coordinate 32,509,696 of OX377618.1, forward strand.
ATTCAAAACAAAAAACAGCCCCCATCCAGAGAGATATGTATTAATCACCGTCTCTGGAATACCTATGAGATGCACTGATTTTTAATATTAGGCATATGGTGTTAATTTCTGACTTAATGGTTTCGCCAATAAAATTTTAATTTAATTTTAATGTTAGGGTACAAGAGCCATCCGAAGTGTTTCAATAACTGCCATTACCAGAGATGCCAACTCCAAAAAAAAAAACTAAAATGGGCTAAATTGTAAAAATGTGGCTTTTGGCTTTGAAATCAAAAATCATTCTAATTGCCAAAAAAGTAATTGTATCAACTTTGTTATCAATATGATATTTTAATTCTGCTTAATGTCATTTTGATCAATATTCCATTTTGAGATTTTATGGGTCAGCAATTTTCAGTTCGCTATTTCACCACGATCTTTCAGAATATTTAATCACAAGTAAAAAAGGCGTTATATATCCTCCACCATGGATTGCATTGCACAGTGGCTGTCAATTTTCGTAGAAGTGCAGTAACATGGCTACTATATAAATTATACAGTATATAACAGTTATTTTCATCAAGATTGGCTGTAATAAGTGAATCCAGAGTGTTATCAATAAATCGGAAGGTGCCTTTGAGCGGTGACAATATATTTACGTTATGCACTTATATGGTCCATGGTAATATGAACCCAGCAAAAAAATAGAAGTTCCGTAGGAATTACATTTTAATCGCATCTCAAAATCCAAATGTGCATTTCTCCCCGCTTTTGAGGAAGTTCATTTAAACTTCCAAAAAATTCTATAATATGTTAATATCCCGTAATATTTTACGAATAGCAATTTCGCAAGCGAATGGGAACGAATTTTTAGTATGGAAAGTTTTTTTTGCTGGGAAGGTTTTATTGAAAATTGGCGGCAGGTCTATCACAAAATTTGGGGCCTGTGCCAAAAACATAGGCCTATATAATTTTGATTCACGGTAGGTATTCCTAGTTGAAATATATCATGATCTGCAACATTTGATCAAGACCCGATGTGAGGTGATGGTTCTTGATCGGTAATAGAGTAAAACGGGGCCCCATTTGTATGGGGATGTACCCATATATGGACCCATATATCTGACTTTCATAGTAGCTGTTTATAGTTGAAATATAACATGATCTGCAAAATTTGATAAACGTCTGATGTAAACTATGGATTCTGGAGGGTTAAAAATAGAAAATGGGGGCCCATTTGTAAGGGCGTTATTTTAAAAAGTGGAACCTTATAGATCACTTTCAAAGTAAGTATTCTTATTTGATGATCTGCAAAATATTATCAAGATCCAATGTAATATGTGTGTTCTAGGGCCCATGTGGCAGGGCGCTACATTAAAAAGTGGGCCCTTATAGATTACTTTCACAGCAGGAAAGTAGGGTCCAACAAATGGACCCATATGCTTTCAAAGTAAGTTTTTCCCATCTAAATATAACTGGTGTGGAAAAATTGATCAATATCTGATGTAAAATGTGTATTCTAGAGCGATAATAGTGTAAATCGGAGGTCCATTTGTATGGGGGCTATATCGAAACATGGACCCATGTAACCCACTTTCATGTTAGCTATTTCTTGTCCGAATATAACATGATCCTGAAAATTGTATCAAGATCCAAAGAAAAAAATGTGTATTCTAGAGCAGTAATAGGGTAAATTGGGGGATATTTGTATGGAGGCTATGTCTGAACCTGGACCGATTTCCTCCAAATTCAATACCGATGGTCTTTGGTAAATAATTGATCCAATCTGATCCAAAACATGGGCCTATATATTTCTCACTCACGGTAGGTATTCCTAGTTGAAATATATCATGATCCGATGTAAGACGTAGTTTTTAGAGGTGTAATAGAGTAGAATGGGACCCCATTTGGGTTATTCCAAAGTATGGACACATATTTGACTTTCATAGTATGTATTCTTAGTTGAAATATAATATAATCTGCAAAATTAAAAAAAAAATCCGATGTAAAATTTGCGTCCTCGAGGGGTAAAAATTAAAATGGGGCCATTTGAAAGGGCGCTACATTAAAAAGTGATTCCTTATAGATCACTTTCAAAGTAGGTATTCTTAGTTGAAATATGACATGATATGCAAAATTATATCGAGATCCAATGTACGATGCGGGTTCTAGAGATGTAATAGAGTAGAATGGGGCCCCATTTGTATGGAGGTTATACCATGTAAATTGTGTGGAAAATTTGATCAAGATCCGATGTAAAATGTGAATTTTAGAGAAGTAATATTGTAAATCGGAGGTACATTTGCATCCTCCATATACCCATGTGGTCCCATTTCCCGTGAGCTATTTCTAGTTCAAATATAACACGATCCTGAAAATTTGGTCATGATCCCATGTAAAATGTGTATTATAGAGCAAATTAGAGTAATAGTGCAAATTATAGGGATATTTGTATGGAGGCTATATCTAAATCTGAACCAAATTCAATACCAATCGTCTTTGGCCAAGAAAAGTAACCTCTGCCAAATTTCATGACAATCGGACCACAATCGATTCAGCTGGTAATTCTAAGCCGATCCGTATACTTAAAGGTGGGTCTAGCTCGATTATTTATTGGTGTTACAAACATTTGGCGGAAAACTAACTTATAATACCCTAGTCCACGAAGTGGTGTAGGGTATAAAAATGTACAACATTTTTAATACTTATATTGTGTAGATCGGCAATAATGTAAATCATAGGGATATTTGTTCGTAGATTTTATCTAAACTCATTTTTCCACGATTAAAAACATCCATGAGATGGACTGTATTCTTAATATTAGGCATATGGTGTTAATTTCAGACTTCGCCAATAAAATTTTACTGTTAGGGTAGAAGTGCCACCCGAAGTGTTTCAATAACTGTCATTACAAAAATATTTAGAAACAGGACTAAAACCAGGCTATTATAAAAATGTGGCTTTCAGAATATTTAATCACAAGTTAAAAAGGCGTTAAGTTCGGCCAGGCCGAACTTTATATATTCTCCACCATGGATTGCATTGCACAGAGGCTGTCGATTTTCGTAGAAGTGCAGTAACATCACATGAAAATAATTTTTTTTAATATAGCCATAACAAATAAAAATATTTAAAAAAAATAATTTTATAAATAAATATAAAATTTGTATTTAAATCTTAAATTTTTCGAACCACGTTTATAAGGCAAGGCTACTATATATATCGAACTTCACTTCGCAACTTTACTTCAAGTTAATTCAATAAGTAAATATAAGACAACAATCTTCAATAAATATTGGCATATAGTGAGTGCTGCAGTTGGTTGTATTTCCATCATATTTTAATTCCAAAAGTACAAATTTTGAAAATCCGTTATCTCTCACGTACGCGGTGTAAGATAACGTAACTTCATGATTCGACCAATTTTTGTCGTAAAAGTAAAGAAGTACGAATTTGGAAAAATCTTTTTATTTTGCGTGTCTATGCAGTCAGAGAAATGTATACACCGAATTCCATGATTCTAGCTGCGGCCCTTTTCCCAGTTCCCTCTCTTAAAAATACGACTTTTTTCTTTAATTTAGGTGTCTACGCAATTAGAGAGATGTATTTCATCGTTTTAGCTGAAGCCATTTAGTTGGTACAATTTTAACCCCGAAAAGTATGCATTTCGAAAAATCCTTATATTTTACGTGTCTACGTAATCAGAGGAATATATATTTATATATACCGAATTTCATTATTTTAGGTGCAGCCGTTTGTTTGGTACCATTTTTATACACTCCACGAGAGTATTATGTCTTTGTGCATTTGTTTGTAACACCCAAAAGGAAACGAGATAGACCCATTGTTAATTATACCGATCGTCTTAGAATCACTTTCTGAGTCGATTTAGCAATGTCCGTCTGTCTGTCTGTCCGTCCGTCCGTCCGTCCGTCCATCTATTCTTGTAATCACGATACAGGTCGCAATTGTAGACAGAACCAAATGAAACTTTGCACAACGATGTTTTTCGGGATAAGGACGAAGAAAATCGGTTCAGATTTAGATATAGCCCCCATACGAATTTCACTTCCGATTTCACTCTTTTCACTCTAGATACCACATATTACAACTTATATTGTAACTAGAAACACCTGTGGTAAAAATGTGTTAGATCAGATTTATATATTGCTCCCATACAAATTTCTCTCCCGATTTGACTTTTTCCGCTCTAGAGACCACATAATGCATCAGATTGTCTTCAGATTTGGTAAAACATCTTATATTTCCACTAGAAACACCCATGATGAATATCGGTCAGATCGGTTCAGATTTATATATAGCTCCCATACAAATTTCGCTCCCGAATTGACTTTTTCCGCTCTAGAAACCACATATTGTATCAGATTGTCTTCAGATTTGGCAAAACATCTTATATTCCCACTAGAAACTCCCATGGTGAATATCGGACAGGTCGGTTCAGATTTATATATAGCTCCCATACTAATTTCGCTCCCGATTTTACTTTTTCCGCTCTAGAAACCACATAATGTATCAGATTGTCTTCAGATTTGGTAAAACATCTTATATTTCCACTAAGAACATCTATGGTGAAAATCGGTTCAGATTTAGATATAGCCCCCATACAAATGTCGTTCCCGATTTGACATTTTCCTCTGTAGAAACCACATATTGTACTCGATTTTCTTTAAATTTGGCACAACATCTTATAATCTTACTAGAAACACCTATGCAGAAATTGGGTAAGATCGGTTCAGATTTAGATATAGCCCCCATATAAATGTCGTTCCCGATTTGACTTTTGCCGCTTTAAAAGCCACATATTGTGCTCGATTGTCTTTAAATTTCGCACAACATCTTATAATCTAACTAAACAAAACTATGGTGAAAGTGGGTAAGATCGGTTCAGATTTAAATATAGCCCAAATTCAAATGTTGCTCCCATAAGTTTAACCGATTTTGGCCAAACTATACATTTTATATTTCACCTATTTCGTTCCAGGTTTCAATATATCCTCATACAAATGTCCTTTCCGATATAAAATTTTTTGTCAAACACATACATTTACAGGATACAAAAAACCTTCCCGTTTTTACTTTTTCACCGAATTGAATTGTATTCGGATTGAAAGTGGAGTGCATCATAGAGTCGGCCCCGCCCGACTTTAGCCTTTCCTTACTGGTTATACCTCTATTTCTAGTTTACCCCTTAAAAGTACGAATTTGGAAAAAATACTTTTTTTATTGTGTATCTACTCAATTAGAAGAATGTTTACACCGAATTTCGTGTTTCTAGCTGTTATCGTTTCATAGGTCAAAAATTATTTTTTTGCCAAATTTAGAAGTTTATGTTAGTAGGTGCTGCTCATGCGCCGTTTAAATGAATCACATAGTATTGCTACTTAGTTAACGGAGCTGCCAGATTGGTCTTCCTAATCCATTTTAGAAAACAATGGATAACAACGCTGCTACCTTATCTAATCCCTTAATTATTAACTAGTCTTCTATGTTGTATACATATTAAAACGAAACAATCTTAATTAATTGTACGGGGCTCATATTCACGGGACTCACGCACGAAAATTATTCATATAACTTTCATACACATTCATGTAATTTAAAAACAATATTACTCACAATAACGTGCGAATCGTGACCATCTCTACTATATACTTAGGTGTCTTAGAATTTTACGACGGCCGGACAATATAATAAGAAAATTATTGATCATGACGTTAGAATATAAATTGTAATTTCATCGTTAAATTATCTTTTATAGACAATGCTACACACATTGATAGTAGGTATACCTAATACAATTTGTTTGTTGTAGAAGATCCCACAATTTCGATTATTGTTGTTATTCCCACAGGGCTTGTCAACACAAGCATGAATTTATTGCTGTAGTTGGTGCCAATTTTGTAAAGTACATAATCAAATATATTTCATTTTCAGGATGAATGTTGTGAAATACAGTCATTTTTATTTGTTCTCTTTGTTTGGGATTCAATTACGAAGCCATAAATCATTGATTGCAAGGTGTAACATTTTTTTAAAGAAATTAATTTTCATATTTTGTTTCATTGGCTGACCGCACAACATCCTACTGGAAAGAATAAATTTAAAAGAGAGCATACTTTTTATGTCACATATAACAATAAAAAATATTTAATTGAATTTAGCACGAATCTAAATTTAAATAATTATGCGCCCTCAGAAACAACCAAAAACAAGAATTCGTTTAAATGAATTTGTTGTAATTTTGTTTGTGATTTTGTTTGTATGAAATGCTATGAAATTTGATTTAAAAAAGTTTTTCTTGAATTCTTAGAATATTTTTAGAATATCTATTTTTTAAATACAGCAGACCAACGCGCAGCGTTTTTCTTAACTTCCATTTTGTTGTCTGTGTACTAATTTTATGGTTATCCAATCAACGCACAGTGGCGCCATTTGAGTTTTTTCGTTGCAAAAATCATATCTTTTGAACCGAATAAGATAATTGAACAGTTTAAACAGCATATGATAGATAACTGTTCAGCCTATGAAACGAGCGTTTGGGTTATCAAAGTTAAAATTAGTAGAAAAATCAATTTTATGGTAACTAAAAAAATTATTTTTACATTTTTAGATTTTTTTTATTTTTTTTCTTTAGGGTTTTATGTTTTAAATTATTACCCAACAAATTAAAAAAAAATATTTTTTTTTAAATTTATTTATTTATTATTATTTATTTTTTATTTATTTTTTTTTATTTTTTTTGTCCGGATGATCCATCGCAGCCCCATTTGCTGATCAATGTCAACTTCTCAGGAAGAATTTTCACCTCATTTTCAGGAAGACTCTCCAACAACCGTTTTGCTGTATGGCCCATGAGATCCTGCAGATTGGCTTTCGCAGAGACTTCCGTAAACTCCGTATGCAGTGGTCGTGAATTTATTTTGGCTTGCGTAATATGCTTGTATCCGGGTAAAACGTCAGCGCCGTGTCGCGTTAAAGATGTCCGTAGTTTCTCATATTTCTCTTTGGAAAGTTCTAAGTCCATAAACAAGGCCAAGGCTTCTCCGGATCCATACTTTTTGGGGCGTGGGAATGCTTTCCTTAATCCTTTTTAGTCGCAGTGGGCTTGCATAAGCAACAGATTTGGTTATCTGCGACCTAACTCTTTACTATCCTTTGTAAATTTAATAGACAGCGCGTCCGATAATTGCTTCGTGGTCAAGTCATTGGTGGCATCGGCAAGTTTCCTCTTCCATCTTATAATCCAACTATAAACACCTATGCAAAAATTGGGTAAGATCGGTTCAGATTTAGATATAGCCCCCATACAAATGTCGCTCCCAATTTGACATTTTCCGCTCTAGAAACCACATATTGTATCCGATTTTCTTTAAATTTGGCACAACATCTTATAGTCCAACTAGAAACACCTATGCAAAAATTGGGTAAGATCGGTTCAGATTTAGATATAGCCCCCATACAAATGTTGCTCCCGATTTGACATTTTCCGCTCTAGAAACCACATATTGTACCCAATTTTCTTTAAATTTGGCACAACATCTTATAATTCAACTAGAAACACCTGTACAAAAATTGTGTAAGATCGGTTCAGATTTAGATATAGCCTCCATACAAATGTCGCTCCCGATTTGACATTTTCCGCTCTAGAAACCACATATTGTATCCGATTTTCTTTGAATTTGGCACAACATCTTATAATCCAACTATAAACACCTATGCAAAAATTGGGTAAGATCGGTTCAGATTTAGATATAGCCCCCATACAAATGTCGCTCCCAATTTGACTTTAGCCGCTTTAGAAACCACATATTGTACTCGATTTTCTTTAAATTTGGCACAACAGCTTATAATCCAACTAGAAACACCTGTGCAAAAATTGGGTAACATCGGTTCAGATTTAGATATAGCCCCCATACAAATGTCGCTCCCGATTTGACATTTTCCGCTCTAGAAACCACATATTGTATCCGATTTTCTTTGAATTTGGCACAACATCTTATAATCCTCGATTTTCTTTAAATTTGGCGCAACAGCGTATAATCCAAGTAAAAAACCTATGGTGAAAGTGGCTAAGATCGGTTCAGATTTAGATATAGCGCAAATACAAATGTTGCTCCCAAATGTTTTACCGATTTTGGCCAAACTATACATATTATATTTCACCTATATCGTTCCAGATTTCAATATACCCCATACAAATGTCCGTTCCGATTTAACATTTTTTGTCAAACACACACATTTACAGGATAAAAAAATCCTGCCCGTTTTCAATTTTTCACCGAATTAAATTGTATTCGGATAGAAAGTGGAGTGTATCATAGAGTCGGCCCCGCCCGACTTTAGCCTTTCCTTACTTGTTTTATAGTGGTTACATTTGCCTGGAATATGGGCGATATTGCCACACCCCTACTGGTACCTCCCACACAAAGTGGCATAAACTTTTGTTACAAACAAATCAATACAGGTAGTCAAAATCATTTGCAATTTTGCAAATGTCTTTATACTCACTTTAAAGATAAAAATATTTACGCTGTGGACACGCCCCTTCGTGTACATCCCAAACAATTGTTCTATCACAGGTAAAATGAAATCCTTCATAACTTCTATACTGGTGCAGGGAATCCATTATGACTTGATATTTGATCATGTTTTTACAATTGTTTTATAAATGTGGAAGCTGGGACCATATGACACGAACTTCTTAGTACCTTCCACACTAATTACCCTGTCCTACGTTAAATTTAATTCCTTATAAATTCCGTATATATGTTCTTTGAGAGTGCGGGTATATATAAGTCGGTTTAGCCGACTGAAGCTTACTTACTTGTTAGATTCTAAGGTCTTTACCAATCCATTCAAGAGGCATGTTCAAAAATGTTCTAACTTTTATAACACTGTTATTTATATAAAATATGAAATCAAATCTGGGAGATTTGTTTGGGGATATATCAAAATCATTGGCGTAGGACGGGTGGTACTGGCGGCCTAAGCCAACCCAGGAAAAATTTTAGACCCCCAGAATTTTAAATTAGTATAATACAATTTGTACTATTTGTCTGCGTCACACAAAATTCTTATTTTTTAAGTACTTAATTTTTTCAGTGTTTGAAATAGTAAAAATCATTGTCAACACAAAAAGGAAAAAATTGAACGTGAAAAAGGGTTGATGTAATTAAAGTTATTCATGTCTAAACGCCCCTAATGTTTCAAATCGCTGTACGTTAATAGTGATTTCTTTAAATGTTGTATTTACACAATCAACTTAAAACCATTTTCAGTTTACTGAACGGAACGGGGGTACAGTGTTATATTAGGGATTTTTTTCTTTAAGCCGGTATAACAAGCTGCGATAACAAAAACGTTAATAAAAATGTGTGCTCAAAAAATCGCATTGTCGCCAACAATATAAATAGAGAGCATAAATGCAGGGAAAACCGAAATAGAAAAGATTCAGTTCAAAGATACGAAACAAGAAACTTAGGACAAGAATTATTAGCTATGTCGAGATACTGCAGATCGAAATGCCCGAAATTCCTGGTGGGGTAGGCTGACGACAGCAGTAATCAGTACCAGAGTCTACGAAGAAGCAAAACGTAAGCTTAGACAGGTAATGATTAAAACAAAGATACGGCTTAAAACAAACAAACGGCCTTCAACTAGATGCCCATATGCCGGAGGAGGGCCTTTACAAAACTAGCGAAAGCTTCGGTTGGAAAGATGCAACAGCATCCTTATCTATGGTTGCAAGGGTGAAGTAATGAGTTGGAAATGACGGCAAGAAACCTTTCATGCTTGGCAGACAAGGTGGTCCGCAAAAAGTAACGTCAGATGGACGGTCGAACTTCATCACATCTTGGAAATTGTTTGGAAAACAAAATCGGAGAAGTACACTACTACTTGACGCAGTTGCTGACCGAGCATGTATACTTCACAAAGTATATGTATAAAATTGGCGAATGTATCACGAAGAAGATATGATTGACGGCGCTGAGCAAACATTTTTGGGTGTATTAGATGGTCTCAAAATCATCGAGAACTGAAAATCGTGACAAGTCCAATAACTGCAGAAAACCTTACCGACACCATGTTAAGAGATGATAGGAACTGGCGAGTCATACAACATCCTACCAAATCTGGATGCAGCAGAACCAGTAAGGGAAGTAATTAGCGGGGGTCTGGACGCAGGCCATAACACAGATGATAGCTGATTCAGCAAACACGTGACCATCTCTTATTGGGCAAATGGCGGGATTTATGAATTCAAAAAGCGGGATTTCGCGGAATTTTGTAGAAAAAAACGGGATCGTGAAAATTTAAGCAAAACATAAAAAGGCTATATAATCTATATATATAAATGAATCTGTGTTTGTGTGTTTGTTCTTCATAGCAGCCTAAACTACTGGACCGATCTTCTTGAAATTTTTACAGTATGTTCATGCTGAACCGGTGGAGAAAATAGGCTATATAAGTTTTTGATATTTTCAGTGGGCGTGGCACCTCCCACACAAATTGGGGTTTTATTAGTTTTTTATAAATTAGCATATTCGGAGTACTGTTGCAGCTAGAGCCTTGAATTTTTGTGAACGTTCACTAATTGTTAGTCTGCACAGTTGTGCCAAAAATGGGCGGTATTGGAAAAGTGGGCGTGGCACCTCCCATACGAAGTTAAAACCAATTATTGAATATTGTCAGTTCTATGACACCTAGAGTGCTGAAATTTTGTGTAAGTGCATCTGGCATCAATGTACGTAGTTGTGCTAAAAATGGGCGGTATTGGAAAATTGGGTGTGGCACCTCCCATACGAAGTTAAAACCTATTATTGAATATTGCCAGGTCTGTGACACCTAGAGTGCTCAAATTTTGTGTAAGTGCATCTAGCATCAATGTACGTAGTTGTGGCAAAAATGGGTAGTATAGGAAATGTGGGCGTGGAACCTCCCATACGAAGTTAAAACCTATTATTGAATATTGCCAGTTGTATGACAACTATAGTGCTGAAATTTTGTGTAAGTGCATCTAGCATCAATGTACGTAGTTGTGCCAAAAATGGGCGGTATTGGAAATGGGGGCATTGCACCTCCCATACGAAGTTAAAACCTATTATTGAATATTGCCAGTTGTATTACACCTAGAGTGCTGAAATTTTGTGTAAGTGCATCTGGCATCAATGTGGGTAGTTGTGCCAAAAATGGGCGGTATTGGAAATGTGGGCGTGGCACCTCCCATACGAAGTTAAAACCCAATTTTGAATGTTCCAGGACACCTAGAGCGCTGAAATTTTGTGTAGGTGCATCTAGCATCAATGTACGTAGTTGAGCTAAAAATGGGCGGTATTTGAAAAGTGGGCGGTGTTGTTCAAAGATGGGCGGAAAGTGGCCGTGACCCTTCCCATTCGAAATTAAAACCTGTTTTTGAGTATATTCGACACCGAGATTCCTATATTGTTGTGTGAGTTAATTTATTTGTAAGCTGCTTAGACAATATGCAAATGGACGGGATTTAAAAGAAGGGGAATTTTTTATTTGAATTTTCTAAAATTACACGTTTTCTTTGTTTTTTTTTAGCACAATAGTAAAGAAAGTTTACAAAAAAAAATAAATATTCATACGCCAAAAGCCGACTTAAGTCAAGAAAACGGAAATTATATTAATTTTATAGTTTCTATGTTGTCTGATTAGTGAACAATTTGATTGATTTTCTAAGTGTTTTGTATGAAGTACATTCGAATTCCAGTTTAGGAAGTTTTTTGTTTTGGTAATGGAAAGGAGGGAAATCACACTCAACCTAAAATCAATTTGATTTTTGACAATTCTTTCTTTTTTCGCCGTAAACTAAAGTTCTGATCTTCAATATTCTCCATGGAACATATCCATTTTTTTAGTATCTCAGGGCAGTACTTTTATTATAAGTGGTACATATATTACCGATCACAAGAAAAAACAATATGAAACCTGATTTTAATTTCCGTCTGTTTTTCTGCCTGGCGAAGCGGGCGGGGGTTCAGCTAGTGCAATATAAATTAAAATGGTTGTGTTTAGAATATTTATGAATATTTTGCAAATTTTTACTTTTAGGGTTACAATGTGAAAATATATATATAATTTCACCAATGAAACATTACAATTTATTTAAAATAGTAAACATATGTCGGTGTGTATGTTGGAAGTCGACAGCCTAGAATCGGTAATACTGTGAAATTCACCCCATGAAAGATTAGACGTGACTGAACTTAACGCTTGTTACTAGTTTTAATGTATCTTTCTTCATCAATTTTTCAAATTTTTGGATGCGATCTCCAAAATTTACTATTAGGCTACAATTTCATACAGGTGATTTTGCACCTTTGAAACAAACGACCATATTATTGCAAGTGAGTTTTACACCAGCTAGTATCATTATGGTTTCCTTTCATAAACTGTTTGACATTCTATGTCATGTCTTATAAAAATATGTTTAAAATTAATCAATTGAACAATGCAGAATTGAATTACATTTTATGAAAATATACATATATTAAATTACTATTAATAATCATAAATGTTCTCTTTAAACTACAGCCAAAATTTAGAATAAGGGCAATTAGTAGAATATTTTAGAAATTGTGGAATTTTGTCGGTTACCAACATATAATTTGAAACAAAAAAGCGGGACTTTTTGTAAAAAAGAGGGATTATGCGGGATGGAAAATTAAAGCGGTACTGGGAATCAAAAAGCGAGATGGATGGTCACCTTAGGAATATCACGACTAGTGACGACCTTTCATGGATCGAAAAATACATTTTTAACTCCCTTCCGCAAAAAAAAAAACATTCCTAAGACCCAATACCGAATAAGAACTAATATTTCGATATAAAAGGTCAACTCTAATGTACAGACGAGTAATGACCAAATTTATTTTTTAAAACCTTTTGTCCCTATTACATACACTTAGGACGCGTCAGACTTAATATTAAATTTAACATTTATGTATGAACCCCATGCATGTATAATATCGATTAATAATTATTTGCAATTTACAAATGTACATGTATTATAGTTTATGTTCACTCAAAAGGGTCGGTTTGTATGGAAGAAAAATTTCACGGTTTCCCCACTAAAATAATACTTGGTTTATATAAATTTTTAAAATCAAGAAAACATATAATACGTGAAAATATATTAAGTTCGCAAGTAAGGATTTTTATACACTCCACGAGAGTATTATGGCTTTGTGCATTTGTTTGTAACACCCAAAAGGAAGCGAGTTAGACCCATTGTTAAGTATACCGATCGACTTAGAATCACTTTCTGAGTCGATTTAGCAATGTCCGTCTGTCCGCCTGTCCATCTATTGTTGTAATCAAATTACAGGTCGCAATTATATATATCTTAACGAAAATTGGCACAAGTAAGTTTTGTGGATCAAGGACGAACGCTATTTAATTTGGGGCAAATCGGTTCAGATTTAGATATAGCCCCCATACAAATGTCGCTCCCGATTTGACATTTTCCGCTCTAGTAACCACATATTGTACCCAATTTTCTTTAAATTTGGCACAACATCTTATAATCCAACAAGAAACACATATGCAGAAATTAGGTAAGATCGGTTCAGATTTAGATATAGCCCCCATACAAATGTCGCTCCCGATTTGACATTTTCCGCTCTAGAAACCCCATTTTATACTCGATTTTCTTTAAATTTGACACAACATCTTACAATCCAACTAGAAACACCTATGGAGAAATTCGGTAAGTTCGGTTCAGATTTAGATATAGCCCCCATACAAATGTCGCTCCCGATTTGACATTTTCCGCTCTAGAAACCACATATTATACTCGATTTTCTTTAAATTTGCCACAACATCTTATAATCCAACTAGAAACACCTATGCAAAAATTGGGTAAGATCGGTTCAGATTTAGATATTTAGATTTGACTTTTGCCGCTTTAGAAACCACACATTGTACTCGATTTTCTTTAAATTTGGCACAACAGCTTATAATCCAAGTAAAAAACCTAGTGTGAAATTGGCTAAGATCGGTTCAGATTTAGATATAGCGCAAATACAAATGTTGCTCCCAAATGTTTAACCGATTTTGGCCAAACTATACATATTATATTTCACCTATTTCGTTCCAGATTTCAATATACCCCCATGCAGATGTCCTTTCCGATTTAACATTTTTTGTCAAACACATACATTTACAGGATACAAAAATCCTTCCCGTTTTCACTTTTTCACCGAATTAAATAGTATTCGAATTGAAAGTGGAGTGTATCATAGAGTCGTCCCCGCCCGACTTTAGACTTTCCTTACTTGTTATATTTAAGTATAATTGTTTTCCTATAAAATGCTAGTACCAAATATAAAATTTTTGGATGCAAACCAAAATTGCAGCATTTTTCGCGTATTTCGGTAATAAAATAGAAAATTTTAATTTATGTTTAATTAGAATATGAATAAGTCCGAAAAATAGATTAATGACAACCGTTAAAAAGAGAAAAAACCTGACAATATGCTGGCACAATAATTATTTCTAATAATTTTAAAATATTGTATAAATATAGAGACAATGTTGTTATTTCAATCATATTATTCTAGCGATTGGTGACAACAGAATAAAAGCACAACCGGCAGCTGATTAGAACCAAATTGAGATTCAGAAGCACCAAACTTAACAGCTGTTGTCGTCATAAATGTGTTCTATAACACCGTGCGACAGTCCATATTACATTTTAACCGGATGATATACGTCACAAACTATAGGCGAAATGAGATAATTGGTGTTTTTAGTTTTTAATTCCCTCATCATGTTGCTGTTATCGATAAATTAATACTATTATGAAATTTGAAGTATATTTGACAGATATTAATTATCTTTAATTTGACATTTATACCGTTATTATAGAGTGCGAATAAGTATTTAAAATATTTTTTGAAAAATTGTGTCATTTGGAACTTTATAGTAATATACTAGTAATTGGATGCAATAATTTTATTTTAAAAGAGCTACGGTATCCTATGGATATACTGAAATCATTTGTTAGAAATGCTTATATTACTATATCGTCACCTGAAGTGTACTTTGTCAATGAGAAAAAAACATTTTCCAAAATGATAATATATATTTTTTAAATTCGTGACCATAACATTTGTTGTGTGACCTTTTCTTTAAATGTCCAACCAAAATATTTTAAATACGCATGAACAATTTAAAATCTATTCCAGCCATTTATTTTCCAACCAATATTTTATTACAGCTTCCTTTATTTGGAGTATTCAATATTTTTATTTAATTTATTCCGCTTTTGTGGCCACCACACGATTTTACACCATTCGCATCCTCGCAATTCCTCTTCACTTTGTTCAACTTTTACTACATTTATCATGTTTTATACCCGCAGGAACTTTTTTGTTAAGTAGTCCTTTTGCTGAAGTGTCCGTTTGAGTTTCGTGTTATTTATCTCCTCCTGTTTGTGTTGCCTGCCTGTAATAACACTCGTGATTTATTTTTTCGTATAAAAAGTTCCAGTTGTAATGTTTGTTTAGTTTGAGTGAGTTTTCTTTTTCGTTGTTGCTCTTGTTGGAGCGTTTAATAATATACCTTCCGTGGCACTTTGTGGCATGTGGTGATGATGGCAACGCAGCACACACAAGTGAACCCAGAGCCACCTTTTATTATATTTGTCGAGATGAAATAAGTTTTTCCGCCTTAATGTACATAAGAATGTTGATATAAAAGCAAGATTAAAGTTGCCTAAAGAAATAGTCATTGAATGTTACGAGTAGAATCACTGAAGGCTATGTACTTACATAGTGGCATCTTACAAGTAATAATTAGAAAGGAAATGTAAACAATTATAAAATCCATCCAGTTAAAGCACAGTTTTGTGTTACAATTAACATAAAAAGTTTCGTATTTCGTCAAAATTACTTAAACTAAATTAATTGCTTGAAAAAGAAATGCAAAACAAATGCTTAATCGCAGTTATCAACAACTGTGCGAGTACACCAGAACCTCAACACAAATCAGAAGAATATAAGTAGACGATTGCTGGCGCTCGTGGCAGACAGACCTTCAGCTGTTGTTTGTTTAGTCTATCTAATTAGCTGTTCTGGTTTGTAAATATGGCATACTTTTCACATAAAGCAGATACTAATTTATTTTTTTCATTTTCGAGAGGCATTTTTATTGAACTATTTTTCATTAATTATACCCTCCAACTCCAGGATGAGAGTATACTAACTTTTTCATTCCGTTTGTAACACCTTGAAATATCGACCTAGACCCTAGACGATCTAGCCATGTCCGTCCGTCCGTCTGGTGACAGCACGCTAGCATCTAAATGAAAGGAGCAAGGACGTCCAAATTTTCCATAAATGCGTCTTATAGTCGTAGATTGGTTGGGATTGTAACTGGACGAAACCGGCCAATAGGGAAAAACTTTTCCCTCACAAGGACTGAAAATACCCATAATAACCCCTAATATTTTACAGTTTTTAAGCACGTTTTCTTCAATATATCTGCTTGTACATACTTGATATTGGGTATGCACATTCCCCTATAACAACATAACGTAGGGGGAGCAATGGGACAAAAGGAGATAAAAATGGTACCTATCAAACGAAAACAGCTAGAAGCACAAAATTCCTCTTCTTGAGTAAGTACTTTTCCCAAATTCGTACTTTTAAGGCTAAAAAAGGGAATAGAGGGATAAAAATGGTACCAACCAAACGGCTGCACCTACAATAATGAAATTCGGTGTATACATTGCATAGACACGCAAAATAAATGGATTTTTCGAAATTCGTACTGTAAAATGGAAAAAGGGGATACAAATTGTACCAACCAAATGACCGCAGCTAAAGTTATGAAATCCTCTGATTCCGTAGGCATGAAAAATAAATGGTTTTTCCAAATTCGTACTTTCAAGGGATACAATGGGAACAGAGTACCAACTAAACGGCTACAGCTAAAATGAAATTCGGTGTGTACATTAGAGCGTACCAGGTTACAAGTAAAAAAAAAAAAGTTCGCCGTACACCTTCGAATATGAAGTATTATTGAAAGGTAGTTTCAAAAAAATTTTTTTTATTTTTTTATGCCGAACGTAGGGGTCGCGCTTTTACATTTTTCTATATAACTTCTGCATTTATAAACGGATTTTAAAGTGTGATACATCGATGTTTTTGTCCGATTTTTTTGTCTTTGAAGTCATTGAGCTCAAACATGATTCATGATTTTATGCGAGCTTTAATTTTCGATTATTAGAGTGGTACATTAGGGTAGTAGCAACTGAGAAATGATGGGTAAGTACCAGAAGGGGGTGCTTGAGCTCAATGACTTCAAAGACAAAAAAATCGGCCTCGTCGAGACAAAAACATCGATGTATCACACTTTAAAATCCGTTTATAAATACAAGTTATATAGAAAAATGTAAAAGCGCGACCCCTACGTTCGGCATAAAAAAATAAAAATTTTTTTTTTGAACCTACCTTTCAATAATACTTCATATTCGAAGGTGTACGGCGAACTTTTTTTTTGAGGTACGCCCTAGTGTACATACCTCTAATTTCGTAGACACGTAAAATAAAGAGATTTGAGAAAGTCATACTCTTAAGGGGGAAAATGATACCAACCAAGTGGGTGCAGCTAGAATCATGGAATTCGGTGTATACATTCCTCTGACTGCAAAGATAAGCAAAATAGAAAGATTTTTCCAAATTCGTACTTTTTTACTTTTACGGCAAAAATTGGTTGAATCACGAAGTTATTTTATCTTGCCCTGTGTACGTCAGTTAATGGATTTTCAAAACTTGTAATTTTAGAATTAAAATAGGTTGGAAATACAACCAACTGTATCACCCATTATCTACCAATATTTATGGTATTTAAAGTTTTTAGAAGATTTCTGATTTATATTTACGTTTTGAATTGACCTGAAGTATTATTTCGATATATATATATATATATATATATATTAGTGCGGGTTGATTTGTATGGATCAAAAAATATTAAAAATCGTATAGCAAAAACGTAATCTACATTAAATTCTAAGAAAATTCTATGATGAAACCATGGGTCTAAAATCAAACCCTAATCCGCGCCTCTCGACTTGAAAATGTTTACATGGGTGAATATTTTTTTAATGAAATAAAATTTTGAGTGTAGAAAAAATATAAAGTGCAAAAGAACTACCTTACAAAACAATTTTATT
This sequence comes from Polietes domitor, assembly GCA_947397865.1. NCBI lineage: Eukaryota > Metazoa > Arthropoda > Insecta > Diptera > Muscidae > Polietes > Polietes domitor. The sequence goes on from OX377618.1 coordinate 32,527,898, forward strand.
CAGAAAATTCGATTTCTTTTTGGAAAAATATATTTTTTTCTAATATTTATTTTTTTGGCAAAGGCGGGCATATAAATTTTCAAGTCGAGATGCGCGGACTAGGATTTTATTTTAGATACATGGTTTCTTCGGAGAATTTTCTTAGAATTTTATGTAGTTTTTGCTATACGATTTAACAAATAAAAATCAACCCGGCATAATATATATACTACTAGCAGTACCCGCTGCTTCGCACGCGAAAAAGCCAGTTACTTGTTAATTTAATCCGTCTTTGTTTTTGGATAGTATTTATTTAATTTTCTTTTGGTGGATATAGATAAATCTAAAATAGTAATTTGGAAACCTCCTATTAGCTAGCACTCACACACAGTCAAAGGAATGTGCTTGTCGATATGCACTATTTTAGCTGAACTACTTCGTATGTATAATTTTTATAATTTTCTACCATGTTTTGAACAAAATATTACAACCATTTATATACTCGATCTCATGTTTCTAGATTCAGCCAGCCAGTTTATAACTTTTTGCACTTCTTTCCCAAAAAGTACACATTTTGAAAAATCACTATAGGTAACATGTGTTTTTGCTTCCCCTAAAAATATGTCCTTTATTTGGTAACACATTTATTCCTTGTTGTCCCGTATCCCCCTTTTAAGTACAAATTTTGGAATATCAATATATGTTCCGCGTTTACGTAATGAAAGGATTGTACAGCACGTTTATCCCTTTTCGTCCCGCGCACCCCTTAAAAGTACAAATTTCGAAAAATCAAACTACTGCGCTGCTATATGGTCAGAGGAATTTACACACTAAATTTCACGATTCTAGCTGTAATACTAAAGTTGGTACCATTTTTATCCCATTTTGTCCCGCTCGCCCCTTAAAAGTACAAATTTCGGGAAATCCATTTATGTTGCAAGTCTACGTTGTCAGAGAAACTTAAACACAAAATTTCACGACTACAGCTGAAATATTATAGTTGGTACTATTTTTATCCCGCTCATTGTTTATAAGTACAAAATTCGTTTAGATTTGCTATTCTCGTTGTCAGAGGAACTTACACACCAAATTTCACGACTATAGCTGCAATACTTAAATTGGTACAACTTTTATAACTTTTTTGCCGCGCACCCCCTAAAAGTACAAATTTCGAAAAATCCAATTTTATTGCGCTTCTATATGGTCAGAGGAATTTACATACAAAATTTCACTATTCTAGGTTTGATACTTTAGTTGGTACCATTTTTATCTCGCACGCCCCTTAAAAGTACAAATTTCGAAAAATCCAATTTTACTTCGCTTTTATATGGTCAGAGGAATTTACATACCAAATTTCACGATTGTAGGTGTAATACTTTAGTTGGTACCATTTTTATCCCATTAATATTTCAAGGTGTTACAAATAGAATGACAAAACAAGTAAGGAAAGGCTAAAGTCGGGCGGGGCCGACTATATGATACACTCCACTTTCTATCCGAATACAATCAAACTCGGTAAAAAAGTGAAAACGGGAAGAACTTTTGTATGTTTCCTAATCATAGGCTGGTCCGATTTGCCAAATCGATAGGAATATTTTTATCGGGGCTATATCCAAACATGGAATAAAGTGACTAACTTTCACAATAAATTCTTCCAGTTCAAATATAACAAGTTATGTTCAGTTTTGAAGAAATTCAGTGATAATTTGTGGTTTCTGGGGGCGAAAAAAGTCTATCCAGGAGCAAAATTTGTATGGGAGCTATATGTAAATCTGAACCGATTGACCTATTTACACCACAGGAGTTCCTAGTTTAAATATAAGTAAGATGTTTTGCCAAATCTGAAGACAATCTGATCCAATATGTGGTTTATAGAGTGGAAAAGTGAAATCGGGAGTGAAATTTGTGTGGAAGCTATATATAAATCTGAACCGATCTGACCCATTTGCACCATGGCTGTTTATAGGACACATATAAGATATTTCGCCTAATTTGAGGAGGATCTTTTAAAATATGTGGTTTCTAGAGCAGAAAAAGTCAAATCGGGAGCGAAATTTTAATGGGAGCTATATAAATCTGAACCGATCTGACCCATTTGCACCACTGGTGTTCCAAGTTTAAATATAAGATGTTTGCCAAATCTGAAGACAATCTGATACAATTTGTGGTTTCTTGAGCGGAAAAAATCAAATCGGGAGCGAAATTTGTATGGGAGCTATATATAAATCTGAACCGATCTAACACATTTTTACCACAGGTGTTTCTAGTTGAAATATAAGATGTTTTGCCAATTATGAAGAAAATCTGTTGCAATATGTGGTATCTAGAGTGAAAAGAGTCAAATCGGGAGTGAAATATATGGCCATATATGCGCTGCTATATGGTCAGAGGAATTTACACACTAAATTTCACGATTCTAGCTGTAATACTAAAGTTGGTACCATTTTTATCCCATTTTGTCCCGCTCGCCCCTTAAAAGTACAAATTTCGGGAAATCCATTTATGTTGCAAGTCTACGTTGTCAGAGAAACTTAAACACAAAATTTCACGACTACAGCTGAAATATTATAGTTGGTACTATTTTTATCCCGCTCATTGTTTATAAGTACAAAATTCGTTTAGATTTGCTATTCTCGTTGTCAGAGGAACTTACACACCAAATTTCACGACTATAGCTGCAATACTTAAATTGGTACAACTTTTATAACTTTTTTGCCGCGCACCCCCTAAAAGTACAAATTTCGAAAAATCCAATTTTATTGCGCTTCTATATGGTCAGAGGAATTTACATACAAAATTTCACTATTCTAGGTTTGATACTTTAGTTGGTACCATTTTTATCTCGCACGCCCCTTAAAAGTACAAATTTCGAAAAATCCAATTTTACTTCGCTTTTATATGGTCAGAGGAATTTACATACCAAATTTCACGATTGTAGGTGTAATACTTTAGTTGGTACCATTTTTATCCCATTAATATTTCAAGGTGTTACAAATAGAATGACAAAACAAGTAAGGAAAGGCTAAAGTCGGGCGGGGCCGACTATATGATACACTCCACTTTCTATCCGAATACAATCAAACTCGGTAAAAAAGTGAAAACGGGAAGAACTTTTGTATGTTTCCTAATCATAGGCTGGTCCGATTTGCCAAATCGATAGGAATATTTTTATCGGGGCTATATCCAAACATGGAATAAAGTGACTAACTTTCACAATAAATTCTTCCAGTTCAAATATAACAAGTTATGTTCAGTTTTGAAGAAATTCAGTGATAATTTGTGGTTTCTGGGGGCGAAAAAAGTCTATCCAGGAGCAAAATTTGTATGGGAGCTATATGTAAATCTGAACCGATTGACCTATTTACACCACAGGAGTTCCTAGTTTAAATATAAGTAAGATGTTTTGCCAAATCTGAAGACAATCTGATCCAATATGTGGTTTATAGAGTGGAAAAGTGAAATCGGGAGTGAAATTTGTGTGGAAGCTATATATAAATCTGAACCGATCTGACCCATTTGCACCATGGCTGTTTATAGGACACATATAAGATATTTCGCCTAATTTGAGGAGGATCTTTTAAAATATGTGGTTTCTAGAGCAGAAAAAGTCAAATCGGGAGCGAAATTTTAATGGGAGCTATATAAATCTGAACCGATCTGACCCATTTGCACCACTGGTGTTCCAAGTTTAAATATAAGATGTTTGCCAAATCTGAAGACAATCTGATACAATTTGTGGTTTCTTGAGCGGAAAAAATCAAATCGGGAGCGAAATTTGTATGGGAGCTATATATAAATCTGAACCGATCTAACACATTTTTACCACAGGTGTTTCTAGTTGAAATATAAGATGTTTTGCCAATTATGAAGAAAATCTGTTGCAATATGTGGTATCTAGAGTGAAAAGAGTCAAATCGGGAGTGAAATTCGTATGGGGGCTATATCTAAATCTGAACCGATTTTCTTCAAATTAAATAACGTTCGTCCTTATCCGGAAAAACATCGTTTTTCAAAGCTTCATTTGTTTCTGTGTACAATTGCGACCTGTATCGTGATTACAAGAATAGATGGACAGACAGACGGACAATGCTAAATCGACTCAGAAAGTGATTCTAAGTCGATCGGTATCATTAACAATGGGTCTACCTCCCTTCCTTTTGGGTGTTCCAAACAAATGCACAAAGACATAATATTCTCGTGGAGTGTATAATGAATACACCCCCATGGAGGGTATACAACTAACTAAACTGTTACGATAAAACGATAAAATTTAGATATGTAGAGTACAACAGTGCAATCCTACAACAAAATCTGGAGTGCAATTTGTATGGGAACTATATATAAGTCTGAACTTTAGTCTATATATAGGGTGTTTTTTATTGGGGTATAGAACTTTAAGTTGGCATCACTTTTTTAACTGGCGGCCATTTTGTCAGCTGTCAAGTGATTAATATTTAGTTTGGTTTGCCATTTCATCATGAACAGGTTGACAAAAGAACAACGCTTGCAAATCGTGCAAATTTATTTCGAAAGTAATGGTTCAGTTCGCGAAGTTCACCATTTTATGGTCGACATAATCGTCCATCAAAGCAATTAATTCGGTTAACCATGGATCGTTTTCGCACTACGTTTACTCTATGTGATAATACGCATCCGCAGAGACGTCGAACAGTGCGCACCGATGAAACAATTGCCGCTGTAGAGCAAAGTGTTGAAGAGGACCCGAATGAATCGATTCGCCACCGTGCACAGCAATTGGAGAAAGTGGTTGAAAATTGGACCTGTAGAATTGGCTATATTCGAGCCAGCCGCGGCGGCCACATGCCCGAAATCATATTTAAACATTAATGGCATAAAATTATCCTTCCAATAAAGCCAAATTGATGGACATTAAAACGATTTTCTTGTGTTTTATTTCAATTCGAAGTTCTATACCTCAATAAAAAACACCCTATATAAGTCTGAGGTCAGACTTTCACTATATACACAAGGCTTTTTTGAAAAATGTTATCCTTTGAAATATTGTTGTCCTCTTAAGGGGCAACAGAAAATGCTAATTAACTCCACTTTCAAACGTATGCCACTCAGACATGTAATATGGACTGCCGGACGGTATTGTGTGTGATTACACAGCATTTGTGGAAACACATCAACACACTCAAATTAAGTACGAATCGCATATCGTCCACTGACGTTGTTACTACCGCATTGTACTTAGATTTTTGTCAGTTCTCCGACCCAAAGACCGAACTCATACAAAAAGACTTTCCAAACATTGCTCAAAATCAGGATTGGTTGAGCAAAAGTTCTATATTGGTTCTATTTATGGTGTTGCCGCCTCACAATCTTCAGTTGAAAATCGGAAATTTGTTGCGATGGTGAACATATTGAAGTCGTCCTTTTATGTACACTCAATCGTTTCGACATACAGAACGACCAAACTATAAGATACATAAACTCGTGTTTACTGCAATGCATCTTACTTATAACATAAATTACGTTTAGCAGTAGTCGCGTTTCTGATAATACCTTGCTTTTGTAATGTGAACAAAGCACAAAATTGATCTGAAATAATCCGTCCAATATTAACTAGCTAATTTTCTTATTACCACATTGCAATTTTTGCCCATAGGGGAAATACTAAATTAAAATAATCTCAATCACCATAATTTTGCTCCAACAAAAAAAGCTAACATAATTGGACTGTTATCTTTTGTATATTGATAGTATTGCTCCTTTGGTGTGTATATTTCTAGACGTCGTTACGCTCCCACCATAAGATTTGCAGATACGCTTTAACTTTAAACAGCAGTAATTGTATCCTAACGTTTTCTTCGCGAAAAGTATTTATTGCTCTTGTGGTCTCTTAAAATGAGCATCGGCGTTTTTTTAACGAATAGCGGCAGATTAAGTTAATCTTTTAAATACAAAAACCTAAAACAAAAGAAGGAGAGTCCTGTGTATAGGCATTACTGCAGGGTCGTTCTATTACCGTCGTGGGCCCAGGTTTAAGGACGTGGGCCCAGGATTAAGGACCACGGCATTAACTATTTTGTATAATTTGGTTATTTTTCACCATATATTATGGTCGAACGGTGTGACACAAATAACTTTTGGTACACATTGTTTAATGACACCGCCGATTACAACTTGGCAACTGTGTCGCTATCGACATTTAAAACGCATATTTGATATGGTCCAAGGGAAAAGTATGTTGATAATGAATTAAATCGCCTGATATTGTCGATGCCGTTTTTGTTGATACCCAACAATAATAGAGCATCCGAAGAAGTGAAAAATATATTAATCTAGTGATTCGGAAGTTGTAAAAATTGTGCTCCTCATAAATGAATGACTTAATAAGTAAAATACAGTATCTTCTCGCTAATCCGAATTATCCAACCTTTGACTTTATATCCCATTATGTATTCTATAATCCGGATTGGTGTAATTCTTTAGCCCGAATAGAATGCAATATTATACCTTTGGTTTATTTTCACCTCGAATCAAAGTGCAAAATACTGTTGGAGACAAATTTCACGAACATTTGGTATGTGTTAGAGCTGTGGAGTCGAGGCAAATTTGCTCGACTCCGACTACATAATTTTATAATGTTCCGACTCCGACTCAACAGACCTGTATGTTCGTGTGACACTAGTATTATGAACTTAAGAATGTCATTTGTGGAAAAGACACTGGCAGACAACTATGGAGTGCATACTTCGTCTATATGAGGCATATCAAGTAAAAAGGCTTAAGTTCAGAGGCAGATTAGAGGCTGTCGACTTTAAATAGAAGTGCACTACCATATTAGGAAAATTGGGATGCTTCTTTAGTATAATATTAATACTCCCCCTAATACTCCCCTACAAGGCAGCAACCTTCAAAAATATGCCCTCAAGCCATATTTTCCCCATTTTCCCCATTTGCAACTTTTTGATTCCAACTACAGCCTAAATCTACCATATTGATAGTAAACGTTCTAATATGGAAGATCCAATATGTTTCAGAGTGATATATACACACCTACATCAGATCATATACATTTCATGATTTTAGCTATAGCCGTTTGCTTGACACCTCTTTTAGTCATTTTTCTATGTTGACCCTAAAAGAAAGAATTTAGAAAAATTCGCACCTCTTATTTTCCGCGTATATGCAGTCAGACGAGTGAATATCATGATTTTTGCTACAGTCGCTTTATTGGTGGCAAATTTGATCCCTGGTAAGAATATCAATCATGAAGGTGCGAATATCGAAAGATCTCCTTATTTTTCGCGTCTATACAGTCAAAGAAATGTGCACATCGAATTTCATTATTATAGCTGCAGCCCTGTGGGTGGTACCATTCGCCTCATTTTCCGCATAAAAGTATTTCGAAAAAAAAGACACGTTAAGGGAAAATATGAACCTCCTAGGTCATTTCGTTCGGCAGCTAGCGTACAGACAGGTGGACAGACAGACGTCTTTCGAAAATCTCTTTATATTACGTGTCTACGTAATTAGAGGGATGTGCATTCTAGTTTTAGCCCATTTTTATCCCTCTGCCCTAATTGTATCCCTTGAAAAAATTAATTTGGAAAAAACTTTTTTATTTTTCGTGTCTACGCAGTCGAAGGAATATATACGCCGAATTTTACGATTCTAGCTGCGACCATTTGGTTGGTAAAATATTTATCCCCTTTTTCTATTTTAACCCCCTACACGTACGAATTTCGAAAAATCCCTTTATTTTACGTGCCCACGCATACACCGAACTTAATTATTCTAAGTGCAGCCGTTTTGTTGGTACTATTTTTATCCCTCTTCCCATTTTACCCTTAAAAGTACGAATTTGGAAAAAATACTTTTATGTTATGTATCCACTCAACTAGAGGGTACCGAATATCGCGTTTCTAGCTGTTTTCGTTTGATAGGTACCATTTTTATAAGCAGACATGTTAAAAAACATGATGAAATACTCTAAATATTAGGGGTATTTTCAGTCTTGTTAGGGAAAAAATGTTCGCTCTGGGCCGATTTCGCCCACTTTCAATCCCAATCGATCTGCAACCATTAGACACATTCAGAGAAAATTTGAACCTCCTAGCTCATTTCGTTCGGCGGATAGTGTGCTTTCAACAGACAGACAGACTGACATGGCTAGATCGTCTTAGAATTTTACCACGACCCAGAATATATATACTTTAAAGAGTCTCTGATGAATATTTCAAGGTGTTACAAACGGAATGACAAAGTGAATATACTCACATCCTTAGGTGGAGGGTAGAAAACCAAAATGTGAATATTTTGGCGAGGTAAGCCTGAAATGTAAAATTTGTAAGAAATTATATGTATTAACTTTACATTTCCTAAAACGTAGATTGTAAAGTTTTAAAGAAGAGGAAGACATTAAAATGAGGTAAATACGAGGAATTTGAACAAATTGTGTCTGCTGGTTCGAGACCAATTTCTCAACAAATTTTGTGGGAAAAAACTAAGCAGCTGTATGCTGTTTATTGCAAGCAATGAATGATTTCCTAAATTTAGTAAAAAATTGTCAATTCAATGCATTTAAATTTGCGACAAAAAATTATCTAGCCGCCCAGAATTACTTCCGCTGATTCAATCGAAGATAACTGATATTATTTAATCCGAAAAGTTACTCGATTCACAAATCACCACTTTTTTTTGCAAAATGCTGCCTGGCAGGACTGAAAATCTGAAAATCGTTCTTATGTTGCACACATAAGGAAATCGTAACTTGGATGTCGTTGTCATAGGAAAGTCTCGCAATCAAAGATCGTTCAAGAATAAACCACACGTAGAATACTACTCGACGAAAATTGGTTGAATGGGTATTTATATACGGAATGTCTTTTGTGTCAAATGTGAAACTTTTTCAGGAGGAAATAAGTTTGCCTCAGAAGGCTATTTTGTTAGTTGATAATGCTCCAAGTCATTCCAAAGAAGAACTGATTTCATAATACAAAACTAAAACTGGTCGTATGTATTATTCAACCAAGGAACCAAAAACATTATGTTTGGTAAAATTGACAATATGAAAAAATATTTTTTTTTTTTGTTAATAAATGCTAATATATAATAAATATTAAATTATATTAGCGTTAAATTAATTAATACTACTTAATATTATTGATATTAAGTAGTACTAATAATTAATGAAAATGTTTAAATGTTAAAAAGTCGCTGCGAAGCCACTTGAAAATACTTTTGACATGGTCGAAGTCATGATCGTGGTAGTCTGCAGCCAAGTAATAAATGTCACCATGCCATTTGTAAATAAATTTCCATTCTATTAAATATAGATGCAAAATGGTCTTGAGCCAGGACAATATCCCAGTTCAAATCAAATATTGATTGCAGACCAAAAAAATACAAACGAAAAAAACTAAAACAAATGAGCGTTGGCACGGCAGAAGTATTGCTGGGTAACTATACCTGCATATACACATACTTACATATGCAACTCAATGAGATGCTTGTAAGATGGCATGTGTACTTTATTACTTGGTGCGATTTTTTAAACGCAAATTCGGCAAGTGAGTTGTGCTTCTCGTTCGCTTGTGAGAATCATCTCCTTATAGTGAAAAGCCACTTGGAAAGACTTTTGACATGGTCGAAATCATGATAGTGGTAGCTTGCAGCCATGTAATAAATGTCACCATGCCATTTGTAAATAAATTTGAATTCTATTAAATATAGATGCAAAATGGTAAATAAATATGGAAATATAATAATGGAATTATTTGAAGTACATTAATAAAACAATAAATAAGGTTTAGATCTTCTTGAAATAGCACATTTTCTTTTCTCTAAGATCCCAGCTATTGTAAGAAAAACAATATAATATTATTCTGTTATCTAGTTTGTAAAACAGTTTTAGCGCTATTTAGCAAAAAAAAAATAAAAATCATTATTTTTTTAATTCTTTAGCTTCTACAAAGAGGACAGAACTTCCACATTTTTAAATAGATGCAGGTCCCTTTATTTGTAAGGCCTATTTGCTGTGCTCACTGTCTATCACATAATACAGCCCTATATACGTGACATACATGAGCGGTTCATTTGGAAACTCATACAACTCCATCTTGTGCGGAATAGTAGTGTTAGGTTAGGTTGTGGCAGTCAGAAGGTAATCAACCGATTCTCTTATACCTAAAAACAATATAGACATATGGATTCGCAGTTATTTAATAGTTTATGTAAGGAAGCGATTGTGATTTTATATAGTTATACTATATATGATTTTATATAGTTATACTATTCAGAAATATGAAAGAATGAGTTTTGCAACAAACTTTAATTAAACTGTTGAGTTAGTCAGTTTGACATCTGACTACTTCATGTGCGAAGAACCATACACATTGAAGCATGCCTCCGCATGGAACTTTTGTTTAGATGGTCTTGATACAAAAGCCAACAAAGTCAAAAGTGAAGATTGTGCTTGATAAAAGATTTGGTGTGTAGGTTTTTCTTTTCTGATTTACGTTTTGTGTGCCGCAGGCACAAACGCTTTGCGACTTTCTTTTAGGTAGCAGTAGATTGCGTTTTAGAAAAATGTTGTTATGATAAATATCCCGCAAACAATTTTAAGTTAATGAGCGTTCTTCTTCGCTAGCTTTGTTAGGAATATCTAATACTTATTCTGTAAATGAAAAAGATGTGGATAAATATGTGTGTAGTCAAGTTGATAAAATATTCTTCAAATTTTACAAATATATAAAGGAATTGCAGGAATTAATATATTATTCAAGGAATAATATTTTCACAAATGTGTATTATGTGGGGAGTTGCGATAAGGTGTCCGATTTGCGCCCAGAGAGATCAGATCTTTATCGTTACTCCTATTTATATTGAATTTAAATATTATTAATTCTAGTTTATTACAATAATTATAACATTAATATAATAATATTTTTCGAGTTGAATTATCATCGTTTCTCTCGATTTGATCGGCATTCCGGCATAAACCTTTTTGATCGGTTTGGATTGGTAATAAAACCTTGTAATGGAACTAAGAGCTATGGGTATAATATAGCCGTATTAGCCCGATTTTTTTACAATCAAGACATTCTGTTCTCTTGATTGCTTTTAGAAAGAATTCACAATATTTATGGATTTCTTTCAAAAAAGTGAACCTTTTCTAGACATTCTGTCCTCTTCATTTCTTTTGGAAGGAATTCATAATATTTAAGGATGTCTCAAAAAAATTATTTCTTTATAAATTTAAAAAGCACCAGTGAATGACAAAACAAAATTTTACGCACCTTTCACTGAGTATATAGTGCGCGTATTGCTTTCGGTTACACATAAATTCGCTTTTGTGTGGTTAAATATTTTAATAATTTAAAAATATTCTATTAATGCAAATAATAATTAATCTTGTAAATAATATGCAGTATTACTCATTCACAATGAATGTGAATTTATAGCACGTTCTCAATTTAAGTGTGTATTGTGTATTCGTCGACAATTAAAAATTAATCAATTTTCGATACATGTGTATGTTCTTTTCATTTTCGTATCCATGCATTCACACACACGCACCTTAGTATTCAAATTTTCAACGTTATTGCCAGCAACATTTAACACAGGCGATAAATACAACAATAAGAATAATAAACTATATTGCAATCTCGTGGATGTATGTACATGCATTTATTCCAGGAATGCTAATAGAGATATTTCGGAATCCTTAGTGGTAAGGGGATAAAAAAATACAAATAAATTTCTGGAATTTTTGCAATATTAACCGCTATTGTAAAGTCCGGTAGGCCCGACGACCCTACCAGACACCCAAAACAAGTGTCAGCGCGTTTTTGAAAAATAAATGTTTTAGTATTTGTGAGATGGTTTTATAGCTAGAACCCCGAAACCGAAAACCAGATCAACTGGTTTATTCACCGGTTTTTCATTCCGATTCAACTGACTACAATAAGCATTTTTTATACCCTACACCACAGGGTATAATGTCTTTGTGCATTTGTTTGTAACACCCAAAAGGAAACGAGATAGACCCATCGAATCACTAGAATCACTTTTTGAGTCGATTTAGCGATGTCAGTCCGTCCGTCTCACTATGGTCCCAAATCCATTTTTTTTGCAGAAATTAAAAAAAATTAAATTGGAAAGTGGTAAATTTGTATATATTTTCTTTATGGCAACACTCCAAGCAATCAAGAAAATATACTGGAGAAAATTAGGTGGCAACACCACAAGCCTGAATGGTACTTAAACTTTGCGGTTCAAATAAAGTGGATTAATTTTGATATAAAGCAGTTTTACAAATTAATTAAAAACAAGACTTAAAAAGTGACTATATTATGAAAATTGACGGCAAGAGTTAGTAGTTGAAAAATTATATTTAACATTTTATGATTATTGTGGTCTTGTAAGTATTTATAGGTATTATAATTTTGTGATTTGTAGAGAACATAATCTATAAATGTCGTGGACCAAAAGTTATATGTATGACTCAACTTTATTCAAAGTGTAGTGTTCGTCTGAGGTTGTAGTTCATGGTGGAACTAATTTCTCGTCAGCATTTTTCGGCAAACTCCAAATATTGTCATTTTATTTTAGCACAGTTTTTGATTAGCCATAGACATATATATGATTATATCTCTGAATTAGTTTTGTGTACGAGACCCATCAATATTTTATTTTAAAGGTATCGAAAGTACCTTTAAAATGGTATACAACATCATTCCCCTTTTGTATACATGTATACATTTTACTTTATTTCTTGAAATAATTATTTAAATTGCAGTTTAAAGTATACTATTTGTATGCTATATTTTGCTTTTGTAATAATGTTTAGAAAAACACATTTCGTCAAAATAAACAACTCTTCATTCTTTTAAGCTTTCATAAAATTTTGTTTTTGGGCACCCTGTACCAATACAGGGTGATAATTATGTTGGTTATATATTAACTTTATATGGGAGGTGGTAGTGGGCGTGGTCCGATCGGCCCAATTTTATTTTTATTTTTTGTGTATGATATGTCTAGCAAATGTGCAAAATTACAAGACTGTATGTTTATTTTTCGACTTTATGCCATAAAAAATGGATTTGGGACCAGTGTGCGTCTGTCCATCTATTCTTGTAATCAAATGTCGCAATTGTTGTTTGAACTAAATGAAACTTTGCACAACGAAGTTTGTATGTGATAAGGACGAACGCTATTTAACTTTAAGCAAATCGGTTCAGATTTAGATATAGCTCCCATACAAATTTTGCTTCCAATTTTACTTTTTCCGCTCTAGAAACCACATATTTTAACTGATTTTCCTCCAATTTGGCAAGACGCCGTATATTTCAACTAGAAACAGCTCTGGTAAAAATAGGATAGATCGGTTCAGATTTATATATAGCTCCAATACAAATATCTCCTCCGATTTGACTCTTTCCGCTCTAGAAACCACAAACTTTGACAGATTTTCTTCAAATTTGGCAAAACAGCTTATATTTCAACTAAAAACAGCTGTGATAAAAATAGGATAGATCGGTTCAGATTTATATGTAGCTCCCATATAAATGTCTCCTTCGATTTGAATCTTTCCGTTCTAGAAACCACAAACTACGACAGATTTTCTTCAAATTTGGCAAAACAGCTTATATTTCAACTAAAAACAGCTGTGATAAAAATAGGATAGATCGGTTCAGATTTATATGTAGCTCCCATATAAATGTCTCCTTCGATTTGACTCTTTCCGCTCTAGAAACCACAAACTTTGACAGATTTTCTTCAAATTTGGCAAAACAGCTTATATTTCAACTAAAAACAGCTGTGGTAAAAATAGGATAGATCGGTTCAGATTTATTGCTCCTCCGATTTGACTATTCCCGCTCTAGAAACCACAAACTTTGACATATTTTCTTCAAAATTGGCAAACAGCTTATATTTCAACGTAAAACAGCTGTGGTAAAAATAGGATAGATCGGTTCAGATTTATTGCTCCTCCGCCACAATCTTTGACAGATTTTCTTCAAATTTGGCAAAACAACTTATGGGTCGGATGAATTCAGATATATATATATATATATATATATATATATATATATATATATATATATAGTAGTAGTAGTAGTAGTATTCTTTATTTATCATAATTTGACATTTTGTTTGTTTTAATTATTAGCAATATATGTAATTAAATGCAAAAAGGTAAATAAAAGAATATATATAATATTGACATTGGCCTGTGGTCGTCTGTCTACATTCTAGACACAATATGAAATATATAGGTTTTTGTTTTTCAGAAATTAAATTCAAACAGTAATAGTTTCCTGTAGTGAATACACATTTTTATAAAATTTACTAGAGCCTTCCAATTAATGACTACACCATTTAATATATTTACTAACTCGCCTTCATTAAGCAAAACCTTTTGGAAGAACATTAATCGAAATTCTTTCAATTCTGGACAGCGGCCTAGAAAATGTTGCAAATTTTCTATTTCTCTCATGTTGCACATTGAACATTGCCGATTTATATTTGGTCGGTACTTGCTGCCGTTTATATCAATCAAGTCACTTCTGGCCTTAAAAATCCACATTATATCCTCTTGTTTTAAATTCTCAATTAAATATGTTTGGCCAACAGTAGGGTCTAAATTAGAATAAAAACGGCTTGTCTGACTGGCTTTGTGCATTGCTTGGTTTTTATTCCTAACATTTAAAGTTTGAATCAAATGATACTTGTTGAATACCCAATGCTGTTTTGTTTGATTTTCCAGAAAGGGCTCGATATTATTTTCCGACATCAGCATATTTATACTGTTTGCCCAAAATATATATATATATATATCTGAACTCATCTGACCCATATATATATATATATATATATATATATATATATATATATATATATATTTATTTATATATAGCTCCTTGGCAAATTTCGCTAGTTTTGAACAGATTTTCTTCTAATTCGGCTCATCAGCTAATGTTTCAAATAGAAATTACTATAGCGAAAGTGGGTCACATCGGTTCAGATTATATATAGCTCCCGATTTGATTCTTTCCGCTCTAGAAACCACATATTTAACACTCTATGCAATTTGGGAAAGCATCTAATATTTCAGATCGGTTCAGATTTGAATATAGCTCCCACTCAAAGTTTCAGTTCAAATTTTCTTACAAATACAGATAGAAGTATGGAATTTGTAGTATATTCTCCTCTTATAGCTGCATCGCATATCACCCGGTTCAACTGTAATGACCTTTTTATATCCTACACCATAGGGTACAATGACTAAGTGCAGGGTATCATATAGTCGGCCACGCCCGACTTTAACCTTCCTTACTTGTTTTATATTATCACATGCCTCACAAAACGCTTTTTATTAGGGAACACTGTCCAGTCCAAGTCAGCAACATTAATTGTACATGTCGGTCGTATATACTAATAAACTGAGAGCCAAAAACGTATTTGGTTACACTATAAGTAACACGAATCTCTTCCTCACATTAAGTTTAAAAACTTTCGGCATTGACTTTGGACTTTGAAGACGAAATAATAGGGTTATATATGTTTTTAAACCAAACTGGCATTTTGAAATATGGGCATTTCCACAGAAAGGTCCAACAAGACCAACAAATTAAAAGTTCTTATAAACACTTTGTTTTATTATATTTTCATATGGAAACAATAAAATGTAGCTAAGGTACACAAATTTTACATTTATTAATTTCCCATCTCGAGATATTCGAATGCAAAGCCGAGCAACTGCAATTTTTCTCGTTTGAATATTTCTCTTGCAAATTTTGTGTTAATAAAATTCCTTTAATAGAGACATTACGCTTTGACTTTTGCTGTCTAAATCTTTCAGGTAGTACAAAGAGTCAAAAATTAAAGGATACGAAACTATACGACTGCAATTTACTGTAACTTTTTGTTTTGCACTATCGCATATTTCAATGTCACGTTCGACATTGAAAAACAACATTTGTTGTTACTGCGTCCAAAGTACATGTAGAAAGCTCATCAAATTTTGAGTACAAATAGAGATTTTTATACAATTAAATAAAATAAAGGTTACTGGAAAATAAGAAAAATTGTGACCTTGGTACTTCTTTAAAGTTGGTCACGTTCGACATTGTAAGGGTGAAAATTAAAAAAATATGCATTAATAATTTATTT
This sequence comes from Polietes domitor, assembly GCA_947397865.1. Classification (NCBI taxonomy): domain Eukaryota; kingdom Metazoa; phylum Arthropoda; class Insecta; order Diptera; family Muscidae; genus Polietes; species Polietes domitor. The sequence goes on from OX377618.1 coordinate 32,544,026, forward strand.
GCCTAAAAAATAATTTTTAATCATTTAAATCTAGATGAACAAAAACGGAGGTGAAAAAACAACTAAAGAGAGTTGAAAACAGCGTTGAGAAAGTTGAAAGAAGATAAACTAAAATTACAAAACATTGAATTACAAAAAAAAAAACAGAATTTGTTGTTTGCTGCTATTATGTGAGAATAAATTCATTGAATACTTCTGTTGATTAAACAAATATGTATATATTACCAATAATTTCGTAAAAAGTACAACAGAATCAACATAAATACCATGATGGAAGAATATGTCACGTTCGACATGTCACGTACGACAGTGCTTAAAGTTAAATTACAAAAAAAAATAATTATAATTTTTATAGAAAATCAAAACCATTTTAAAGAGACATCAGTGCACAACATTATAAAATTAGCCACATTGAAATATTGCCACAGGTTTTGCTGAAATCGGCGTTTGAATTGTTCGCGTCACGTGCGAGTGCCACGTTTTTTTAAATTATCTAGAAAACGAAAATTTTCCCAAAATCGACATTAGCACCAATTATACAGATCTACAAAATAAAAATCCGTTTTATCTTTTTGTCACTTTAAATGCGTACGACGCACAGAGGGTTGAAATCGCCAAAAAAGGAAATTAATTCGGAGAACCCTTCGGGTCAGATAATATTTATATTTTTCAATATTTATGCCATAATCAGTAAAAGAAAACACAATTTGAGTACAATTTAGTGGAAAAAAAGTTTTTCCTGGAAAATAAGTTAATAATCCGTCCGTGTATATATTCTTGTTATCGAAGTACAAGTCGCAATTATTATCCAATCCCAACAGAACTTGGTACAGCTAATTTTTTCGCATCAATGACGGACGCTACTAAATTTAAAGCAAATCAGTTCAGATTTAAATATATCTTCCATACAAATGTCACTCCCGTTTTGACTTTTTTCGCTCTAGATACCACATATTTTAACCGTTATTGTTCAAACTTGGCACAGCACTTTATATTTCAACTATAAAAATTTATGGTGAAAGTGGGTCACATTGCTTTAGATTTAGGTATAGCTCCCATACAAATGTCGCTCCAGATTTGACTTTTCCGCTCTAGTAACAAAATTGTTTACCTAATTTTGTTCGCATTTGGCACATAACATTACATTGCACCTACAAACAGCTGTAGTTAAATTCGGTGACATCGGTCCATTGTCTGATAAAGCCTCCATACAAATGACCCACCAGATTTGGTGACATTTGCTCCTAAAGCACAATGATTCGAATGTGTCCGAAACTGTCACAGATATTTCAAGACATTTAGAATTGGTAGTAAATTTCTTGAAATAGGGTAGAAGATTCAGGGTATCATATAGTCGGCATCACGCGACTTTAGTCTTTCCGTACTCGTTATACCCTACACCACTTCGTTTTTGTATAGGGATGTTTATAAATTAAGATTTATTGTGCAACTTAGAACCTCATTCTGCTTCTGTGAATGCTTTTCATGAGAAATATTTTTTTTCATTTAAGTGTTAAGTAAATAAAAAGAGTTATTTTTCATTACAAAATACCTAAATATTAACTTTTCGTCATATTAAAAATTGCAGTTGTACAATAAAAAACCATAAAAAGATACAAAAAAACCATAAAGAGTGGCTATTTACACAATTTATTTAATAAAATAAATTAGCGCAAAAACGCGCTAATTGATTTAATTAGAAATTCACCATCTGGCGGTATGTTACAGAATTCAAATCTAAAACTCCAAATATAAATTGAAAATACCTTAAATTTAGACATATTTTCAACAATTTTTTAAAAATATTTCTACAATACTTTCGTTAAAACATCTTTTGTGTAAAAATACTCTAAAATAACTGAACTTGAAGATTTCATAATCAAAGTGTTACTTTTTATCAATGGGCAAAAAGATATTAACCTTTAAAATATGTCAATTTGAACTTTTCACAACTGATCGCGTAAATCTCAAAAATTTCTTGACTTTAAGGTAGTGCAACTGGGAAAGTAAATAACACATGTCATTGATATTTTCGGTAGCGATGTAGAATTTTATATTCTTTAATCGTATAATAAAAAATTTTCAAAAAATAAATTTTGATTTTTGAATTAATCTCAATTTTTGGCGATTTCAACCCTCTGTGCGACGGTCACGTTCGACATCATAGCAATGCCCATATGAATGTTGCTAACCTTTATTAACCAAGCAGTCTGACTTGTGAGTGGTTGTAAAGTTGGTATTTATACTAAAATATCCAATCGTAATCATCTTTATTACACTAGTCCCCCATAAAGCATTTCTCTTAATGCCAAACAAATGATGTATATCTTCAAAGTATTTATTGACACTATGTTTGAATAGTTTATAATTATACCGTGTATATTATATTTATTATGCAATATTTTAATCATTGTCTGCAAGAAATTTTAAAGGGTGTTTTTTATTGAGGTATAGAACTTCGAATTGAAATAAAACACAAGAAAATCGTTTTAATGTCCATCAATTTGGCTTTATTGGAAGGATAATTTTATGCCATTCATGTTTAAATATGATTTCGGGCATGTGGCTGCCGCGGCTGGCTCGAATATAGCAAATTCTACAGGTCCAATTTTCAACCACTTTTTCGATTGTGACGTGCGCTGTGTGGCATGTAGCGCCGTCTTGTTGGAACCACAACTCATCCACATTCATGCCATCCAATTCGGGAACAAAATAGTCGGTTATCATGGCTCTATACCGGTCTCCATTAACGGTAACTGACTCTCCAGCATTATTTCGGAAGAAGTATGGCCCAATGACTATGGTTAACCGAATTAATTGCTCTGATGGACGATTATGTCGACCATAAAAAGGACGGAGCTTGCGGTGAACTTTGCGAACTGAACCATTACTTTCGAAATAAATTTGCACGATTTGCAAGCGTTGTTCTTTTGTCAACCTGTTCATGATGAAATGGCAAACCAAACTAAATATTAATCACTTGACAGCTGACAAAATGGCCGCCAGTTAAAAAAGTGATGCCAACTTAAAGTTCTATACCCCAAAAAAAAACACCCTTTACTTCCATTGACTAAAATTCATAGCCCGGTTACAAATAACGCACTAAAACGTTGCAAGCGAGATACCTAAGCTATAAATATTGGTTTTAAGAAAAAACTGAAATATTTTATTCTTTTAAAAAAACCCGTTTAAAAAAACCGTTATTTGAGATCACGGGTTTCGAAAAACCCGGCACTACGCAAAACCGGGTTTTTGATCACTCTATTTACAGTCCACAGCGAAAAAATAAACCTGTATCGTACATGCATTCACACTTCTGTTGCTAATACAACACATTGTTTCATTGCTTTCATACATTTAAATAAAACAAGTAACGAAGCTTACCAATCCTAGATGCTTTAAAATGTCGGTTATACCTGTTCCACTTCCACATCATATGTTCACGTTTCAATTATAAGACGAGGTTTTCAAATTATGCCATATGTAGCTTCTAGAGGGTTTATTCAAGCTTTAATATTCCAATTAGATAGCTGCATTATATTAAATCTGAGTTCGTAGAACCATTCCATAGTAAAATGCAAATATCAACCGCGAACATGAGCAACTTTTCATAAAACCATCATGTCATTTATATACATTTTAAATAACAGCGGAACAAGAAACTCCACATAGTACCGCATGCCTATTGCTGCTCAATTCACAGACACGGAAAAAATTGAGTTCTGTTCTGTAAGTAGTCTTTAAATATTTCTGTGTAACCGCAGGAAAATCAAGTAAAACCTATTTTCAAATTCAAAAAAACTGTGTACATATTAATATGAAAAAAAAAAATGTCTCAGTTGAAGTGTGTGCGTCTTGCAGTCAAATGGTCGGCGGTTTGATTCATGGTTGGGATTTAAATTGAGCAGTTCTTTTTTGTTGTATTCTTACAAAAAGTGGTATTTTCACCGTACATCAATTCAAGTTCGGAAAGTGTGTCAGTCGTGTAATCAGAAGATCCCAAGTTCGGCACTAGTGCAGCCGAAATTTGCAACACCCAAGTTTTCAGTATTCAACATATACCCAGCAAAAGGAGAGCACCCAAAGAAGTGAAACAGATATTCATGTTGTGATTCGCAAGTAGTGAAAATGGGGATCTTCCCCAATGAATTTATCATGGAGTTGTCATAGGAGGAATGCCATTTATTTTAAAAGGTTTAAAATGTATTTTTTAGTAGAGCAAAGAGATCGACTTTTTCACTAGTTTCCATTTCTGTTTTAAAAAATCCTCCGCTACAGGCGGTAGAACAGCGAACCTTCTGGTTGCTATACAATACTCTAACCATCTCAGCTATCCTCTGTTGTAAGTGCTGAGTAACCACTAAAAGCAAACCATTTTCTTCGTTAGAACTGACAATAGGAAACTTAACAAAATATGTATTTAGTATGAATTAATATATGTATAACGCAAATTAATATTAAATTGAATTAGCATTAAATAAATTAACACTACTTAATTGTACTTAATTTAACTATTATGTAGTATTAATAATTAATAAAAAACAAGTAAAGAAAGGCTAAAGTCGGGCGGGGCCGACTATATAATACCCTACACCACTCCCTGCGTATGTACCGTGATTATTGATTACTAAACCCAGGTATTTCATGGGAGCAGTTTTATGTAGTTCATACAAATTATATAAATTATATGAATATAATTTATATGCTATAAATTCATCTTTAGTCAAATTGAACGAATATGGTAATTGATCCTGTTGTCCGACAGACAAATACAAATTATACAGTAGTATACCAAAGTCATACCAAAGTATGGACATATGGGCATCACCCAAACAATTCTCATTGCAATTCAATTCGGTAAAAAATTGAAATCGGGAAGGAATACGTGTTTCTAGTTCGATTATAAGATGTTCTGCAAAATTTAAAGAAAATCGGGTGCAATATGTCGTTTCTAGAGCGGAAAATGTCAAATCGGGAGCGACATTTGTATGAAGGCTATATCTAAATCTGAACCGATCTTACCCAATTTTTGCATACGTGTTGTTGGATTATAAGATGTTCTGCAAAATTAAAGAAAACCGGGTACAATATGTCGTTTCTAGAGCGGAAAATGTCAAATCGGTGGCGACATTTGTATGGGGGCTATATCTAAATCTGAACCGATCTTAACCAATTTTTGCATACGTGTTTTTAGTTGCATTATAAGATGTTCTGCCAAATTTAAAGAAAACCGGGTACAATATGTCGTTTCTAGAGCAGAAAATGTCAAATCGGGACCGACATTTGTATGGGGGCTATATCTAAATCTGAACTGATCTTACCATATTTATGCATACGTGTTTCTAGTTGGATTATAAGATGTTGTGCCAATTTTAAAGAAAATCGGGTACAATATGTGGTTTCTAAAGCGGAAAAAGTGAAATAGGGAGCGACATTTGTATGGGGGCTATATCTAAATCTGAACCGATCTTACCCACATTTAGCATAGGTGTTTCTAGTTCGATTTTAAATTGTTGTGCCAATTTTAAAGAAAATCGGTAATATGTGGTTTCTAAAGCGGAAAAAGTGAAATAGGGAGCGACAATTGTATGGGGGCTATATCTAAATCTGAACCGATCTTACCCATTTTCTGCACAGGTGTTTCTAGTTGGATTATAAGATGTTGTGCCAAATTTAAAGAAAATCGGGTACATTATGTGGTTTCTAGAGCGGAAAATGTCAAATCGGGACCGACATTTGTATGGGGGCTATATCTAAATCTGAACCGATTTCCTCCAAATTCAATACCAATGGTCCTTGGCCAGAAAAAATAACTTCTGCCAAGTTTCATGACAATCGGACAACAATTGCGACCTGTAGAGTGCGAACAAGCTTAGATGGACAGCAGACGGACGGACGGACGGACAGACGGACAGACGGACAGACAGACAGACAGACATCGTTAAATCGACTCAGCTGGCGATTCTAAGCCGATCTGTATACTTAAAGGTGGGTCTAGCTCAATTATTTCTTGGTGTTACAAACATTTGGCGGAAAACTAACTTATAATACCCTAGACCACGAAGTGGTGTAGGGTACAATGAAATTGAATTACATTAATACAGGGTAATTCCACAAAATTTCGACCCAACATGGATTCAAAATCCATAATCGATTTTGATGAAATTTGGCACATACATTCTACTAGTGGCTGCGGGTAATACGCCGTTTAACGTAGCTCAAATAAGTACGTGGTTTAAGTTTTACAGTGGTCCAAACTTGGTTATCTCGGGGGATTTTTTGATGAGATGATATCATAACTTTGGGTCCGTCATCAGATTTTACCGCTATTGGTATCATCTGAAAGATTTTCACCTCCTATTTCCGGATCTGTATGAAAATATGTATGTCCTTGCAGTTCAAGGAAATAAGTTTAATCCTATATCTTGCAAACATATATTTAATTTTCTTTATTTTGTATTGTATTTTAGCTTAATGTATTCTCTACAAAATATCAAAAAGTGGTGAGTGGTGGGTGGCCATAGCTAAAGAAATTAAGGCTGTTTTTCCAAAATATTGCGTTATTTCGGCAAGGCCAACATTTTTCATTTATATCTACGATGCAAATAGCTTCATATGTCAGTTGTTATTTAACATTTAACCCATTGAAAAAAGTGTGCGACACTCAATTGGTGCAAATCGGACATCTTACCTCTGTGACCCCACACTAAAAATTCGTTCCTATCCACTTGTGAAAATTCTATTCGTAAAATTTGATATTAAAATATTATCGACTTTTTTGGAAGCCGTTTAAAAGACTCTTAAGCAATTTTGGGTGGTACCAAAATTTAGATGGAGTTTCTTATAGTCGATCATAACAAATTATGTTTGTATAACAAAATCAATAGAGGAGGAAGCAAATGCAACACAAGTGAAAAATGCCGTGGACGGGAGGTTTGGCATTATTAAATCTAATCACTATACCAAAGCTCGGTTTAACAAAGATTTTTTGTTTGATTCAAAAATAGGTAAAACAGTACATTTCATGCAGCTTTTAAATTTACTGATAATTATAAAAGTGAGATACAAATGGACAATGAATTACTGACAGGGGAAACTATTGTGCTATAAAATGTCTTCAATCTATATAAAGGGTAATTTTTTAAAAGCTATAGGAAAGTTTTTCAAAAAAAAAAACACATAAAATTCAGAAAAATGCATGAAATCTTTATTTGAATCGATAGTACGGTCCATATAATTTAATGTTTGACGATTATTTCATGCTAATGCTGACCTTGACTGCGCCTCAAATGGTCCATCCGCTTAGTCCAATTTTGGCATTTCCACGTTTTTGAGTAACAGAGGCCCAATTGCTGCGAACGGCGACGAATCGATAATTGATGGTCATTATTAACACTGGCGAATACAGCTGCGATATTTTCTTCAGTTCGCACTCTACGTAAGCGTGTTGGTGGTTTAATGTCCAACAATGTAAATTTGGTGCGAAATTTAGTCACAATAGCCCGAATAGCCGCTTCAGTGGGTCGATTAAACTGCCCATAAAATGGAAGCGTGCGATGAACTTTCTTATCAAATTTATTATCAAAATGCGTGCTCTGTGCATTTTGATAATAAAATTCAATAATTTGCAAGCGTTGTTCGTTTGTAAGACCATTCATGGTTAAATTATAGACCAAACTGAAGATGTTTAACAGTGAAACAAAACAAACGTGCGTCAGCTGTTTAAACCAGTGTTGCCAAAAAGATAATAGCTAAAAAATCACCCTTTATATATAAGAGTTGCGTAGCTGACTGACTCATCGATAAGCGTACAGACCAAACGGCTGAAGTCAGAGTCATGAAATTTGGAGGGTGGTTTCCACAATATGAAGGTTCCTTAGGAAAGGCTGACTTCTTTTAATAGAATATTAATAATATAATATATTTATTATTCATATAAATGTTGTAATAATTTTTTACTTATTATTGCAAAAATTTAAGCCGGTAGCGACATTTGTCAATATTATTAACAAAAAATTACCACCTCGTACGGTTCTTTAATAAAAATCCCCAGATTTGTAAAACTTAGTCCCATTCCTGTCAACCCTGGCGGTTGGTGAAATTTAAAATTTAATGATACACATTTTACTTATACGGCGTTTACATCCGACAGCATTATTCACTTTGTCTTATTGGCAATGCGCACCAAAAGTTGTTCTACAGTTCTTGTTGTTGGTGTGTGAACTTAAAAATTAAAGCGAATATTCTCTTTGCACGACGCGTAAATCCTTGGGATTGTGTATACGTTGGATGCAAGGAAAATATCAATGTATGTACATTGGGGTGATTTTGGCCCACCACGATGAAATATATATATATATATATCTAGATTGTTGTTGTATACCTTCCATGAATGAGCCGATGTTGAGCAGAATTTTTTAGCTCTTAAATCTAAAAGTCAATTTATCACTACATACGTACATATTCAACATTTTCAATAACAAACATGTCGAAAAATTAAAAAAAAATTGCAAAAAATTAAACAAGCTTAGAATGAATGATTGAATTAATTATAAATAGAAGAAGTTAGAAGTAATGTAAGATTATAATACAAATTAATTAGACTTTAAGTTCTATGACTTTTGCTCAGTGAACTGGGTCATTGTCAAAATTTGATGTATGGTCTGTAATGGCGCGCCACAAGAGTGGTCTCCTGATATAATGGTCTGTTAATTGATATATGGTCAGAAAGGACCGTGCGCAGGATTTTCCCTGGGAGGGGTTTCATAATTTTACAAAAAGTAAAACAACTATAAAAATTTAATCAATATAAAACATATCAGTTTTCACAATTTTCCATATCGATATTTTGGAATTAATTATGTAACTTTTGAGCAGAAAAAGAAACATTTACGAAATCGTCTTGCATACGTGTATTCATATGATATTGGATCACTCTACATCGACTATGTCAAATTTTGAAATGATTGTCAAAAATATACTTATTTAAAATGGTGTAAAGATATTGTACGGTGATAGTGCCGGTGAACTGGTGAACATGTGTGAATACCTCAATTACTTTAAGCGATATTTGTGTTACAAGAAAAACATTATATTTGTGGCGAGGTTGGTTTTGTATTTATGCACTCTACGAGAGTACTATGTCTTTGTGCATTTGTTTGTAATACCCAAAACGAAGCGAGATAGACCCATTGTTAATTACACCAATATACTTAGAATCACTTTTGAATCGATTTAGCAATGTCCGTCTGTCTGTCCGTCCGTCCGATCTTCTTCAAATTTTGCAAAATATCTTATATTTAAGCTAAGAACAATTGTGGTGAAAATAGGTCCGATAGGTTCAGATTTATATATAGCTCCCATTCAAATTTCTGTCCCGATTTGACTTTTTCTGCTGTAGAAACCACACATTTTAACAGATCTTCTTCAAAATTTGGCAAAATATCTTATATTTCCACTAGAAACATCCACGGTGAAAATGGATCAGATCGGTTCAGTTTAATATATAGCTTCCACACAAATTTTGCACCCGACTTGACTTTTTAAGCCCCAGAAACCACGTATCTTTGCCGAATTTCTTCAAATTGAATATAGCACGTTACACTTGAACTGGAAAAACCTATTGTAAGTGGGTCACTTCATTCCATGTTTAGATATAGCCCCGATACTAATATTCTTCTCGATTTGACAAATTGGGTCTGGTCATATTAGCCTATGATTAGGAAACATGCAAAAATCCTTCCCGTTTTCACCTTTTTACTGAATTGAATTGTATTCGGAGAAAAGTGGAGTGTATCATATAGGCGGCCCGCCCGACTTTAGCCTTTCCTTACTTGTTTTATACCCTCCACTAGGCCATTATCCAAGTCTTTGTCGATTTGCTTGTTATAAAGAGATTATTATAACGATCAACTTAGATTCACTTTCTGAATCAATTTAGCCATGTCCGTTCATTTATCAATTCTTCTAATCTACTGGTACTGGTCACAATTATAGTCCGATCTTAATAAAAAATTTAAATTTTGCATGACAAAGATGACGCTTTTTATTTTGAACCAAATCGGCTCAGATGTACATATAGCTCCATACAAAAATCGGTCCGATTTGACTTTTTCCGCACTAGAAACCGCATATTTTTTCCTATTTCATTCAACTATTGCACAACACATTATATTTAGAATTGAAAGATCTATGTTGAAAGTCGGTTCAGATTTATGCATAGCTCCCATATAAAAATCGTTCCTGATTTGACTTTTTCTCTTCTACAAAAAAAAAAATAACCGAATTTCTTCAAATTTCACGTAGAAACATCTATGGTGAATGTGGGTCACATCGATTCGGATTTATGTATGGCTCCCAGATAAATGCTCGTCCCAATTTACTTCTTAACGCTGTAGAAGCCACATATGGCCATCTATTTTGATCAGATGATCATTCAAATGTCTCTTCCGATTCGAACATTGTAACACACATTACCAACTTTGGTCAGATTTGCATTGTGATTGTGATGTATCGGTCAACGTTGTCTTAAAATTGACTTCTTGCCGTCGAGAACCGATATTTTTCATAATTTTGGTCAAATTTGGTGAATCCATGTGCATATTATCCACTATATCTATATATATATAAATCAATGTGTGTCTGTATGTTGCGTATAGGACGCCAAAGCGGTGGACCGATTTATCTGTAAATTTTACTGTATCCAACTTCAGGACATAGGATGATTCCTGGATATACTAGGTCATGATAGTACAAAGGGGGGTTGTAGCTTCCACACAATAAATATTTTAAAACTATCAAAAATTACTCATTTTATCTTCCAAAGCATTCGAAATAGGGAATAGGGAAAAATGAACCCGTGCAACGCCGGGTATAAAATACTAGTCACTTACATAATAGTGAGTATAATTCAGATTTGTATAACCGTTATCGCAGTTAAAGAAAGAAATTGCCATTTCAGTAAGAATTAAAAGAGCTTTGAGATTTTTTCCCTATGGCGGACGTTACTGTAAATAATTAGACAACGCAGTCTGCTTGTCAACGGATCTCATTACAGATTTCATTATGATATCAGAGCTTACATCCAATTAAGAAAAGTTTTTTTATTAAGCTTTTTATTGTGCACTACTATCTCCGATTTTGCTCTAGCCAAATGTGAAGAAGTAAGTGATCTCGGTTTGCAGAGATTATAGCATTTCACCATAAGAGTCCGATTACACCAGCCAGAATCTATTCTTCTTATTGTATCTGAAGGTGTATAGTGCTATAGAATCTTATAATTTTTATTTTAATTTTGGATTTTTGCCGTATACTTTGTTCGAAAAAATAAAAAATTTGCATTTATTTTTTCCCTTTTTCTAATTTTGTCTTCGTCAGTATTGTCAGTCTTAAATGCTCAATTATATTTATATCAATTATAACAGCTTTATCCTTTCTGAAAATGTAGATTGGAAATAATGTTTAAAAATATTGGCTGTTTCTAAAGGAGAGTTCGATCATTGCAAATTGGAAGAATAAACGAAAGTTCTCCCTTAGCATCCCAGCAAAAATTCTCATTACCAAGTAATGTTGGACATAAGACTAAACCGAAAGTCTACACTACTTATTTTATTTATATGAATATATTTTTTATACATTTCTCATATTTGCATAAATTAAATATATACAAAAATTTGAAATATGTAAATGGCTGTATATTTTATATAGGGTACGCCATTTTTTTGAAAATGCTATAAAAAAACTACTGAATATTTTCTCAAAATTCTTTTTTTATTTGAAAGTACAATCCTTCCGGTTAATAATGGGAAATAATTTCATTCAAATGGCTGCTGAGGCCACCCCACAAATAATAGTCCAACGGTTGAATAGTTGAAAAAACGTTAGATGGCGGACCCTATATTTAATCAACCGTACTGGTGTATTATTACTAGTTACTAGATTATATATGATTAGTTATTATCTTTAAAGTGACTAAATATATGAAATTACAGATGTGACGTTCTTGCACTTAATGGGTATATTTACCAGTTAAACTAATACAAAACTGGTCAGACAGCTATATTTCACAATATGAAATGAGCAAAGGAAAAAGGCGTGGAATTATACACAATCATAAATGCTATAAATGTTTATACAAAAGTATGCACTTTTTAGTTAGCTCCAAAGTGAGAATTAAATTAGGAATGGCATTACACCAACTTTTAAATCGAATTTGTACTGTTCGTTTTAGGTAGAAGAATTTATAGAATTTTGTTATTATTAAGTATTCAAGTCTTAAAAGTGCAAATAAACCTTACAAACATCCCACAACGTCAATTTCGCAAATGTTGATTAAACTGACTCTAATGTACTTAAATATTTGGATATTTACATGCTGCTGTAGTCTCGTTGCATTTTTCTTGCCGCATTTAAGAACTCGCCAAAATAGCTTAAAAATAATTCTTCAAAAGAAAATAACCAATAGCAGAAGTCAAAAGAACAGTATCTGTTAGTTTTTGTAGTCATGAAACAATTTGTTTTGGACAAACAGAATATTTTACAGAGCCCTGTAAATTGTTGGTTCCCTGAGGTGTTGTCCACATTTAAGAAATGACTTCAAATGCAGTATTTATACTCTCCTCAACAGAACGATTTCATTCATGCTGTCATTCTGTTTGACTCGCCTTAAACTTCTAGAATAGAATAATTTATGTATGTGTACGTACATCCAAATGGCATGGTGAACTTCTAAGACGATTTGCCCCTGTTGAAAGCACTCTTTCAACGAAACAACATAACTATCGAATTGAGATGAATGTTTTTGTTTTTTTAATTTGACCGTTTTTTCTTCTACCCTGCAGTTGGAATATTTATTCACAGTTTTTACGTGGCAAGTTGATATTTTTTAATATTCTGGTTTTATGACAGCATAAAATCTAGCTAGTCAACATTGTCAAGTCCTAAAACGGGCACCGTAATCCGGATGACATACATCTAAAACTATAGGCAAAATGTAGTTAATTGGCGTTTTAATAATATAGTAAAACACATCCTACATTTACAACGTAAAATGGGAGTAAAGTAAAGAGAAAACTTAAAATTGGAATACCCATTTGTCGAGTATGAAATGAGATACACACGAACGGCTTCTCTATGAATTGTGGTTTTTGGTTCCGATGTATTCTGAGTAAAAACTGGTAACATCATCCAAGCGGAGGTATTCGCAATTAATGAAGCACAATGGGTGCTACAGAAATCCCTGCAGGGCTGTCTACAAGTAGACAAGGATAGAATCTTCTTTATACACCCTCTCCTTGGAGTTAGTCGCAAAATGCAATACTTAGACCGAGCTAATTTCAAGGGAAATAACTTAGACCCTTGAGAAATATTTTTCAACAAAGTATCTGGACTCTTTGCGTCAATGATTATGTCAAAAGAATGAGAACTACAAGATAGTGGTCAAATCCGAGACCCTTTCCCTTTCATCTGAAAAATCGTTAAGTAATTCATTGGTTTCTAAATACATCACAAGATGGTGGTTAACCATACTTTCAATAACCTTCACAGAACAAATCAAAATCTGGCGGTAGCTAGTAGGGTTATTTACCTCACCTTCTTTGGGTATATGCTGTTCATCCGTAACCTTTAAACGCGCTGTGAAGACCCCTGCACGGTATGCAAGCTTGAAAAGGTTGCAAAGTGGACGGACAAGCGTCAAATAGGACAAGTGCTGAAATGCCATCCGGGCCCGGTGATTTATTTACGTCGAGATTTTCGAGAACCCTTTAACTAAACTTGTTGGACAAAATATCTGAGGTATGTAAAAAATGTATCTAGTCATTTTCGATCCCGGGAAGTGCTTTACGGCAAAGATGAATCCCTTGGAAACATTTCAGCAGCGATGCGACACGACACGCAGAGCGGAATACGAAATGGATTCTGAAACAATAAAATGATCCGAATTACCAAGAGGTACTAGAACATTAACTTTGTACTTTCCAGGGTGTGAAGTTTGGAAAAGATTAAGAATATTTAGGCATTGCCATTGAAAACACGGAATCAGAGATACAAGCCGTCCGATTTTGAGCTGACAAGCCGCCGCCGGATGTTTCTGCTCGAGCCGCGCCGCCGCCGATTTCATTCGCTCATATCGACTTCAACCACGCCGCCGATAATTTTTTAGATCTGACGGATTTCTAAATCCACCAATCGTACTACCAAAATAGACAACCCACTTAAAATTAAAAAAAGAAAATATAACTGTCGAATTAGGCAACTAACTACTGTGAAATATTTGGTATCCCACTTTCTTTGAATTTGGTATCCCACTATATGCTGACGTCGATAGTAAATTGAATGATTGATTATATTTTGATTTTAAAGTCGCATTTATATAAGTAAATTCCAATATACGTATACTCTAAGCAAAGTGTATGTTTGGAAGGCTTTATGGTGCACTTATGCTTCCTTTCATAGTTATATTTAATCTGAAGATGTTTCTCTTTGGCCATTTTTTATGGGACACAAAGCCAGGAATCTCGCAACGATGATCTTCATCGGCACACATATTCATATTTAGGAAATGAAGTTGCACTGTACTCCGATTATAATACATGGAAATTGGAATGGATTCCCACTCCCAAAAAATAATGGCATGGGATAATAATATTAAATTATGGCAACATTTTCTAATATCGGCTAATATAATATAATTTTGTTACTTCCCTTTTCTCAAAATAGGCAAATAAATTTCATAATGAGAGAACGAGGCGACAAATCAGCCGAAGCCCGCCGCCGCCGACCCATTTTGGTAGAGCCGCCGCCGCCGACCCATTTTGGTAGAGCCGCCGCCGCCGATAATTCTGGATCGGCTTGTAACTCTGCACGAAATAATGTGAGTCGGCTCATTCACTAATTGCGTGAAATCATGTATCTACTCTTATCAAACCTCCCTCCTTGTCGTTGTTGTACTCACCCAATGCCTAGTGTTATGTCTTAGGCATTGGACGCAGACTTGTTAGATAATTTGTTTCCTAGTCCCCAAAATTGTTATGAAAAATCCCCAATTATCCCCAAAATAAAAACAGTTGTTTTATTTCAAAGAATTCGGTCAAAACAAAAACCATTTATGAATGATTTGTTGATTCGTCAACAACCATTGAATATTTTGATCATCATATGTCTAGACAATGAAACAGTGGTCTACTGCAGCAATTGATGCATACGTCATTTTATTTAATTTGATACTAAAATTTAGTCTAAATATTCTTCTCTTTTTAGTAAATTTTATTTGATTACGGTAAGTACGTTAATTTTTATGAAATTTCCCTTTGAAACATTTTTGGTTGTATGTGTTTGGCTATTAATACTGTCATTTTTTGTACACAATTTTCGAATCATTGGAAATAGGAAGAATATCTACACCATTTTCAAGTGTAATTCAAAAGACACCATTTTAAATTAAAAAATTCCATTTGAAATTCAAAAAATTTCAATTGAAAAACCAAAATTCCATTTGAAATTCAAAAAATATCAATTAAAATTCAAAAAATATCATTTGAAATTCAAAACTTGTCATTTGAAATTCAAAACTTAAGAAAAATATACATTAGGTGGGGTAGCATTTATTTTTGCTGCAAATATGGATATTCTGCAGTTTTGAAAACAATTTAATAAGCAACTAATAATTATAATGATGTAAAATGTCGGTAATTTCATATATAGTTTATAACCTTCACCAGCTCAGAGAGCATGTGCTTATAATGTATAATGACTTGCATTTTACTTAGGGTCGGATTATTTGTGTGGGAGGTACAGCAAATCATAACTATTTTACAGGTATAAAGTGATTGTAAACCATTTCAAATATTAAATTGTTACTGATTTTATTTTAACCAAAGCTTATGCCTATTTCTGTGAGAGTTCTTGCAATATCGCTCATATTGCAGGTGTATATAACGTCTATGAAAACATTACCAAAGATCAAATTTCAGAGTATTCCGATCGTCCGTATAGAAGTTATAAAATCTTTATATTTAAATAGGTTAGAGTGATTTGAATTTCAAGTGATGTCTTTTGAATTGCAATTGAAAAATGTGTAGAAAATAAAATAAGAACACAAAATATTTTGTGTAAAAATAACAATAACAATAAACATAGATCGTGGTGTGTCGTATTCTAGTATTAAATACTTTATAACAAATTAATTTAATTTTGATGAGATTTTCCTTTTTTATGTCTTTATTAAAAATTATTTTCTTTTAAATAAAATACTAAATATTTTTCAAAGTATTTCGAATATCCCCACAAAATCCCCAAAATTATCATAAATCCCATGGTGGGGGAAAACCCCCACATCCGGCAAGCCTGATTGGACGAACAACGACAAGAAGATAATGTCAACTGAATTACACGACCGGAATGGGGGAAGGGGACAACTAGGGTTTGCATCCCAGGATTTCCCGCGGAAAAATTCCCGGGAATTCGCACAGCTTTCATTTCCCGTATTCCGGGAAATTCGTACGGGAATCCCGCGGGAATTCAGTAGAAAATTTTACATATTTCTTCGCATATTTTTTCCATCCTTTCCACAATAAAATTAAAAATTTTGTATACAAATTTAGATCACATAGCTTTTAATAATATATGCTAAATATTGCAGTTGGATGACAAAATATTTTTAAGCTGCGTTCGGATGTAGACTCAAAATCCACTTTTTCGGATTTTTCCTGTCAAGCTCCATATGAAAAAATTAAAATCCGGGAAAAATAGATTTTGGGCGTGTATCCGAAAGTCAAACAAACAAACATTTCATTTAATGCTCATTATTAATTTGAACGAACGTTCTTCGTCGCGTCCACGTTTTCCAATAAAATAAGAAACATCTGATCTTTAATTAATTTTGAAACTTGAATAGATGTTTGAATTGATCTCACATTGCACTTTATTCTGTAACAGTTTCGTTGTGATATATATATATATTTTACTTTAATAAAATGTGAATGTTTCATTGGAAAAAATGAGCTTAGCTTATGGTAACTAGTATGTTGACGATTTCCCGTGCTGTCCTGGGATCCCGGGAAATTGAAAATATAATTCCCGTTTCCCGGGAAATAAAAAGTACGGGAAAATGCAAACCCTAGGGACAACGGATCCAGAACGAGAAGGACATAGAAGCCCAATGAAGGCGGTATTTGATTTTTCGTTTGTGGACGAAGAGGCGTGTCAAAATTAATTATGAACGTTAATAGGTTTAAATTTGATTCAAATATGGTACTTAGTGTATACGAGAAAGATACATGTGAGATCGGGTAGGGGTTTCGATTTGTGCCAAATGAGAATTTAGGAGTTTAGTGTAGATTTTCAGTTAGTTAGAGTTAGAGCTAGAGGTTAAAAAACTAGTTTAGAGCTAGAGGTTAAAAACTGTTAGGCATATAAATCAGAGTATTTCCCGAATATAGAAGCGAGTTTTTATTTTCATAATAAAGTGAAACCTCTAAAACATATCTATATTTACTAAAATATCCTAAGTATCTTACACTATAACTTATTTTCTACATACAATTTTGTTCAATTTCAGAAAATAACAAGTAAGAAGGCGTTAAGTTCGGCCGGGCCGAATCTTATATACCCTCCACCACGGAGTGCATTCCACAGTATTACCAGCAGATTAAAAAATGTCGACTTTACATAGAAGCACAAAACCATATTACGAAAATTGTGATATTTTTATGCGCATTACTATATTTGTTTACTATTTCAAACTATAATGTATACTTATGCGCACTGTTTAGAATCGACTACTATATATAAATAAAATGCTGAAATTGTGAAAGTGAACATGCCTAAATATTAGGCGATTGTCAGTCGCCATTAGAAAGAAGCATTTTCAGATACAGACAAAGTGATAAGAAAAGTATAAATTTTAAAGATATCCCCATTCGCCCCATTCTCCGCCCAAATGTACAAATTTCGAAAAACCCCTTTTTCCCTTCATAGTCAGAATGTATACACCGAATTCCATGATTCTATCAGCGGCCATTCTGTTGGTACCATTTTTATCCCCTTTTTCCAGTTTTGCCCCCTCAAGAGTACGACATCTAAAAGTACGAATTTTGGAAAAAAAAATATTTTTCGTGTCTACGCAGTCAGAGGAATGTATACTCCGAATTTCATGATTCTAGCTGCGGCCATTTTGTTGGTACCATTTTTATCCCCTTCTTCCAATTTTGCCCCCTCAAGAGTACGACATCTAAAAGTACGAATTTTGGAAAAAACAATTTATTTTTCGTGTCTACGCAGTCAGAGGAATGTATACTCCGAATTTCATGATTCTAGCTGCTGTCATTTAGTAGGTACTATTTTTATCCCCTTTTTCCATTTGAACCCCAAAAAGTACGAATTTTGGAAAGATCTTTTATTTTACGTGTCTACGCAATCAGATGAATGTATATATCGAATTTCATTATTCTAGGTGCAGCCGTTAGGTTGGTACTATTTTTATCCCTCTATCCCCATTTAACCCCTTAAATGTACGAATTTAGAAAAAATACTTTTATATCATGTATCTACTCTATTAGAGGAATGTACACGCCAAATTTCGTGTTTCTATCTGTTGTCGTTTGATAGGTACCATTTTTATCCCTTTTTGTCCCATTTCGCCCCCTACAAATAAAAATCACTCTATGGTGCCCTTTTATGCTATAAAGGGAATGCGCATTGCAAATATCAAGTAAATACAGCTAATATGTTCATAAAACATGTTGAAATTCTCTAAATATTAGGGGTATTTTCAGTTCTTGTGAGGGAAAATTTTTTCCCTCTGGGCCGATTTCGTCCACTTTCAATCCCAACCGATCTACAACCATAAGACACGTTTAGGAAAAATTTGAACCTCCTAGCTCATTTCGTTCGGCCGCTATCGTGCTTTCAACAGACATACAGACGGACATGGCTATATCGTCTTAGAATTTTACCACGACCCGGAATATATATACTTTATGGGGTCTCCGATGAATATTTCAAGGTGTTACAAACGGAATGACAAAGTGAATATACCCCCATCCTGGAGGTGGAGGGTATAAAAATGGGTTTACAAATAAAAACACTTTTCAAAATGTTGCGAGAAAGTAAAATCTTAGAATTCAAAAATTATTGGATGAGATATTGGCAGAGATAAAATATGGGCATCTCACAAAAAAGGTCTACCAAAAAAATGAAATCAGACCACACTAATAGCTTTTAACTTTATTTTTTCCTTATTTCGACAACTCTTTTTATTATGAAACATGAAGTTAACTTGTTCTCTTTTATTTTTATTAAAAGTTGAAGTGTTATAACGAAAATTACTAAATTTTTTACTACGAGTTGAAATTTTTGTCCTGTCGTTTTGTCGCGTCCGTATTTCTGCTGTACCTAATTTAAAAAAATTAAGAGATAATTCTCATATTTCATAAATCTCGGAATAAAGTATATCATCTGACCTTCATTTACATGTATATGAGGAAAAACAAATTTCTCAAAAAATCACTGAACTTTGTATATTTCTACAAGACCTTCAAATGTACTTTTGTTTTTTGTCCCATCCGTTTCGATGTAAAATTGTTTATAATTTTTTATTATTTATTGTTTATTATTTCATATTATTTTTATTATTATTATTTTTTATTATTTCTGACGATATATTTTTAAAAAGTAAGAGTACTACTTTAGAACACGAAAAAGGCTGATCGACTTTTTCAGTTTCTTTCTTGTTTTTGGCGTAGTTTAAGGCGTGCGAATGTCCGGGCCACTGGGAGATGCCCATATATGTGTATATAATCGTGTAGAACAAGAACGTCTGGTAGGAGGCATATAGCAGCGAATTGGACATTTTCGCTAGGCTTTGAATGAGGAGGCCTCCTAGGATGCTTTGCTGGTGAAGTCATATTTGAATAAGTAGTAAATCTCCCGGAAGGTTTCTAGGCCTCTTTAGCGCAGGCCTCCCAATTTGCGCTACTTACCATTTCTTACCCAATTATAATCATAGACGTAAACCATTAAAGCACGCAGACACAGACATTCGCATACCCAATTATCAAACATTCCATAAACACAATCTGACACATACCCACTCAGTTAGGATCGTACACGCAGGCGAAGGATTCTACTAACTTATGCGAATCTAAAATAAATGTCATATACAGGAACACTTGTGTAAATATTTATAGTGTTATTTCATTTCCAAATGTCCCTTACTGTTAATCCCTTGAATAGAATGCGAACAGCATATCCTTGTTCCTTTCATACAGTCATGCAAATAAAGGCAAAATGTTGCCATAAAAGCCATCTGTCATAAGCAGTCTTTTTGGGATCTCCAGCTATGAAAATGTGTGATGGTTTTAAGTAAGAATATATAAGTGTTAATGTGTGACATTTGTTAAAAAGGAAAGAATTCAACATGTAACTGGCATGAATATAGGGTCCGAAAATGTTCAAACAAGCCGATTGTCTCTTTACATACAACCGTACTAATGCAAAATGTTACGAAAATTCCCTGTTGGAAAAATCGTCGCAGATGAAAATGTCATCACCTGTTCCTTGATGTAATTATGTTTAACAACACCGTCGCACATGATAGGACCAGTACAAACTTAGTTGAAAAAATGTTGGCAGAGTTGCAACAAACGAAATATGGAAATGTAACGGAATTATCGAATATTCGAATAAGAGCTGTCGACTTTATTCGTTTAATTAGAAATTTTGTATTTTCGAATAAACGATTAATCGAATAATCCAAAAGTACGAACAATTGGATACCTATTATATCCTAACGGAACATTGCCTATGGGTGTGGGTCGTTTATGGAAATTATTATTTTATCCTCAGAATTGCATCTAAATCCCACTTAAATTTAGGTGTTAAACACATATAGTCACACATATATTGGTCATTCTCGTCGCGTTTAAATATTACATCAAAATATAAAACGATGTGGATAATTTCATTCCAGAGATACAAACCGACCGATTTTGAGCCAACAAGCCGCCGGATGTTTCTGCACGAGCCGCGCCGCCGCCGATTTCATCGGCTCACATGGACTTCAACCACGCCGCCGATTTCATTCGCTCATATCGACTTCAACCACGCTGCCGATAATTTTTTTAGATCTGACGGATTTCTAAATCCACCAATCTTACTACCAAAATAGACAACCCACTTAAAATTTCAAAAGAAAATATAACTGTCGAATTAGGCAACTAACTACTGTGAAATATTTGGTATCCCACTTTCTTTGAATTTGGTATCCCACTATATGATGACGTCGATAGTAAATTGAATGATTATATTTTGATTTTAAAGTCGCATTTATATAAGTAAATTCCAGTATGCGTATACTCTAATCAAGGTGTATGTTTGGAAGGCTTTATCGTTTATGGTGCACTTATGCTTCCTTTCATAGTTATATTTAATCTGAAGTTCCCAGCAAACCATATCTTCAGATTTTTTTGAGCCCGATAATTCTGCACATTGTCTGGGGTCTTCGGACATATCCAGCAGATTCCGTTCAGTATTCTCAAAGAAATTTTAAGGGAATTTTTGTTTTGCTTGTGCAGAAATTTCTACAGGATTTTTTTAAGAATTTTGAACTTGAAGTCTGGGGAATTTTTGAATTTTGTGTGCGCAGAAATGTCTTCACATATTATAAAAGATTTCTGGCAGATGATTCTGTGTTTTTGTATTTTTCTTCATTTGTTGTGTACCAAATTGCAGATGCCGTTATTAGCAGTGCGACGTAAATTCTAAAAACAATAAAATCAGTGTCAGTTTAGATGATGAACACGTGAAGTTGGTCTATCTTGTTATTCTTGTAATTTGTGAAAAAGTGGCAAATAAAACAATTAAACATATAAATAATGCCCGTCAAGTATTTTGAAAAAAAGTGAATCGAGAACCTGAAAAGCTTTTTAAGTCTATTATTTGAAGAAAACGTTCAAATATCTGTTAATGCTGAATTAATACACACAGAATCCCGAAATTTAAAGTATTTTTTTAAAATATATTTTTCTCTTTAATTTGACACTTATATCAGTATCCTAGGGTGTAGACAACCTAAATATTTATTTTGATAAATGGTACCCTTTGAAAGTTTGTAGACCTTTCAAGGAGCGATAGGATAAGGTAATAAAAACACCAATTACATTTTGCCTATAGTTGGATTGGATTTAATTAAAATATACCGTGGCTGTGAATCTAACTATTTCGTGAAATCATGAAATAAT
Source organism: Polietes domitor (assembly GCA_947397865.1). Lineage (NCBI taxonomy): Eukaryota > Metazoa > Arthropoda > Insecta > Diptera > Muscidae > Polietes > Polietes domitor. Next base: position 32,566,264 of record OX377618.1, read on the forward strand.
TTATTTTTTATTTTATTTATATGACAAATACGTATGTATATATCACAAAAATAGCAACATTTTGGCTTATAAAATTTAAATACTATACGATAAAAAAACCAGAATGCTTAAAGATTGTGTTTCCAAGCTCTGTAGGAAATCTGATAGACTAATCTTGGACAACGACATATTTTCTAATGATTTTAGTACAGATTTCGGAAAGATATTTCTGCATAATTATCAGATTTTCCCATGATTTTCGTAAAGATATCAGCACGATATGTCTATAAAAATATCAGAACATCCCAAGGATTTGACTTCAGAATTCGGTCAGAAATCTGACAGATTTACCTGCAGAAATAAAAGAATTTCCCGCGACGAATCTTACAGACATCGTGTCAACCCTCCCATACATTTTTCGGAAAGAAATCTGAAAGAAACCGGTTCCGAATTCGGAAACTTTTACAGACATTCGTAATGAATTCTTTACGATTTCGCGACATTTGGTTTGCTGGGTTGTATCTCTTTGGCCACTCTTGTAAGGGACACAAAGCCACAAATCTCGCAACGACGATCTTCGTCGTTATATTATGGAAATGAAGCTGCACTGTCCTCCAATTATAATACCATTTGCACTATTCGGACATTTTTGGAGCATGAACCTTATTCTTTGGTGTGTCAAAGTAGGTACAACTTTAGCATTCTTTGGAAGGATTATGGATTAACAAGATGTCTGGTCAAATATGCCTTGCATGAGAATCTGTAACTGCCAACAAATTTATTAATTTCATCCATATTATGGGAATGGATTCCCACTCCAAAAAAATAATGGCATGGAATAATAATATTAAATTATGGGAACTTTGGCTAATATCGGCTAATATTAACGAATATTGAACTACTTGCCAAAAAATGAAAAAAAAGTATTAAAAACCAATACAAATTGTTACTTCCCTTTTCTCAAATAAATTTCGTAATGAGAGAACGAGCCTACAAATCTGCCGAAAGCTGCCGACCCATTTTGGGTATCGCCGCCGCCGCCGATAATTCTTGATCGGCTTGAAACTCTGTTTCATTCTATGAAATAAAACATATTTTGTCAAATTTTACTAAACGAATCTTATAGACATCGTTTCAACCCTCCTATACATTTTTCGGAAAGATATTTGAAAGAAACCAGTTCTGAATTCAGAAACTTTTACAGAAATTCGTAATGAATTCTTTACGATTTCGCGACATTTGGTTTGCTGGGTTGCTTCTCTTTGCCCACTATTGTATGGGACACAAAGCCACAAATCTCGCAACGATGATCTTCGTCGGCACACACATCTATATTTAGGAAATGAAGTTGCACTATCCTCCGATTATTATACCATTTGCACTGTTCGGAAATTTTTGGAGCATGAACCTTATTATTATGCTTCTTTGGTGGGTCAAAGTAGGTACAACTTTAGCATTCTTTGGAAGGATTATGGATTAACAAGATGTCTGGTCAAATATGCCTTGCATGAGAATCTGTAACTGCCAACAAATTTATTAATTTCATCCATATTATGGGAATGGATTCCCACTCCAAAAAAATAATGGCATGGAATAATAATATTAAATTATGGGAACTTTGGCTAATATCGGCTAATATTAACGAATATTGAACTACTTGCCAAAAAATGAAAAAAAGTATTAAAAACCAATACAAATTGTTACTTCCCTTTTCTCAAATAAATTTCGTAATGAGAGAACGAGCCTACAAATCAGCCGAAAGCCGCCGACCCATTTTGGGTATCGCCGCCGCCGATAATTCTTGATCGGCTTGAAACTCTGTTTCATTCTATGAAATAAAACATATTTTGTCAAATTTTACTAAAATCGTTGGTTTATGACCCTGAGGAACACTGTAATGGGGTTGTATAAACACATCAAACGCTGTATGTCAATACATAAACAGCTGTGATATGTCTAAACCTAAATCTGAACAATTTGCTTCCAATTCAGTTGCGTTCTTCTAATGTTGTTCACTATTATAATTTTAACGATTTTCGGTTTCCAACTTTTAAGATGTTTTAAAGACATGACCAACTGGGTATCCACGAGTCTTAAATTGCCTTTGTAAAATTGTGGTATTTATATGGTAATATATTATCGATAAATATGAACTAGGTTTAATTAACCAGGCACCCACAAAATTAAATTGAGTATTTTTGTATTTCCAATGTAAGTTAATAGTTTAAAATTATTTTATTTGTAGGCCGATAGCCTTAGCTGCTAGTGCTTTTTATATATATTTTATTATAATTTCAATTGTAATAAATAAATATTTTATTTGTCATATTCAAATTATAAACCGATGTGGTCTAATTTTACTGAAAATGTAATATGATATGAAAACCATTTCATTCAACCAGCTGTTATTAACCTATTAATCGAACTTACAATTTACTTATATACATAGCTAACAAATTACTTTGACATCAATTCAAAGCAAAACAACAAAAGGAGAGATAAGTTCATGTGCTTTTTACATTCATGATGTTAAAATTACATTGAACACAAGCTAAATTTTGCAAATTACTTAGAATATTGTAAACTATTGATAGTCTGCTATTTCTACGGTGTTGGATTATCCGGATAGTATATAAAAAATTGTATAATTGTTGTGGCAGTTACAGATAGGGTATTTAGCGTTGAGGTCACCAAGAAGGATAAAGTCCACGTTTTCAGGGCTAAGAGTTTTAATATCGTTAATAAAGATCGGGGAATATTTATTCTATGATTGATAATAATCTCAATTGATGAAGATGTTTAATTACAGTTGTATTTTTATAGGTAATAGTTAGGGGTGGCACTTTTAGGGACTAAGATAACAACTCCACCCCCATTTGTATCTTGCCTGTTGTTCCGAAAGAGTATATCGAGAAGAGCTGCAAAACAATCGATAGTTTTATTTTGAAGCTACTATCGATAGTTTTTATTCGATAGCGATACTATCGAAGAAAAAACACATTACTAAAAACACCAGTGACGGCGCTGTGAATTCATGTAAGTAAACACACAAAAAATTAAGAAATGTTAATTCAAATTAATGTATTTTTATTTTAAAATTATTTATTATTTTTTTATTTTTTATTATTATATAATTATTATTTGAAGTTGGTTCTGTAATACGGAACAATATTTGCAAAAATCAACTACACCAATTCCAAAGGCACCATTTGAAATTCAAAAAATATCAATTGAAATTCAAAAATTCCATTTGAAATTCAAAAGACAACATTTGAAATTCAAAAGTTGTCATTTGAAATTCAAAAGCCGTCATTTGTAATTCCAAAGACATCATTTTAAATTCAAAAGACTTCATTTGAAATTCAAAACTCTTCATTTGTAGTTCAAAACTCGTCATTTGTAATTCAAAACTCGTCATTTGTAATTCAAAATATATCATTTTAAATTCAAAAGACATTATTTGAAATTCAAAACTCTTCATTTGTAGTTCAAAACTCGTCATTTGTAATTCAAAATACACCATTTGAAATTCAAAAATTATTCCATTTGAAATTCAAAAGATTCCATTTGAAATTCAAAAGATTCCATTTGAAATTCAAAAGATTCCATTTGAAATTCAAAAGATTCCATTTGAAATTCAAAAATGTAAACAAAATTACTTAAAAAACTATACATTAGGTGTGGTAGCATTTATTTTTTCTGCAAATTTGGATATTCTGCAGTTTTGAGAACAGATTTAATAAAGTGATAAGCAACTAATAATTATAATCATGTAAAATGTCGGTAATTTCATATATAGTTTATAACCTTCACCAGCTCAGAGAACACCTGCATATAATTTATAAGGACTTGCATTTTTTTTATCAACAAATCATAACTATTTTACAGGTATAAAGTGATTGTAAAACCATTTCCAATATTAAACTGTTTCTTATCAGTTTTATTTTAAACAAAGCGTATGCCAGTTTGTGTTAGAAGTCTTGCAATATTGCAGGTGTATATAACGTCTATGAAACAAATCTCTCAATGGGTAATGTTCTTATTTTTATATCCTCACTCCACAGACTTTCTATGCTATTTCAGCCATGTCCGTCTATCTAACAATCTAACTGGGTGTAAATCTGTCAGCAGAATATTAAAATTTACAGAAATAAATAAATGCTACCCAACCTAATGTATATTTTGCTTAAATAATTTTCTTTACCTTTTTTGAATTGCAAATGGAATAATTTTTGAATTACAAATGGAATAATTTTTGAATTTCAAATGGTGTCTTTTGAATTACAAATGACGAAATTGAAATTTTATGAATTTCAAATGGAATTTTTAAATTTCAAGTGATATTTTTTGAATTGCACATAGAATTTTTGAATTACAACTGCTGTCTTTTGAATTTCAAGTGATGTCTTTTGAATTACAATTGAAAAAGGTGCAGTAGGTAATATTTTGTATTTCTTAATTTTGTTCATAGAAAGTGATCCATTGATGTACTGGAAGGTAATTATTATAGTTCATTTCCTTTCAGCATAGTGTCAATGGGATGTCGTCGATGAAATCTTGCGCCTAACGTTACTTATGCAGTCCTGCAACATTCACAGAACCAAAAAGGATGTTCAGAAACACTGGATCCATAGTTTCAGAACGAAGAACTTGCCTGAAACCGAAAATTGTCGACATGCTCCTTTTTATCAAAACGAAATCATTGGGCTACCCAAGACTAACAAATTTTGATACGAAAGTTTTGTCAAAATAGTGATGTCCTTGGAAATTAGTCATTAGTTTATTGCAATTGATTTTTTAATTAATTTGAATTTAAATAAAATTTGATTTTTAATTTTGTTTCGTAAAAACATCTGTTTTATTTTTATTTAATAAACACGTTTGCCTAAAAATGAAAAAAATTTACAATTTATCCCATAGTATCGATAGTTTTCCCCGAAACTATCGAATGGGACGACTGCATCCGTCAGATTGGTACCTTTTTCCAATTTTTTACAAAAAGTGGATATTGCGGTAGGGCACAGTAAACAAAAAATACAAATCTGATATTTTTGGAAAATTTTCATTTTCGCGGGAAATATGGCTAAAATGATGTCCAAGCATGCCATTTTTGCTTTTAGATTTTCTCTCTAGCTAACGGATCCGACTGAATATTTGTTTGTGTATATAAGTCGCTTGCCACATATATTTAGTCAGTCACAAAAATCGTTGCAATTTTTAAAAAAATCTAAAAGTCGCGTTTCAATTGCTTATACTTTAACTTTCTTTATTCAGGATTCTGAAACTTTTCTAACACATATATTCCTCATGATTTCAGCAATCATATGCCAAACATATTTTAGTATTCTCTATAAGATAAAAATTTACGCGGGTTTTTCTAATTATACTTTTCACAATTTTTTACTTTACATCCAATCTTTATCATATTTTAGGCTGATATCTTCGGAAACAAAATGCTATCAACGCGAAATGATTTAATAGTACCATATACCCTGAATCTAGAAAGATGTTTTAAACAAAATTGTTGTAGAATTGCAACCTTAGGTTTTATGCTGCTCGATTTTTGAACTATTATATTTATTTTACTTTCATTATCATAATGGCGGTTTTTCTTTAAGACTGGATAACTAAGCTGCGATAACAAAAATCTAAATAAAATGTTAAAATTTCACTCAAAATAATTTTTTTTTTAAATTGTCGCCAAAAGCAATATCAGTGTGTGTGTGAAAACAAATTTTGAAAAAATAATTTTGTGTTAAAAATGTTTGACTTAGCCTGGATAATTATCCAGTGTAAGTCAAAATGATGGATATCGATGCTAATCCAATAAAGTCGACACAAAATATTTTTTTTGAAAATTTCTTTTGATACAATATAAATTGTAATTGGCGACAATGTGAAAAAATTATTTTTTATTTTGAACGAAAAATTAAATTTTTATTAAAGTTTTTGTTATTATCATAGCCACTTCTGCAGTCACAAACTAACGTGTGAGTGTATAACCAAATCAGAAAATTTGTCAGATGACAGCCAAAACAGAGAATTTTTGGAATCAAAAACACATTTTCGAGAAAATGGTTCATATCCACTTTTGAATATAAGTCTTCGATATACGTTTTTAATAATGGCATATGGTTTTCTTTTAAAAATATTTCATTTAATCCAGATTTGCAAATTGCCGACTATGCGAATCTGTAGTATATTTAACGTTTAAATGTTGTTATTTGATATCATTAGCGTATTTTGAAAGAAACATTGCAATTCGATTTATATCTGTTTAGGTCTTCGAGTGCCGAAGAAAATATAATAAAAACTTCGACTATTCTAAATAAATCGTTACCTTCATTTACCGTATGTCTGTTCGTGAGATTAGGCGACGTAATATGATGTGAGGTTTTTGCTTGCGAATGTACATTCGGGATTCTTCTGCCCAGAGGTAATTCTTGTCTTATTTCCCGGCATTTTTGACATACTGAACACTTTATATTTGGTATATCAAAAATAAGATCAAAACACATTTATTATAGTTGGAAAAATACATTTTTCAAATACCCTCTACTTCTACTTCAAAAGCGGAACAATTCATCTCATTTATTCCTTATTCACATTTGTAAACCATTTGTGTCCAATGTACAATCACTTCACCCATAAATTTTGTTTCTTTTGTTTTGATTAGATTATGTACTTATTCCCTCAAAATAATTTCTCAATCAAAAATAACTTATTAAAATAGAATCCTGTTGGTAGTGGTTTTCAATAATAAAACATATTTCCGCAAATCTATATTCATAATCATGGTGTGTTCAGCGGATATATCAAGGTTATAATTTTACTGTAGTTATAGTTTTATCATACTTTGCAAATGTGTGTCAAAAGGAGTACAGTAAGTCGCCACCTTAGAACTACAAGGTTCTAACAGCACCAAAGGCTGTTTTGAGAAAACGTAACTTAAATGTTTATTATGCTGTAGCTTTTATATCTATGTTTGTTTTACCAGCGACGTTTAATAAATTTGTTTAAACATGTTCAAGTAATTGAAAGCTGAAGTATAGCCCCGATTGAACTTCTAGTTTTCTAGAATTTTAAGTTCTAAAAAATAGATAGAACTTTGCTGCTAATTTGTTTTGCACTACACCTTTTTCAATTGACATCACTTGAAATTTAAAAGACACCAGTTGAAATTCAAAAATTCCATTTGCAATTCAAAAAATATCACTTGAAATTCGAAAATTCCATTTGAAATTCAAAAATGTCAATTGAAATTCAAAACTCGTCAATTGTAATTCCAAAGACAATATTTGAAATTCAAAAGTCATCATTTGTAATTCAAAAGACATCATTTGAAATTCAAAAGACATCATTTGAAATTCATAAGACATCGTTTGAAATTCAAAAGTCTTCATTTATAATTCAAATCTCGTCATAAGTAATTCAAAAGACACCATTTGAAATGTAAAAAGTTTTCATTTCAAATTCAAAAATTATTCCATTTGTAATTCAAAAATTATTCCTTTTGCAATTCAAAAAGGGTAAACAAAATTATTTAAGCAAAATATACATTAGGTTGGGTAGCATTTATTTATTTCTGTAATCTTTAATATTCTGCTGTTAAGAAAACAGATTTACGTATCTCTCACGCAAATCACACTAACCTATTTAAATTTAAAGATTTTATACGGGCGATCGGAATACTCTGAAATTTGGTCATTGGTAATGCTTTCATAGACGTTATATACACCTGCAATATGAGCGATATTGCAAGACCTCTCACACAAATTGGCATAAACTTTGGTTAAAATAAAACACTTTTACAGGTATACGTAAAATAGTTATAATTTGTTGTACCTCCCACACAAATAAGCCAACCCTATGTAAAATGCAAGTCATTATAAATTATATGCAGATGCTCTCTGAGCTGGTGAATGTTATAAACCATATGAAATTACCGACATTTTACATCATTATAATTATTAGTTGCTTATCATTTTATTAAATCTGTTTCCAAAACTGCAGAACATCCAAATTTGGAGAAAAAATAAATTTAAGAAAAATATACATTAGGTGGGGTAATGCATATTTTTCTTAAATAAGTTTGTTTACATTTTTGAATTTCAAATGAAAACTTTTGAATTTCAAATGGTGTATTTTGAATTACAAATGAAAACTTTTTAATTTCAAATGACGAGTTTTGAATTTCAAATGGTGTCTTTTGAATTACACATGACGACTTTTGAATTTCAAATGACGAGTTTTGATTTTTATATGACGACTTTTGAATTTCAAATGGTGTCTTTTCAATTACAAATGACGAGTTTTGAATTTCAAATGATATTTTTTGAATTTCAATTGATATTTTTTGAAATTCAAATGGAATTTTTGATTTTCAATTGATATTTTTGAATTTCAAATGGTGTCTTTTGAATTACGCTTGAAAATGGTGTAGTTTGGAGCCACAAGGTTCTATGTGCCACTTAGAAACTTGTAGATCTGTAAAAACTTAAAATCATAACTTTGAAAAACTTTTTTGATGAATCAATTTTGAGTGAATATAATATTTTATTTATTTAAATTAGTATATTAATCAAATTTATTTCTTTAAACATACTAAATACCAAGAGATTTAAATTTGTTATTTAAAACCAAAAATAATATGACTTGGATTTCAGACAGTCAGTTACTTATTTTCTAAGAAACTATGCTATTTAAATAAATAATTACATCTACTATTTTAATGCAAAGGAAATCTTTTTCATATATCATATAAATCATAACTATTATAAAAATTGTTTTGTTATTTGAAATTCAGGTGCACTCATATATTTGAACATTAATATTAGAAGACTAAATTTTTCAGATATGGTTTGTTGTTCTGAGATTGGCTCAATCTCAAATGGCAAATTAGGAAACATTTTAAATAGTTTAGCCGTAGCCTTATAGATTTAAGATGTTAAGTTATCTAGTCTAATTAATATTCTAGTTTATACTTTATCAGATAGAATTAAGAATTCACATTGAACATTTTTGAAGTTATAACTAGTTTTTGTGCATTTACCAATTGGAATTATTAATAAGTTTTCTGCGGCTAACATTTTTGAGAACTTTTAACTCCTATTTGTGAAAAATATTCGTCGACTGACAAGTTTTTCAATTCGTTCAATGGACAAATATGCACAGTTTGGAATAATAAAATATTAAACTGATTTCTGCACGAGGACAAGATAAAACATTTTGAATATCAAAAGTTTATTTAGAAATTAAACATTCTTCATCCTAAACCTCCCGCTCTCTCATCACCAAGTGATAATCACATTCTTCTTTCATTTTCTTATTCCACACGTTCTCTTTTTTTCCTCATTAAAAGTTTATCACTTGTTTTAACATAATTTATTCGTTTACTTTATTGTGGTCTGTAATCAATATTGGATTTGAACTGTGACATTGTCCTGGCTCAAGATAATTTTGCTTCTATATTTTACAAAATGCAAATTTAATTACAAACAAAAGAGAACAATAACTAACTTTCCGAATCAAAAAAAAGCGCCATGTAACAAGTTTCTCACTTGCCATATCGATCAAATTTAGTACGATGATTCTTTTTGTCTAATGAAAACTGAGCAATGATATGCAGCAACGTTATATCAACAATATTTTAGTAAACAAAGTAATATCACCAACACCTGTCACCTTGTTTAGGGACGCAAGATTCTATCTGGTTGTTAGAACTTTGTTTACTAAATTGTTATAGTGAAATTGTTAGTTAGAACTTTGTTGCTTTGTATATCTCGGAAGAGATATATTATAGGCGATAGCAGAAATCGAAAGATCTTACAAAGTTTAGTACGATGTGATATATAGACCAACTTATCAAAAAATGTCAGTTAGAACCTTGTTGTTCTAAGGTCGATAAGTGTAAAACTATAACTCTTTGGATGGTAATATTTTTGCTCCATACCCCGTTTTCCGCTAAGAGTATAACTGTTTTTTGTTTTTGTGTGTTTGTGTGTACCTTTTTAATCCCATTTTGCATCGTTTCATCTTTAAAATTATGCATTTCTCGAAAGTTATGAATCTATACATAGTAGTTTGTGAATGTTTACGATTTCCGAAAAATCCCTTCCTTTTAACACGTCAACATTCGGGGGGTACACACCGAATTTCATCTCTGAGATGTTGTTGTTTGATTGGTCCCATTTTTTATCCCTTTCAACCTCATCTCATCCACAAATAATAAAAATTTTGCAGAAAAAGCCCTCATATTTCAACTAGAGACCAGCCGGTGAAATTGGGTCAGATCAGTTCAGATTTATATAGGACCCATAAAAATGTCACTAACGATATGTAGAAACCATATATTTTAACTGGGTCAAATTCGTTTTGGTCGATAAGCCCTTACGAAACCCACGTTGGCTGGGACTCTAAAGAGATAAAACCCTGTGAGATAAAAATGCAGCTACCAATTTCTCAAAAAGCTTCGGTATAACACTTAATATAGTTATCCCTCTATAGTTCGAAACGTCAAGATTTATGGAGGGATCAATGAATGACCGTACTAGCTCAACATTTTAAAATTATACTTTGCACACTATCGCAGCCAACACTTTTTGTAGATTTGAGATCATGCAAACTTGACAATAGCATCAGTTGACAACATAGTCCGATGAACAAGGTAAACGATTTCGTTCTCCTTTAGCAGACATATGCTGGACATTGATTGATAACGGCAAAACATTACCAAGAGCTAAAAAAAAATTAATAAATAATTGCATAAAAATATAAAAGTTGGTAATGTTCTTTTAATTATATATATTACTAGCTGAACCCCCGCCCGCTTCGCCAGGCAAAAATAAAAACAAACGGTAAAATTAAAATCTGCTTTCATATTGATTTTTCTCCTGATCGGTAATATATGTACCAGTTATAATTAAGGTACTTCCCTGAGACACTAAAGAAATGGATATGTTCCATGGAGAACGTTAGTTTCCGGCTAATAATGGAGGAAATGCCAACAATCAAATTGATTTTTTGTTAAGTGTGATTCTCCTCCTTTCCACTACCTAAACAAAAAACTTCAGTCGTAAGAAGAAATTACATTACATTCAAAACACATAGAAAAGCAATCAAATTGTTCACTAATCAAACAACACAAAAACTAAAAAAATAATATAATTTCCGCTTTCTTGTCTTTCTAAGTCGGCAATTGACGTATGAATACATCTCTTTTTGTAACCTTTCTTTACTATTGTGCTAAGAAAATCCAACGAAAACGTATAATTTTACAAAATTCAAATCAAAAATGCCCCAACTTTCAAATCCCGCCCATTTGTATATTGTCTAAGCAGGTTACAACTAAATTAACTCACACAAAAATATAGGAATCTCGGTGTTGAATGTACTCTAAAATCGGTTTTAATTTCATATGGGAAGGGTCACGCCCACTTCCCGCCCATCTTTGCACAACTATTTGCACTGGATCAACTCACACAAAATTCCAACACTCTAACTTTTTTTTTTTAACTTTTAACTTTTTAACTTCGTATGGAAGGTACCATGCTCACTTTACCAATAACGCCCATTTTTGGCACAACTACGCACATTGATGCTGGATGCACTCACACAAAATTTAAGTATTGTAGCTGTCATAGAACTGAATATATTCCATAATAGGTTTTAACTTCGTATGGGAGGTACCACGCCCACTTTTCCAATATCGCACATTTTTTGGCACAGCTATACACATTGATGCTAGATGCACTTACAAAAAATTTCAGCCTCTAGGTGTCATATAACTGAAAATATTCAAGAATAGATTTTAACTTCGTATGGGGAGGAGCCACGCCCACTTTTCCAATACCGCCCATTTTTTGGTACAACTATGCACATTAGTGCTAGATGCACTTACACAAAATTTCAGAACTCTTGATGTCACAGAACTGACAATATTCAATAATAGGTTTAAACATCGTATGGGAGGTGCCACGCCCAATTTTCCAATACCGCCTATTTTTGGCACAACTACGCACGTTTATGCCAGATGCACTGACACAAAATTTCAGTATTGTAGCTGTCATAGAACTGAATATATTCGATAATAGGTTTTAACGTCGTATGGGAGGTGCCATGCCCACTTTTCCAATACCGCCCCTTTTTGGCACATCTGTGCAGACTAATAATTAGTGAACTTTCACAAAAATTCAAGACTCTAGATGCAACAGTATTCTGAATATGATTATATCTAAAAAACGAAACGAAAAAACGCCCACTGAAAATATCAAAATTTTATATAGCCTATTTTCACCACCGGTTCAGCATGAACATACTGTGAAAATGTCAAGAAGATCGGTTCAGTAGTTTAGGCTGCTATAAAGAAAAAACAAACAATCAAACTTACAAACACAGATTCATTTTTATATATATAGATAACTACAGCTTTGTACGGTGAGTTATAGTGGAATTTGACGTAGAATATTTTGGTTCATTCACAACACCCCAAAAATGCATGGGTTCCGTTAAGCTCATCTTTTAAGCGTGTTGTCTACCCTTTTGCTCAAAATAATCAAACAAGATTGCTATTTGGTGGAACTAAAATGTTCCACAAAATATTTTTAAGCTGCTTTCGGATGTAGACTCAAAATCCACTATTTCGGATTTTTCCTGTCAAGCTCCATATGAAAAAATTAAAATCCGGGCAAAATAGATTTCAGGCGTGTATCCAAACGCCAAAAATAAAGAATTTAAAGTTTTCGAAGAGACAGGACAAAGAACAAACATTTCATTTAATGCTCTACTCACTATTAATGTGAACGATCGTTCTCCGTCGCGTCCACATTTTCCAATAAAATAAGAAAATATCTGAAACTTGAAAAAATGTTTGAATTGATCTCACATTGCGCTTTATTATATGAATTCTGTAACAGGTTCGTTGTGAAATATATATTTATTTTACTTTAATAAAATGTGAATGTTTCGTTGGAAAAAATAAGCTTAACTCATGGTAAACAGATTTCCCGTGCTGTCCCGGGATCCCGGGAAATTGAAAAAATAATTCCCGTTTCTCGGGAAATAAAAAGTACGGGAAAATACAAATCCTAGTTGCAAACCATTGCAAACATAAGAAATCTACACACTGATGTAGACTTTAAATTTTCACATTTTGTAAAATTTAATATCGTATCGTGGTTGATGCAAAAAATGGAAACATCTTTCTACAATACAGGCGCATTTATTTTTTGGCGCTAGTTCGACATACAACAATCTATGGGACGATGGCATGAGCACTAGAGCGTACCAGGTTACAAGTAAAAAAAAAAAAGTTCGCCGTACACCTTCGAATATGAAGTATTATTGAAAGGTAGTTTCAAAAAAATTTTTTTTATTTTTTTATGCCGAACGTAGGGGTCGCGCTTTTACATTTTTCTATATAACTTCTGCATTTATAAACGGATTTTAAAGTGTGATACATCGATGTTTTTGTCCGATTTTTTTGTCTTTGAAGTCATTGAGCTCAAACATGATTCATGATTTTAGCGAGCTTTAATTTTCGATTATTAGAGTGGTACATTAGGGTAGTAGCAACTGAGAAATGATGGGTAAGTACCAGAAGGGGGTGCTTGAGCTCAATGACTTCAAAGACAAAAAAATCGGCCTCGTCGAGACAAAAACATCGATGTATCACACTTTAAAATCCGTTTATAAATACAAGTTATATAGAAAAATGTAAAAGCGTTCGGCATAAAAAAATAAAAAATTTTTTTTTGAAACTACCTTTCAATAATACTTCATATTCGAAGGTGTACGGCGAACTTTTTTTTTTGAGGTACGCCCTAATGAGCACCCATATTTCTATAATATAACAGAAGAAGAAGAACCTTTCATTTCCACACAAATGCATTTCGTGTTTGAAATATATAAATGAACATCACGTCTCATTTTAAATCTTGCTCGCGTCAAAATGTTTTACCAGTTAAGTAAAATTTGAAGAAAATATCTTATAACAACACGACGACAAAACTATTTCGGATAACAAAATGCAAATTCAATTTCAAACTTTGGCAAATCCCAAGGACTGGCAAATTTGCGTGACAACTTTTAGTATGCACACAGATACACACGGAGTGGTGCTATCATAACTAAGGCAAAGATTTTAAGTTTTCAAAAATGTTACGAATATTAGTAGTGTTTTACGGTCAAGTCCAATAACTTAGTTTAATTTATAGAAAGCTGCCAACTAAAGGCAAATTTTAAATTAATTGAAAATTGTACATTAAAAGGAAAAAAGCGCGTGTGGTTAAACGTGTATTAACCGAACTCACCTACTGTCAAATTGCAATAACTTTTTTTCCTGAAATGTTACTTTATAGCTTTCTTTAAATTAAAGTTATATTATTAAATCAAATTAATTAAAAATCCAGCCAAATTTTGGCCTTAAACAAATTAGGTGAGTAACAAGTGAGTTGCAAATAAAAGATGACTAATATTTGTAATATATTCGAAAATATTTTCCTTACTTCTGATAGTTCCGCTACGTGCGTATCTGTTTGATTTAAAGGGAATCAATAGTTCTTTATTTGTGCCAAGCTCAAAGTTTGTATGAGTGTTTTTCATTGTTGTGTGACTGAAGTAATTAATAAATAAAATACGTACAAAATTGTGATTACGTGTGCGTGTACCTCAATTAGTTACAAGAAATTCAATTTTTTGGTGAGGCTTCTTTTGTATTTTGCACGTTGTGATCTCATTGTTTGCCTGAATACCTCATATAAAAATAAAACAATTCCAAAAACAAAGAAAATAAATCCTAACAAAATGTGCTTTCTAGAAAAAATAACCGCCATTCCTTAATTTCGATAGATCACGAATTCAAAATATTATTCGAAAATAGTGTGATAAAGAAATTCAAAGAATCAATGAAAAATTTTGTAAGCCATTTATTGATTTTTTATACCCTCCACCTCTAGGATGGAGGTATACTAACTTTGTCATTCCGATTGTAACACTTTGAAATATCGACCTGAGACCCTATAAAGTATATATATTCTTAATCGTCATAAAAATCTAAGACGAACTAGCCATGTCCGTCCGTCTGTTGAAAGCACGCTAGCATCTAAACGAAAGGAGATAGAACGTTCAAATTTTCCATAAATACGTCTTATAGTCGTAGATCGGTTGGGATTGAAACGGGGCGACATCGGCCCAAAGGAAAAATTTTTTCCCTCATAAGCACTAAAAAAACCATAATAATCCCTAATATTTTAGCGTATTTAAGCAGTTTTGTTGAATATGTCTGTTTATATTTGTCTGATATTTGGTATGAGCAATCCCCTTATAGCAAAAACGTGCACCATAAAGTGATTCTTATTTGTAGGGGGTGAAATGGGGCAAAAAAGGGATAAAAATGGTACATATTAAACGACAACATCTAGAAACACGAAATTCGGTGTGTACATTCCTCTAATTGAATAGATACATAATATAAAATTATTTTTCACAAATTCGTACTTTTAAGGGGAAAATGGGAATAGAGGGATAAAAATGGTACCAACCAAACGCCTGTACCTAGAATAATGCAATTCGGTGTATACATTCCTCTGATTGCATAGACAAGTAAAATACACGGATTTTTCAAAATTCGTACTTTTTGGGGTTAAAATGAAAAAAGGGGATATAAATAGTACCAATCAAATGACCGCAGCTAGACTCATGAAATTCGGAGTATACATTCCTCTGACTATGTAGACACGGAAAATAAACTGATTTTTCGAAATTCGTACTTTTTGGGGTCAAAATAGAAAAAGGGGATAAAAATAGTACCAACCAAATGACCGCAGCTAGAGTCATGAAATTCGGAGTATACATTCCTTTGACTGTACACATTCCTCTGACTACATATACACGCAAAACAAAAATAAATAAAAATAAAAATTCGCAATTTTTCTTTTACGGCAAAAATTGATTGAATCATGAAGTTAGGTTATTTTGCACTATGTACGTCTGATAATGGATTTTCAAAATTTGTACTTTTGGAACTAAAATAGAATGGAAATACAACCAACTGTAGCAACCACTATCTACCAATATTTATGGTATTTAAGCTTTTTGAAAATATAAATCTAAGAATATTTGTTTTTTGATTTGAAATAAATAATGGCTTGAAATAATTAAAATATTATATTTATTTATAAAATTATTTTGCTGGGTAACTATACCTGCACATACCCATACTTACATATGCAACTCAATGAGATGCTTGAAAGATGGCATGTGTACTTCATTACTTGGTGCGATTTTTTAAACGCAAATTCGGCAAGTGAGTTGTGATTCTCGTTCGTTTGTGAAAATCATCTCCTTATAGAGGCCGGGTTTGATGTTGAAAAGTCGCTGCGAAGCCACCTGAATGAAACCTTTAGACAGGGTGGAAATCATGATAGTGGTAGTCTGCAGCCAAGTAATAAACGTAACCATGCCATTTGTAAATAAATTTACATTCTATTAAATATAGATGCAAAATGGTCTTGAGCCAGGACAATATCCCAGTTCAAATCAAATATTGATTACAGACCAAAAAAAAATACAAACGAAAAAACTAAAATAAAATTATTTTTTCAATATTTGTATTTGTTTTGGTTTGGCTACATTAAAAAAATTATATTTTCCTGTAATATTACTGCACTTCTACGAAAACCGACAACCTCTGTGGAATGCAATGCATGGTGGAGGGTATATAACCCCGTTTTTACTTTAAAAAAGTTGTAAGCGTTAATTGAAATATTTGCATATTCACTCATTGAAGAAATTCGCATATTAAGGACGTTGTCGTTCATTAAAAACCAAAAAGTAAAATGCTGGCTGAAGCAAGTATATGGAACATAAAGTTAAAGTTGAATATAAGGCGATCACGCGCATGCCGTTGCCATTTTGTCTATTCCGTAAAATGTCAGAAAATAATTTCGAGTTAAATGTGTAATTAGAAGATGTTGTTTTTTGACTAAAGTTTTAGTCAATTGTTTTAATTGAGTGCTATTATAGGAGTTTCTAATTTTGCTAAAGTTTTCAACAATTCAAATAACTGTTTGCTCGAATATTTTTGTTTTACTTAAATGTGATTCCAAGTCGATCGGTATAATTAACAATGGGTCGATCTCGCTTCCTTTTCGGCACAAAGACATAATACTATCGTGGAGTGTATAAAAATGACATCATGAAAAATTTCTCATGATATATCCGTCATTAAGAGTTAAACTATTACACCATGATTGCTGCGAAGGCAAGATAAGTGCCTTGCTCGTGCGTGATCGTGTTTGTAACACCGAAAAGGATCGGAGCGATCGAGTTAAAATCACATACTGAATCGATTTAGACATACCCGTCTCTTCGAAACTCCATATATTTTTGTAGTCAGAGTACAGGTCGTTATTATTGTTCGATCTTAATAAAAATCGTCGCAGTGATTTATGTTGGATAAGGACATATAGTATTTAATTTGAAACAAATCAGTTCAGATTCATTCATATTTATGTCACAGTTTGTGATTGACTGTGATTGCGTACGCATGTACAAAGTTTACGTCCGGTGTGTTAAACGAACATTTCTTTAAAAACAATATTAAAAAGAACACAAAAACTTTACTGTAATTTATTAGTAAATTCATTCATTTATAATGGATGATGATACTGATACTGGTGAAGAAAGTGATATAAACTGGCAAGTAGTTAGTTCACCAAAACCAAAAAAACGTCACCAAACTCAATCCCCAAAAATATTTCCACATAAAAAGCAAAATATTAGCAACAACGAAACTGCACAATTTAAAAACAAACAAAGTGCATCAAAACATGCAAGTGAGTACAATAACAAAACAACAAGCAGCATTGCACCCAATGCATCAACAAACGCCGACAAACCATGCACTTCCAAGCAAGCATTGAATTCCTACAACAACAATAAGAACCGGTTTTCAGCTTTGCAGACTGAAGACGATGCAATTGATAATGATGAAGATGAACCAATTCAAAATAACGAACCAAAACCTCCACCAATATTCATACCAATGGTAAATAACATCAAATCAATGATAAACAGTTTTTCTAAAATTGTTTCGCTGGACGATTTTAATTATAAGGCAATGAGAGACGGTCAAGTCAGAATAATGGCTAAAAATGTCGATACATACAGGACATTGGTCTCATATCTAAACAGCAAAAGCCTATCTTTTCATACCTACCAAATGAAACAGGAGAGAACGTATAGGGTTGTTATAAAAAAGCTTCATTTTTCAACACCCATTGAGGAAATCAAAACTGCTATCGAAAAGTCTGGTCATAAAGTTAGAAATATACTTAATATAAGGCATAGATTCACCAAACAGCCACTTTCGATGTTCTATGTTGATCTAGAACCTGCCCCTGAAAATAAAACAATATACGATATGTGGCATTTAAACAATGCAATCATAAGTGTTGAACAGCCCAGAAAGAGCAATGATCTTATTCAATGTCACCGTTGCCAAGAATTTGGACATACAATATCATATTGTAAAAAGCGAGATGTGTTAAATGTGGCTTAGGCCACTTAACAATTGATTGTCCAAAAGAAGAAGCAGAACCACCCCGTTGTGTCAATTGTTTACAAAATCATCCAGCAAATTATAAGGGTTGTAGAGTTTACAAAACAATTTTGAGTAAAAAACTTCAAAACCATAATGTTCCGAATAGAAGCAGAAATGACGCTTATTACATTAATAATGAGAACATATCTACAGACCAAAATCATACTGATAATAACCATAATTCTTCGTATGCAGAAGTATTGCGATCTCAACAAAATATGAATGGGCTTGGAAAAATTGAAGTTTTACTTAACAAACAAATTGAACTCACTAATAGCTTATTAAATATGATGACAATTTTAATTGGAAAATTATGCAATTAAATATAAGAATTGCAATATGGAATGCCAATGGGCTTTCCAACCACGAAGTTGAAGTTTTTCTCAAGTCGAATTTTATCGATATACTTTTAGTGTCTGAGACACATTTCACAAGTAAAACCTTTTTCAAGATAAGAGGCTACGATTTAATACATGCCAATCACCCAAATGATACAGCACGTGCAGGTTCGGCTATATTAGTAAAATCTGGGATAAAGTACGAGACGCTAGATTATGTCCAAGAAAGTTTTCTTCAAGCTAGCTGCATAAAAGTTAAATGTGACTCAACTGATGTAGTATTTAGTGCTGTTTATTTTCCACCACGATTTTCGGTTAAATGTGTTGATTATGAAAACTTCTTTGGCCGATTAGGACCAAAATTCATCGTTGGAGGCGATTTCAATGCCAAACATCCGTGGTGGGGTTCCAGAACATCTAATCCAAAAGGAAAGCAACTCTACGAATGCATAACCAACAGAAATTACTCAGTTTTATCAACTGGAAAGCCAACATACTGGCCAACCAATCCAAGGAACATTCCTGATTTACTGGATTTTGCAGTGTATTGCGGAATTCCAACTCAATTTTTGGACATTACAGATAGTGATGAACTTAGTTCTGATCATACCCCAATTTTAATCAACTTCAATACCTTTCTAACCGCAGCGAATCAAAAATATAAAATAATTACTTCTAAGACAGACCTAAAATCGTTTCGTTTGTGGATAGAGAGAAATATTGACCTGAATACCTCAATAACATCTGGTTTTGAGCTAGACAATATTGTAGAATCTTTCAACAACCTTATTCATGAAGCTGGCCATCGATCTACTCCAATTACGAATAACATCTGTAGAAGTAATAAAATCAACTTTGTAATTACATCCGAAATCAATGAGATGATACAAAATAAAAGAAGACTGAGGAAAAGGTGGCAGATAAGTAGAAATTCCAATGACAAACGAGCATTCAACAGAGCTGTAAAAGACCTAAAAGCCCGCCTGTTTGAACTACAAAATGAACAAGTAGGAAATTTTCTCCGAAATCTCAACGGTGCTAAACCTGGCGAGCATTGTTTGTGGCAAGCAACAAAGTACTTAAAACGACCTACCAAGAGAAATGTACCTATAAAAAATGAAAACGGATCATGGTGTAGGACAGATAAAAGTAAAGCAGAAACATTTGCATCATATTTACAGCAAACCTTCAAACCACACGAAATTTGTAGCGTTTCACACAGCAGCGATGTTTACACCTTCTTAGAAAGCCCATGTCAAATGGATTTGCCTATTAACCACATTTCACCAAAGGAAGTAGAGGAAGAAATTAAATATCTCAATAAGAAAAAAACTCCTGGATTTGATTGTGTAGATGGGAAGGTTATTAAAAACTTACCAGCCAAAGCCGTCAAGTTTTTAACATTAATTTACAACACTATACTGCGGCTAAATTATTACCCATCTCAATGGAAGTGTGCTGAGATTATCATGATACAAAAACCCAATAAACCAGAAAACGTGATCACATCGTACCGGCCAATAAGTCTGCTGGTTTCATTCTCCAAAATATTTGAAAGGCTATTCCTGAGAAGATTGTTACCAGTTTTTAGAGAGAAACAATATCATACCTGAGCATCAATTTGGTTTCAGGCATAAGCACGGCACACCTGAAAAATGTCATCGAGTCACTTCGTACATTAGAGATACATTGGAAAAGAAAATGTATTGTTCTGGTGAATTTTTGGATATTCAAAAAGCATTTGATAAAGTTTGGCATACTGGCTTACACTATAAACTTAAGAAATTACTTCCTATGCCTTTTTATTTTCTATTAAGGTCCTTTTTAAGCGATAGAAAATTTTATGTTAAAGTGAAC
Source organism: Polietes domitor (assembly GCA_947397865.1). Taxonomy (NCBI): domain Eukaryota; kingdom Metazoa; phylum Arthropoda; class Insecta; order Diptera; family Muscidae; genus Polietes; species Polietes domitor. Next base: position 32,587,039 of record OX377618.1, read on the forward strand.
CAGCAATCTTCACAAATTTACGATATTGAAGCTGGAGTGCCACAAGGTAGTGTACTTGGTCCGGTACTATATACCATTTTCACCTCAGACATGCCTATTACAGAAAATGTAGTCGTAGCAACTTATGCTGATGACACTGCGGTATTAGCCTCAAATCTTTGTCCAATAACTGCTTCCAATTATGTTCAAAGTCAACTAAATAAAATAGAAGCATGGCTCACTAAATGGAATATGAAAGTTAATACTGAAAAGTCTGTCCATGTTACTTTTTCCCTTGGACGAAAAGAATGTCCAAGTCTTATTTTAAACAATGAAGTTATACCACGGAACCAGACAGTGAAGTATTTGGGCTTACACATTGACAGACGATTGACATGGAAACAACATATCATTGCAAAAAAGGAGCACCTAAAATTAAAAACCAACAAATTGTATTGGCTGCTGGGTCGTAAATCACAATTAAATCTTCAAAATAAATTATTGATTTACAAAACTATATTAAAACCCGTGTGGACGTATGGCATACAATTGTGGGGTACAGCTTGTAACTCAAATATAGAAATACTACAAAGATATCAATCAAAGACACTCAGAATGATTCTTGATGCTCCATGGTTTGTATCCAATAAAACAATTCATGACGACCTTAATATACCAAAAGTGAAGGATGAAATAAATCGATACAGCGCCAATTATTTAGAAAGATTAAGCAATCACGTCAACCCTCTGGCTATATCTCTACTGGATGATACACACGAAATACGAAGACTGAAGCGACATCATGTGCTAGATCTACCCTATAGGAGATAATAATTAAGTAACATTATCATATAATTTCATTTTATAATCATTTATATGTAAATATTATTAACTGTTTATAGTCTTGTAAAGTTGCTCTCGATGGAGATCAGCAACTCTGTTATTATGTTAAATTTAATCCATTTGCTTATTATCCTTCAATGGATAGATTGTAAATAAAGATGATAGAAAAAAAAAATATTTATGTCACTCCTGCTTTGACTTTTGCCGCTCTGTAGACTACATATTTCACTTGACGTTCTTCAAATTTGTTGCAACACGTTGTATTTAACCTAAAAACATTTTCAATGAATTTGGGTCACTTCAGTTTATGTTTTGCTATAGCCCCCATACAAATATCCTCCTCTACTGGGCTTTTTGCGATCTATAAAAACATGTTACCGAACCTAGGCACAACACTTTATCCTTCACTTAGAAACAGCTATTGTGAAATTAGATCACATCGGTGAATGTTTTCATAAAGCCCCTAAACAAATATTAACATTTCGAGGGTTGCTGTTGGAGGATAGGTGTTTTCTGAGAAAATATTGGCAATGAACAAATATTGGGGGTTTGTCATATATTTGACCCCCCTAGGGGCCTCCTTGGGTCAGTTAGAGTAAAGGGAGCAAATTGTATAAAAATGTTGTTTTTGTATGAGATCCCCATTATGGAGTGGAGATAGAGGACTGGTAAGTTTGGGTAAAGCGTTGGGGAGAGAAAATTAGTGTTTTCCCTTTAGGGATGACTAGGGGGTAGTTTTTAGCTTTTCCTTCATTAAAAATATTAAAAAAATGTGCGGAGACCACCTTAAGGGTTGATGATAGACGGTAGGTACGTTCTGAAAAAATATTGGGGCTGAAAACATATTGGAGGCTGGTCGTGCATCATTTGACTCCACTAGGGGCCTTCATGGGACAGTTAGAGTCGTAGGAACAAATTTTATAAAAAGTAGCTTTTGTATGGGATAGGGGGTAAGTTTGTTCACCCTCACCTTTGACCCCGTTGAGCGCCCTCTCACTCTCACCCCACCACCACCATTTCATGACTCATGAAATTTTTTTCCGAACCTCACAAAATTAGGGGTTCTAGCATATCAAAATCAGCACTATCCCACTCTTGTCTTCACTAGGGGTGGGATAGTGTTGTATGAAAAGATTAGGAGTTCGATTTTGATATGCTGGAAAGAGCCAACAAATGGGGGTGGTGGGGTGAGTGTACGAGGGTGCTCATCGTGGTCAAAGGTGAGGGAAAAGGGGTAAAAATACACAAAAAGCCACAAAACTGCCTTGGAGTCATCCCCAGAGGAGCTAAATGTACGACCGACCCTCATTAGTTTTCCCTCCCCAACATTTTTTTCAAACACACATACCCCCTATGTCCACTCGTTATGGGGACTTCCATACAAAAATTATTTGTTTATAAAATTTCTTCCCACCGCTCTTACTGGCCCAAGGAGGCCGCTAGTGAACTTAAATGTATGACCGACCTCCAATATTTTTTCAACCCCCACATTTTCTCTGAACATACTTACCTTCTATCGTCAACCCTTAGGGTGGTCCCCATACGATTTTTATAATTTTTATAACTTTTGTCATCAAATATATTCATTTCCGCGACTCACTCTAGAAACCACATCTTACAGCAGATTTTAATCAAATTTCTACATCGTGTTATATTTTAACTTTTAACCATGTCCGTCGATTTAACCATGTCTGTCTGTCTGTCGGTCCATCTATTCTTGTAATGACGATACAGGTCGCAATTATTGTCCGATTCTAACGAAACTTGACACAAACGATTTTTGCATGCCGAAGACGGACTCTATTCAATTCGGTTCAGATTTATATTTCGATTTGACTTTTTCTGCTCTAGAAGCCATATAATTAAAGCGATTTTGAAAAAATTTTGGACAACGCCTTATAACTAAGTAAGAAACATCAGCAATGGGTCAAATCGGTTCAGTTTTAGATATAGACACTATAAAAATTTCGCTCCCTGTTTGGCATTTTCCGGTCTAGAAACCGTAAATTTAAGCAGATTTTATTCAAATTTAGCTTAACAGCTTTTATTTCAACTAGATACATTTCTTGTGAAAATGGGTCAAATCGGTTCAGATTTAGATATAGCTCCCATACCCGATTTGAGTTGAACCGCTGTAGAAGCCTTAACCGATTTTCTTCAAATTCGGTAGGACATCTTATATTTACACTAGAAACATCTGTAGTAAAAGTGAATCAAATCGGTTCAGATTTATATATAGCTCTCATACAAATGTCGTTCACATTTTCTCCGAATTGAAATGTAGTGGACTAGAAAGTGCAGGGTATCATATAGTCGGCCTCGGCCGACTTTAGCTTTTCCTTACTTGTTTTCTCATAAACTTGTTTGCTCGTGAGTGATTTTGTATGGAGTGGTATAGTATGTATGTAAATCATCTATAAATAATGCACACAAAAGCTAAAACTAATATGTATCTTAATTTTCTTTGATGACATTATGTATCTTGTGATGCACCTTATTTTATGGTGATTTAAATAATTTTCATTTGAAACACATGTTCTATTTTGAGATTAATTTAACGTCATTCGACTGTTTGATCTTAATTTCCGCCCCCTTATGGAACAATTAATGAACATGTTATCATTGCCGTTTCCCTTTTCAATGGCATAAAGCTAACATTTGTTCAGTTTACTCCTTTGGAGACTACATCAATTGCACTTTCCACATTTTGCCAACTATTCCCACTGGCCAACACACAAATTCAGCAAATCTGCTTTTCATTCTCCCTAAACCTCAGCAGCATTAGTTTTCAAAATCTGAAAATACATACGCATGTATATACATTGGTATATATGGATGTAACATATGTGTGCGTTGCCATGTGTACGAGTGTAAATATTTGATTACTTAAGTGGCTCTGCTCAAATATTTTATTAACAAATATGCAAACATGTAACCTCAAAAAGGTACAAATGCCCTTCTGTGAAATTTCCTTTTTTATTTTCACCAGACCTCAAAACCATGTAAGTATGTACGTATCTAAAGCGTTTTTGCGCCATTCTCCATAGAATGGGCTATATTAATTTGCAAATCTGCCAGGGGTAGCTACAAGGTAGGACATGGATTCTATGTGGGCGACAAATATATGGGACCTGTATTTGATGACTTTAGTCGTAGAATCTGAAGTACGATGCTGTATTTCTATATATCATACGCAATATGTATTCACTAAAACATAATTTACAACGTAGAAATATCACATCACAAATATCGAACAAATAAGTAAAAATATGAAATATAAGGTTTTCTGAAGTCCCATAGACTCCATTAATAAGATCAATGTTATCTTCGTCACTTTTGGATCATTTTGAAGTAAGTATATGATTTTTTATTTTGAGGGATAAAAAGTATCATTACCAATAGCAACGATTATAAGTCGTTATCTGTAAGTGCTTATTTATTAGTTGGAAGTAATCGTGAGAATAATGAGATGTCAAGTTTGATGTCTTTGATATTCAATTCAAATTACCCCAATGGGAAATTTTATTTGCTTGCTTAATTCTTCTTATTTAAGAACACCTTTTGTACAGCACACTGAACGGGAATAATAATACAGAAAGTCGAAATGTCCTTGGAAAATAATTTGCAGATTGGACGTTCAGCAACCCAAAATGATTGATCGTAATAATTTGGACCTAGTAACGTGTTCCGAATTCAAGCAAGCATTCATAAATGCTATATTAAGTAAATATATAGTGTATTGGCTGGAGCAGGTCGTGAAATCAGTGGTAGTGTTTGTTAAAAAATGCCAAAACCTTGATCATCGCACAGTTCTTTGACATATTACACGTTGGAATTTCTTTAATCACCATATTAAACGGCAACTGATGATCAGAATGAACAGTTCATCATTTTTTTTTAATCTACGTGACTTCAATGGAAAAGTCTAAGAAAAATCATGTCGTACGTTTATTGCTGATTTAATATTCGTTAGAAATGATTCTCGATATGGGTTGTCGACCGAAAATATTCGTATGCGTGCTGTCAAAACGTCTCCACCTTCGTACTTTCCACTTAGAATTGTTGCTTCAATATATTATTCACTTATTTCTTCACCGGCCAAGCCCAGTGTCATTTCAAAACCTATCATATTTTAAACGAATATTGTGAGGCGACAGTCTGCACAAATACAGTGAGTTTAAACAAGTAAAAATGTGTTAAATTAGGCCGAGCCGAATCCTATATACCCTCTACCAGGGATGGCATTCCTCACTATCACCTCCAGACTATTACTTTACTACACTCACGTGTAAGTGCAAAAAAATATTAGGAAAATTATGATTTTTTTACTAATAGCGGTATTCGTTAATTCATTAATTGTTATGTTAAATAATTATAATTTTGAAATGATATTAATTAATTATTTTAATTTATACAAATTTTAAAAATTTATACAAATATTTCTTTCTTGATAGCCCTTATCTACAGGGTTTTCCAACAAGAGGTGTTATTTTGAATCACCTGGTATTTCGGTAGCTGTCACTTTTGAAGCTTTTATTCTTTGACATTTGACAAGCCATTACTAAAAATGAAACGATACACGCTTCAACAACGCATTGAAATTATTAAAATTCATGACTGAAAATGATCCGAAGTTCCATCGAAATGTAATCTTGACTGTCGAGGCCCATTTCCACATCGGTGGCTACCTCAACAAACAAAATTGTCGCATCTGGGGCTCGGAAAACCCAAGAGTTATTGTTGAGAAGCCTTTCCATCCTCATCGTGTGACTGTTTGGTGCGGTTTATGGTCCGGCGGGGTCATTGGAACTTACTTTTTCGAAAATGAGGTTGGATCAACAGTTACGGTGAATGGATTGCCCAATCGAGAGATGATTAATGATTTTTTATGGTTGGTTATGGAAAATTTCATGAAAAGTATATGGTCCTGTAAGCGTGGTCGTGGTGGCCATTTGGCTGATGCAGTTTTTCATTATAAACGGCATACCTTCCTCTTTATTATGAAATAAACATTTATCTAAAAAAATTACATTTTTCTTTGAATACCAAAATAACACCTCTTGTTGGAAAACCCTGTATATTTTCTTCAGAAAAGCAAAGCACGAATTTAGAAAATCTGTTATCATTCAGGTTCACAATGAAATGTATACACCTAATTTCACAATTTTAGCTACAGCCGTTTTTATTCGTAAAAGTACGAATTTGGAGAAATACTTTTGTTTTGTGTGCCTACGAAGTCTGAGAAATTTATAAAGAAAATTTCATGATTCTAGCTGTAGCCGATTGGTACCATTTTTAGCCCCTTTATGCTCCGCTTTACCTAAAATTCAAAATTTTCAAAAATTCAGAGGAATGTACACGTCGAACTTTATGATAACACAATGCTTCAAAAAATAATGAAATAGAAAACTCTGGGAAGTGATAGTTTTGGTCATTTCAGTTCACGTCTCTCATTATTTTACGAATTGAAGCACACTTGCCGAATATACGTTTAAAAACCCGAATATGCGTTTTTGTCTTGAAAGATTGGATATATAAGTGAAAAACGTTTGAGAAAATTTAAATTAAAGGTTTTACAAAACGTAGGCCAGGCCATCATTACATTTATAAAGGTGTTATTTTTACACATTAAATATTACGATTGATGTTTTAACATTATTAAGGAGTGCAAGAAAATAAATATTAACTCAAAATAGCAAAAATATTGGTATTGACCCTGTTTAAGTCTAAACTCAATGACAAGCTGTCTAGATTACAAACAGTAAGTTATTCGATACTTTCGGAGTACTCTCATTTACCACCCTCCTTCACCTTTTGACGATCGCCACCTTAGAGCACAATAAACTTCTCCATCTTGTCTTCTGACAAGGTAATTTTACTTTCTAATAAAGGTTTAAAATATTATAAGAAACAAGTAAAAATGGCGTTAAGTTCGGCCAGGTCGAACTTTATATACCCTCCACCATGGATTGCATTCCAAGAAGGATGTCGATTTTCGTAGAAGTGCAGTAATATTACAGGAAAATATAATTTTTTTTTAATATAACCAAACCAAAACAAATACAAATATTGGAAAAATAATTTTATGAATAAATATTATATTTTAATTATTTGAAACCACGCTCAATTAAAAAAATAAATATTCTTATATTTATATTTTCAAAAAACTTAAATATCATAAATATTGGTATATAGTGGGTGCTACAGTTGGTTGTATTTCCATTCTATTTTAATTCCAAAGTACAAATTTTGAAAATCCATTATCAGACGTACATAGTGCATTATAACCTAACTTCATGATTCAATCAATTTTTGCCGTAAAAGAAAAAGTACGAATTTGGAAAAACATTTTATTTTGCGTGTCTATGCAGTCAGAGGAATGTATACACCGAATTCCTGCGGCCATTTGGTTGGTACCATTTTACCCCCTTGACGTTTCTACGCAATTAGAATTTCATCATTATAGTTGTAG
>OX377618.1:32594532-32641230 GCA_947397865.1 Polietes domitor
AATGACGAAATATTGATTTCATTTGACGTGGTTCTTTGTTCCCAAGTATTCCCATAAACACAATGACAATAGAAAAGAAATGGAATCAAATGGAACAAAATACAAGAATACCTCGGGACTTCTTCATTGAATTATTGACCTTCTGCATTAAAGAGACACGCTATTTGAAGTACGAAGTCAAGGTATATGAACAGAAAAAGGGGATGCCAATGGAGTCGCCAGCCTCACCTGTAATTGCTGACATCATTATGGAAGAACTGCTGGACGCCACGATGGACAAGATAAAAGAAAAACAAAGAGTACTGACCAAATATGTAGGCGACTTATTCGCAATTGTAAAGCGTAGTGAAGTAGAAGCCACACTTAACGCATTAAACTCTTTCAACCGACAAATACAATTTACAAATATGGTAGTTTATTGAACAATAAACTACCATATTTGCATTCGGTTATAATTAGACAAGGGAATCTGCTGAAAGTTGACTGGTACCAACAGCAAACGGCTTCCGGACGTCTAATTAATTTTTATTCTAAGCACCCAAGACGAACAATCATAAACACCACGACGAATTTTATAAACAGGGTCCTACAAACCAGTGATAAGGAATTTCACAAAACAACAAGTCCAAAAAAATATAGGGACACGGTGGAAAAACATAGACGACAAATTAGACAGTAGTTGACAAAAGCTTGCAGAGAGTGGCAGGAGAATTTTCTATTGTGAAAAACATTTTTAAAAATATAAATATAATTATTGTTATATTTTTTGATTTTTAATGCTTGTAACTTGTAATTGAATAATTTGTGTTTTTAGTACTAGACCCCTGAAGATGACCAACGGAGTTGGTCGAAATACTGGGAAATAAAAAAAAAGAAAATAGTAATTTTTGTTTTATTATTTGAAAAAAAAAAACAACCTCAAGCCGAACAAAATACAAAACGCATTAAAACTAAACAAAATAGGAAATATTAATAAATGGGTTACTTTGAAGAAATAATAGAATATTTGGGAATCACTGATATTGGAAATATAAAACCCATAAAAATATAAAGCTAACAGATGTCAATTTTTAAATATTTTTTTATACCGAATATCATGATTCCAACTTCAAATGTTTGAGTGATACTATTTGGTTACGAATAAAGTACGAATTTTAAAAACGTCATATTTTGGTGCGCGCTCACGCGAAAGACGAACGTACAAACCAAATTGTAATATTCAGGGAGCTGATACCTTTTAATTAATTAAAAATCCCTTTGTCTAGCTCGTCAACGCAATTTTCGGGTCTGTTCACCGAATTCCTTGTTTTTAGCTGCTGTTATTTGATTTGTCCCATTCTTAATCCTTTCTGTCTCATTTCACCCCAAATATTGTGAAACCCATTTCACAAAATTTCAATATACTAGCACCAGCTGTGTAGTCAGGAAATTCTTTTTACTTACTTCAAGCTCCAGCCAGACAAGGAATAGCATATTGCAAAAATAAAATACCCACCAATGCACAATGGTCCCAAATCCATTTTTTTGGCAGAAATTCAAAAAAATAAAATTGTGTATATATTTTCTTTATGGCAACACTCCAAGCAATCAAGAAAATATACTGGAGAAAATTAGGTGGCAACACCACAAGCCTGAATGGTACTTAAATTTTAAATTTAATTTTAAAAAAAGTGGGATTAATTTTGATATAAATCAGTTTTACAAATTAATTAAAATCAAGACTTAAAAAGAAAATAATAAAGTGACTATATTATGAAAATTGACGGCAAGAGTTAGTAGTTGAAAAATTATATTTAACATTTTATGATTATTGTGGTCTTGTAAGTATTCATAGGTATTGTAATTTTGTGATTTGTGAAGTACATAATCTATAAATGTCGTGGACCAAAAGTTATATGTATGACTCAACTTGACTCAAAGCGTAAACGTGAAAGTGTTCGTCTGAGGTTGTAGTTTATGGTGGAATTAATATCTCGTCAGCATTTTTCGGCAAACTCCAAAAATTGTCATTTTATTTTAGCACAGTTTTTGATTAGCCATAGATATATATATGATTATATCTCTGAATTAGTTTTGTGTACGAGACCCATCAATATTTTATTTAAAAGGTATTGAAAGTACCTTTAAAATGGTATACAACATCATTCACTTTTTTGTACACATGTATACATTTTACTTTATTTCTTGAAATAATTATTTAAATTGCAGTTTAAAGTATACTTGCTTTTGTAATAATGTTTAGAAAAACGCATTTCGTCAAAATAAACAACTCTTCATTCTTTTAAGCTTTCATAAAATTTTGTTTTTGGTCACCCTGTACCAATACAGGGTGATAATTATGTTGGTTATATATTGAGTTTATATGGGAGGTGGTAGTGGGCGTGGTCCGATCGGCCCAATTTTATTTTTATTTTTTTCGTATGATATGTCTAGCAAATGTGCAAAGTTACAAGACTGTATGTTTATTTTTAGACTTTATGCCATAAAAAATGGATTTGGGACCAGTGTGCAGTGGCAGCGTTGTCAGTTTTTTCTGTTCTTATTTTTTTCCATGCTTTATATAAGGTTACTTTCTATATATGTTTGTGTGCCACAAAATTTGAAATCAATTTTTGAAAGCTTTTTTCTCAACCAATTTTTTTTCAAATTCTAACGCAAACTAATTTGATTTGCATTATGCGGAGATATTTAAAATATTCTTTAAAGTAAATAGGATTTTGAAAAAGAGTGGTATTCTTAGAGATTGGGCTACCTTGATTATTAGAAAAATTTATTTCGAAACTAACATATAGTATCCTGTTCCATAGAAGATTTTCGACGCCCAAATGGTTTTAGTTGGAACCTAAATATTTTGGTAATAACGTGGTGTTCATTTCAAGATTGTAAATTGTATACATGAAGAGCGACCCTTTTTAATGTGCGAGTATATATTTAGGAAATAACGCATCCTGTGTCAGCAACAGATTCGGATGATTATTTATCGTTGTAACAAATAGTTTTTTTTTTAACATTTGCCCTACCTGTGAACCAAGAGTGGTGTGAACTCGATTGTGGTTTGAACATTGTGGCATTTACCTTTCATAAATGGTCAAACTATTTGCTTTATACACAATTTTTTTATGAATTCGGAAACTTTATCTATGCCGGCTTAAAATAACAAAATATAATTATATTCTGTTTTCTTTCCTTTTTTCATTCATATGGCAGTGTACTCAATAGAAAATTTAGAATCTATATTCAATATGGGTAATTCCATCAAAGAACCACCTAAAAACTATAGATTTGAAAATTCGTTCCCCAGATTTTGATTAATATTTGGACATATATTCTACTAGTTCTTGCGATACTAAAGAAATGGAGATGTTCCATGTTGAACATTAAAGAACAGGACGTTAGTTTACGGCGAATAGACGAAGAAATGTCAAAAATATATATAATTGCCGTTCTCTTGACTTAAATCAGCTTTTGACGAATGGATATTTCATTCCAAAGAAAACATGTTAAGTTCGACAGCACCGAATCTTATATAGCCGGTAGATTAGAGGCTGTCGACTTCATGTAAAAGTGCGACACCATATTAGGAAAATTAAGGTAATTTTTATGCAAGCTGGGATAATTGTTTACTATTACAGAGTATCGCACACACTTTTGTTTACCGTTTGAAATGAGTTGTGATGTTTCAGTCGATACCTTTCAAAAAAATCTCTTTATTTTTCGAGTCCGGTTTCATTCGGTTTTTTTTAAACAGTAAAAAAAGGAAATTTTGATTTTTATGTCGAAAATCATATGTAACAATATCATCAATTTAATAATTAACCTCAGCAAAACATACAAAATAGTCAATTACAAATATTTCATTTTAAGTAAATATATAGAGCGTTTTTTAACTTCTATAGAACTTTTGAAAGGGCTAGCTGGAAAAACATCACGAATAGATAACGCTACTAAATAATACAAATTTACTTTAAAAATCAGTCATTGATTCTCGAAATTTTTAAGACGCCTTCGTATAATATACATACACTCGTATAATATAATAATTCACTAGGTGCAATAATTAAAAGCACGAGATCATCATATGCTTTATACTTTCGCCGGTTGGGCTCTACAGCAGTGTGTCATAAAAACACGACTACGACTATAAGTTTCCCGAATCGAATAAGTTTCAACGAGGGCGAACGTCCCCAACGTGTTTGTTAATTTCCTTGGACACTGGAATAAGTTTTTAAAAAAAATGTCACCAAATCAAAAGCATTCCGTGAAGCGTGTGATAATATTAAATGTGGAGAATTATTAAGTCACACAGAAAACAGGGATAATAATGGAAAACCGATCGGGACCGACATAAAAAACCCGGTTTTCCAAAACCGTGATTTTAAAAAACCCAACGGTCATTCTCAGTTGAAAAAACCAGTTGGTCCGGTTTTCGGTTTCGGGTTTGATCACTCTAATCTATGCATTTACAGCAATACCTCGCTTAGCGTCGTTTCGTTTTTTTTCGAAGTTGCGTCGCTGCTGATTTAGTACTAATTTTCTAATCTGTGCGTCGTTAGATTTTCGAAGTTGCGTTGTTTTGGGTTCGAGTCTTTAATGCTAGAATTTTGGAAAAAGTTCAACATTATGAAAGACATAGAAATTATTTCTGATTCGTGGGAGGGGGTGTTCACAGAATATGTGCTGCAGAAGTTAATGGTTGATGCTGTTCGTCATGAAATTTCTAATTTAGCTAGAGAGTCTAATTTTTAAGGTATGGAAGAGACTGACATAAATGAATTGCTAACCTCGCACAACTAAGAATTGTCTAATGAAGAACTATTTCAACTGGAATTGCAATTTGCTAATGGAGAAGTTGACCGAAGTGACCGTTCAATAGAAATCTCCGAAGAACAAAATTTAACCTCCAAACAAATTTCCAAAGCGATATGTTTGATTGACGAAGCTATGGAGACTATGTAAAAAAAGTTCCTGACAGCGGAAGGAGTTTTAAATTGTTCCAGGCGGTGCCTACGAATATCAATTGCTATAAGGAAATTTATTTTACGTTGAAAAAAAAACTGCTCAGCAAACATTGGACCAATTTTTTGTGAAAGAAAGACGATTATTTTTAATTTTTACAGTGATTATTTTTAATTTTGTTTTCTATTCATTGAATATTTTTAATTAATTTTTTTAAAAGTAGTATTTTCTTAACCCTGGAGCCTATCTTCGATCTTTACATGGTTTGCTATAGAAAATCATAATTCACTCTGCGTCGTTTCAATTTGCGTCGTGTCTTTTTGGAACGTAACCACGACCAGAGTTACAAGCCAACCCAGAATTATCGGCGGCGGCGGCGCTACCCAAAATGGGTCGTCGGCTTTCGGCTGATTTGCCGGCTCGTTCTGACAATCGTTCACCCCTATTTATTTGAGAATTTTGGGAAAAGGGAAAAACAATTTGTATTGGTTTTTAATAACTTTTCTTTTATTTTTCCGCAAATAGTTCAATATTCGTTAATATTAGCCTATATTAGCCAATGTTCCCATAATTTCATATTATTATCCCATACAAATATTTTTTGGGAGAAGCACTAAATTCTCAAAATTTTTAATATGCAAGAATTTAATAAATATTTTTGCAATTACAGCTTTTCATAGGAGGCATATTTGACCAGACATCTTGAATATTATAATCATTCCAAAGAATGATAAGCTGTACCTACTATGACACACTAAAGAAGCACAATAGAGGAGCCGTTGTTTGTTGTTTTTTATAGGAACACATACTGGAATTGACTTATATAAATGTGACTTTTAAATAAAATTACAATCATTCAATTTACTATAGACGTCATCATATAGAGGGATACTAAATTCAAAGAATGATCCATATATTTCACAGTAGTAGGTTTTCTAAGTCGACAGTTATATTTTCTTTTGTAATTTTAAATGGGTTGTCTATTTATCTAATTTTACTGTCAATATTTGACGGAGTTAGAACTCTCGGCGGCGTGGTTGAAGTCGATGTGAGCCGATGAAGTCGGCGGTGGCGGCTTGTCGGCTTGTATCTCTGATCACGACGCAAAGTGAGGTATTGGTAACGTGACCATCTCTTATTGGACAAAAAGCGGGATTTCGCAGGATTTTGTAGAAAAAAGCGGCATCGTGAAAATTTAACCAAAAAACGTAAAGATAAAAACTAAGCTATACAATGTAATATAAATAAAAATGACTGTGGATAGAATATTTATTACAGGCGTGCAAAACAAAAAAAAAGATTTTGTGCAGATGGTATCAACAATACGGCTGTATCTGGAATCTTGAACTTCAGGCTCCCCTGATTTTGTGGACTGATAGGATTGTAAATTGGTCAGAGGCATCAAGATTTTCCCTAACAGGGACTGAAAATAATTAAATAGGTAAACAATATTTAGGTTATTTAAGCACGTTTTTTGAAGATTCCTGCAGGAGTGTTCTTTAAAATTAGTTAAACATCACAATTTGTTTAAAATAGTTAACATATGTCGGCGTGTAAGTTGACTTCTACGCAAAGTCGAAAGTCTAGAATCAGTAATACTGTGAAATTCACTCCATGGAACGATTTTTTGAACGTTGAACTAGTTTTTTTTACTAGTTTTAATGAATTTTGAAATATATATTGAAATTAAATTTGTCATAGTGTTAAATGCTATCTTCAAAATGAAATAAATCTACACATAATTTGTATATGCTGTTTAAAGAGCTGTCTATTAGGTTAAAATTACATGGGTCTATTTTTTATTAATAGTAAAAAGCTATCTAAAGGTGCTTATGAAACTGTCAAACATACGACTATATTATTGAAAGTGATTTTAATACCAGCTAGTAGCATAATGGTATCCTTTCATAAACTGTTTGACAGTCTATGTCTTATTAATATATGTTTTAAATTAACCAATTAAACAACGCAGCATTGCATTAATTTTATCAAAGTATGGATTAAATTGCTATTAATATTCTTAAATGTTCCTTTAAAACTAGAGCCTTAATATATAAAAAGGACAATTAATAAAATATTTTAGAAATTGTGGACTTTTGTCGGTTACCAAAAATTTATTAAGTGACTACAATAATTTGAAACAAAAAAGCGGGATTATGCGGGACTTTTTGTAAAAAAGCGGGATTATGCGGGATGTAAAATTAAAACGGAACTGACCATCAAAAATCGGGATAGTCCCGTGAAAAGTGGAATGGATGGTCACCTTAGGTATTGGTGTATTTTCCACCAGCAATTATTACACGTGATTGAGAAAAAACACAAACAAAACAAACAAGTTTGGAAGTCAACCGTGTTTAATTCTTTGCTAATATTCTATTCATCTAATTTTAGTTTTCAGAGACTGTTTCCAATTTCTCTGCAAGTAGTAATGATAATTTAGCCCACTTTCACAAAATAATTGGTACGTTACATTGAAGTACAATAAACATTGTGACGAGTGCTAAAGTAACTACCAAAGAACTTAACGATAATAGAATTTTTCGTTTTATGTGATGTATCTATTATCTGGTACAATAAATCCCAAATTTAAATGTTTTTTGTCTATCATACTACTTTGCCATAATAGTAAATATTTTTATCAAACATTCCAAGTGAAATATGCACACCTACTACGGACGAATCACACTGAAACAAATTGGTTTAGGGGACTAGAATATTTTGGGTAAAATGTTATTTATTTAGATGAAATCAACCGTCACCCTAAACCTATATATTTTCACAAGTGCGAATGTGCGTGAGTGTGTTGAAACTAAATTCTTTGCTCTTCATACCTTGGCACATAAATTTAGAAATGGGATTTGGTTTATACCAAAAAGCAATACCATGCAATGGAAAAAAATATATCTTTAGGGTTATCTCAATAAGATGGGTAGAGAAAAGCAGGACGACGTGACTGTGACTTTCTTCTCTTTATTAAATTTACTAATAGGAAACCAGTATAACATATGAGATATTTTTCAGTTCAACCCTTTCATTTTTTCTTGTATTTCTTTATTGATTTCTATTCGCTTTCCATTGTGGTATTTTCAAATTGCATGCCACGAGTAGTAAATATTATCTACAGTCACGTTCATGTCACATATTTTATTAGATCGATGTAAGTGGAACAACAAATAAGCACAAATACCTTAAACTGGTGTTAAATATGTATAACTATTTTAATATTAATTTAAATTCACATTCAAGTAAATAGTTGTTAAGCAAAATTTTGTGCCGGGCCAATGTCAAACTCGAACGCTTTTGAGTGTTTTTAAGTATTTATGAGAACGAAGAATATTTTGCGTTTAACCATCTAAAGTCAAATGAAATCAACATTGCAATTTCTAAATCCGCACGTTTTATTCTAGTTTAACAGCCTTGTTCATAAAAACTTAAAGCAGTCTTATAAGACAACTTTAGGAAAATTTCACTAAAGTAGTATCCATAAATGAGATCTAGCTTAAAGTGGATTTTATAAACCTACTTTCAAATTCAAAAAGTTATAGTAGGTTTCACCCTACTATAAACCTACAATAAGCTGACAATTCTACACTGAAAGAATTATCTTCATAATATTTATGACTTTGTCTTAACCTCAGTGAAAATTTTCATTAAAAAGTCGCCAAAGAAACATTTCATAAAATGTATGAAGCATGTTGCCTAAAGCACAAATCAATGAAAAGTGTCATAAAATTTATGAAATAATTGTAAATTTGGTGCGAAATTTAGTCACAATAGCCCGAATAGCCGCTTCAGTGGGTCGATTAAACTGACCATAAAATGGAAGCGCGCAATGAACTTTCTTAACAGAGCACGCATTTTGATAATAAAATTCAATAATTTGCAAGCGTTGTTCGTTTGTAAGACGATTCATGATGAAATGTCAAAGCATACTGAGCATCTTTCTCTTTGACACCATGTCTGAAATCCCACGTGATCTGTCAAATACTAATGCATGAAAATCCTAACCTCAAAAAAATCACTCTTTATTAAGAAAAAAATTCGCTAAATTGAATTTGAACTGGGATATTGTCCTGACTCAAGACCATTTTGCATCTATATTTAATAGAATGCAAATGTATTTACAAATGGCATGACATTTATTACTTGGCTGCAGACTACCACGATCATGATTTCGACCATGTCAAGTGGCTTCGCAGCGACTTTTCAACATCAAACCCGGCCTCTATAAGGAGATGATTCTCACAAACGAACGAGAAGCACAACTCACTTGCAGAATTTGCGTTTAAAAAATCGCACCAAGTAATAAAGTACACATGCCATCTTACAAGCATCTCATTGAGTTGCATATGTAAACATGTATATATGCAGGTATGGTTACCCAGCAATACTTCTGCCGTGTCAACGCTCATTTGTTTTAGTTTATTCGTTTGTATTTTTTGGTCTGTAATCAATATTTGATATGAACTGGGATATTGTCCTGGCTCAAGACCATTTTGCATCTATATTTAATAAAATGCAAATTTATTTACAAAATTTCACTAAATTTATGAAAAACCTCTTTTGAAATCGCTTCATAAATATTATGAAGGAAAATTCTTTCAGTGTACATTTTGGATGTTACAATTTGTGTAATAATTTTTTGAAAATTGTATCTATTTTTAAGTCATAAGTACACTTCTAATTCTACAATTCATTAAATGGGACCGATTTTTCGAATTGCTGCCCATTTCGGTATTGTTGAAAATTAGTATAAAGTAGTGATGTGTAAAAAATCATAACAACTCGGATACATGTTTAAAGTAATCAATATTCGATTACCTTTGAAACACAACAATGTGAAATAACATATGTTATTGTGTTTTCATTTATTTTCATTTCATTTTATTTATTTTTTCAATATGAAAGCATAGATAATTTTGTATATGGTTATCGATATTGGAGTAATTTTATGCATCACTACAATCGAAACCTTTATTAAAGTACTTTTACTTTAACTAAAGTGTACTTTAAAGCTAAAATAACATATTTTTAAGAATAAGGTCGTAAGCTTAAAACAAATCTGAATTAAATATTACACCGGTTTATAAATCTGGCCTAAAGTGTAATATTTGTAATTGCAGGCCTATTTCTAAGTTATCGAATATTTCTAAGTTGTTTGAAAATGTGGTGTATCAGCAATTATTTCCGTCTGTTTATCCTATTATTTCTGAATCACAACATGGATTCATTAGAAATCGCTCAACAATATCTAATCTGCTAATGTTTACTAATTTCTGCATTTCGAGTTTTACGGCAGGTTACCAAGTAGTTACGTTTTTTTTATTTTTGCAAAGCTTTTGACAAAGTGATCATCTGGAATTCCTCAAGGCAGCATTTTAGGACCGCTATTTTTCATCTTATTCATAAATGATGTCACTACGTGATTTCAGTTTTCAAATTGCTTAATTTATGCTGATGCTCTTAAGATTTGTTCGAAAGTCTGTAGTTTTCATGACATGCAGAATATTCAAAAGGATATTAATCGCCTATTTGTTTGGTCAGAAGTAAATAGGTTACCGTTGAATATTGCTAAATTCTACCATCTCAGATATGGGTGGGTCTTAATTGTTGTCGATTCCAGATACTATATTAATTGCATGTTGATTCAAAAGGTAGACACAATTTTGGACTTAGGTGTTGTTTTTGATATTAAATTAACTTTCAAAGATCACATTGATTATATCGTACCTAAAGCCTATTCGAGCCTTGCTTTCATTAGAAGAAATAGCAAAGATTCCACTAACTCGTATTCGAAAAAATTTTATATATAACGGTTGTTAGATCTAAGTTAGAGTATGCATCAATTATTTGGAGTCCGTATTATGACTCATATGTTAATTGTATAGAGAAGGTGCAAAAACGATTTATTAAATATTCTCCCTTAATTTTTCAATTCCATTGCCATCATATGAAAATAGATGTAAACATATACATTTGGAAACTCTTGTTAATCGTAGAGCAAAAAATTCGTTTATATTTTTATATAAATTGATCTGTGGACTCGTAGATTGTCCTTTCCTCCAGCCTTCGAGTTTATGAGTTCTTCAACATACCTATGTGTTCTTCAACATACCTATTTTTATATAAATTGATCTGTGGACTTATTCTTGTAATGAGCCAATTATAAGGGCTATAAAAGAATTTAGTGAAATTAATTTGAAATGTTATATTGATTTATCATTTTCTTTAACCAAATTTTTAGAAGCATTAGATTTATTTTATTTCTAGTGATAAGCTATTCTGTAAGGACTAGACTAATGAACAAATAAATAAAATAAATTTTTTGTAAATATATTAACAGCAGAAGATCAATTGACCGTTTTAATTTTTTAGTAAATTGTGTGAACTAATGTTGTATGTTGTCTAGGGTTTGGGGTCCGGGAATTCCCGAATCGTCCAAATTTTTCCGGGAATTCCCGGGAAAAAATTTCAATTTCCCGGGAATACGGCAAATATTAAAAAAATAATTTATTTATTATGTTGATCAATAATTTAATGTTACTATATAAATTGGAATTTTTAGATGTAT
Source organism: Polietes domitor (assembly GCA_947397865.1). Taxonomy (NCBI): domain Eukaryota; kingdom Metazoa; phylum Arthropoda; class Insecta; order Diptera; family Muscidae; genus Polietes; species Polietes domitor. Next base: position 32,606,060 of record OX377618.1, read on the forward strand.
TTCAAATTCATATATGTATTTACATTACTGTCAATAATGAGTATTTGTTGACTATTTGTTTATATTATATTACTACAAACAAAACTTTTTAAATTCGCTAAATAGCCATATAATATCATGCCGACAATACTATGGCTTACATAAAGTAATTTTTCTTGTTTTCCTAGAATAATCGAATATCTTCTTGAAGAACAATTTACTTTACATATGTAGCCAGAAAGAAATGGTCTAAAAATAGGAATACAATAAAAATTGTTCGCCTGGAAACTTTCAAGAGAAATCTAATAGGAATATAAATACATGCTACGGTGTATTTATTAAATTAATATTCATTTTTTATGTTTCTATTGTTTTTACAGTTTAGAATATTCCCCCCTGTTTCTATAAAATATTTTTGTCTCCAGACGAATGAATATTCTAAATTGAATGTATCATATGCGTCATATGAGTTATTTTTTTTTAATCGTTTTCAATTTTGAATCTAGTGTAGGTGCCAGTCACTTCTACCTGCGATATAAATGTCCAATTCTGACGATTAGTCTACAACTTTTCAAGTTTATAATGAGAAAATGTAATTTATAATCGGAATATGAAAGTTAATAATAGGATGTAATAATAGGAGCATGATAATTCATAATCAGCACTGTAAATTCGTAACGTGAAATGTAAATTCATATTGAGAAATATAAATTCATAATAAGAACATACAAATTGATAATGAGAAAATATAAATTCTTATTCAGGAATATATATTCATAAAATATAAATTCATAATCAGGAACTCTAAAATTTATAATCGAAGCTATGTATGTACGTTTTTCTATGGATATTTTCGTAGAAACACATATTTTATCAATGTTCTCACTATAAATTTACATTTTCTCCATATGATTTTTTATTTTCTCATTATGAATTCATATTTTCTGAATATGAAAACGTATTTTCTGATTATGAATTTGTATTTTCTGATTAAAAACTTGTATATTTCATTATGAATTGGTATGTTCCTATTATGAATTAATTGTTCTCAATGAATTATGATTTATATATCTCATTATGAATTAAAATGTTCTTATTATAAATTTACATTACCCATTATGAATTTATATGTCCCTAATATGAATTTACATTTCTCAATAAAAATTTGTATGTTCCGAATATAATCTTGAAAAGGTGTAGAGTAAAATATTTGTAAAATGAAAAATTATTTGTAAAATATGTTGACAATAACATTCGTTTTTAATTTCTAATATGACAGTATTGAAAAAAAAATACACAAGTTATTAAATGTTGATATTTTAAACCATATTGAACATACCTATAAATAAATTACTTTTTCCCGGGAATTCCCGGGAATGAAATTTTTCATTCCCGTTTTCCCGGGAAATGAAAAAAGTCCGGGAAACCCCAAACGCTAATGTTGTCACAAAGTACAAAATCTACAACAGTACATATCGTCACCTTAATGACAATTTCCTCGATATCGCGTTCTTAACATATTCGGGTGTATTCTTGTGTTTTTATCATAAACGCCATTTCGGAAAAAGTCAGTTACGTCATTCCATGTCAAACCGGACAGCAAGATTTTCACATAACTTCCATATTTTTGAAAATCTCAGGAAAAATTATTCTTTAATGAATAACACAGTACAACACGAAAAAAAAATACGGGGTTCTGACAATGTATTCTGAAAGAGGAGACCAAAAAATATACGTCCCTAAACATACCTCCACTTCTCCCCTCTAGGGACTACTGCGGGGCAGTATAAGTCGTGCACTATCCCACCCCTACTGAACAATAACTAAATTAACCGTTAATGGGCAATCATGAATTTGATTGATTTTTGGCGTTTGTGTTAAGTTTAGGGTTTTGGTGTGTTCTGACATAAATAGTAAAATTTTATGGCCAACATTTTTGTAGAACATTTCGTTCCCACCCTTCCCCCTTTTCGGGGTGTTTTTTAAAATTTGTTAAAATAAAGCCAAAAAATGCCGTTATGAGGGGTGGTTAAATATTTGCCATATCATTATCTACAAAGTCGCTGAACATATCATATGCCTCAGATGTAAAGAAAACATAGTTTTATACACCGATATGCTGCAAGAAGAGGCCAGAGTTGGGAAACTTTAATCGTCTATAAAATGAAATTCCGATGTGATCTTTCAAAACACCCACATTTTTTTAGTCTCCCCTTTCAGAATTTATTGTCAGAACCCCGTAATTTTGGAAAAAGTTTGAAATTGTTGTACAGTGTAATTTATACATGTTTTAAATTTATACAAACGTAAAATTATAGACTGGCTGCTCTTTAGGTTATTCACATTAGATGCACAGGCTGAAGCCCTAAGCTGGATACCATATATCCATAAAGCCCATTTAAGCTATAGTAATTTCAGATTTTTTGAGTTACTTTAGAATCACTATCATAAAGTGAATTGCTCTTTAAAGAGTTTTTCTCTAATTCTAGTTTTACCAGTAGATATTTTTCGTTTTAAGATTCAAAAGAAATAGAATAGCAATCGAAATATTACGTTGAAATCAAGTGTTTTAGAATTTATAAAAAAATGTTCCATTCAATTTCAAAACTTTTTTCCATTGATTAAAAAATAATTATTCATACACATATTTTAATTATTTTTTAAATGCAAAAACTTTTCTAAAAGGCAGTGCCTTTATATACTAATACTCGAAAGATATTTCAATATTTATTGCAGATGCTCGATTGCGCATGCAGTCTGAAAAGGCTATATCATTATTATTAACCTTCTATACAGAATAGTTATAGAGATTCACTTCAAAATTGAAGTGATATTTCGTAACATATTTTGATACTTTCAACAATGGTATAGTGAAAACCGCGGGAATCGCGTACAAATTTCCCGGTATTCGGGAAATAGAAAATATGCAAAGTCTATTTCTGACGTGTGTTGATACGTTCGACATATACGAACAAAAGTATCGAAGCGGTTGCGAAGCGGCGAGTAAAAATCGTCACTTCCGTCAAAACATATTGACTTTTTAGGCTCGTGGAGAATTCTGTTAAAAAATTTTCCTGAACAAGGCAAATATTTCGCCTTCAAGTTAGGGATAATTACAAAAAACATTCTTAGTGGAAAGTAGCGCCGATGTTTCCATTTTACCACTGGCTTGGAAATCTTTTGATATCCGTCCGACAGCCATCGTATTGTATGCTGCACATCAAATTGGACCTTGGATTTCAAAATGATTATAAATCAACATATTGGGAGTACTGTTGCAGCGAGAGTCTTGAAATTTTGAGAGAGTGAGAGACCACTAAGTGGTACCTAAAGTGCTGAAATTTTGTGTGATATATCGGCGGTATTTGAACCAATTTGTTAAAACCAATTATCAAATATAATCATTTCTATGACAGCTACAATGTTGAAATTTTGTGTTTAAACACCTGATATTTAAAATTTAAGAACTAAAATATGCTACGTAAAATTTTGCAGAAGAATTTCAGTGGGGGTCACCAATATAGTAAACTAGCTGAACCCCAGCTAGCTTCGCCAGGCAATAAAACAAACAATAAAATTAAAATTAGCTTTCATATCGATTCTTTTCGTGATCGGCAATATATGTACATTAGAGCGTACCAGGTTACAAGTAAAAAAAAAAAAGTTCGCCGTACACCTTCGAATATGAAGTATTATTGAAAGGTAGTTTCAAAAAAATTTTTTTTATTTTTTTATGCCGAACGTAGGGGTCGCGCTTTTACATTTTTCTATATAACTTCTGCATTTATAAACGGATTTTAAAGTGTGATACATCGATGTTTTTGTCCGATTTTTTTGTCTTTGAAGTCATTGAGCTCAAACATGATTCATGATTTTATGCGAGCTTTAATTTTCGATTATTAGAGTGGTACATTAGGGTAGTAGCAACTGAGAAATGATGGGTAAGTACCAGAAGGGGGTGCTTGAGCTCAATGACTTCAAAGACAAAAAAATCGGCCTCGTCGAGACAAAAACATCGATGTATCACACTTTAAAATCCGTTTATAAATACAAGTTATATAGAAAAATGTAAAAGCGCGACCCCTACGTTCGGCATAAAAAAATAAAAATTTTTTTTTTGAAACTACCTTTCAATAATACTTCATATTCGAAGGTGTACGGCGAACTTTTTTTTTGAGGTACGCCCTAATGTACATATTACAAGCAATGTACTTCCCTGAGATACCAATGAATTGGATATGTTCCATGGAGAGCATTGAAGAACAGAACGTTAATCAAACTTTTTGGTTGAGTGTGATTCTTTCCATTACCAAAACAAAAAACTTCATTCGTAAGTAGAAATTACACAATCTGGAATCCGAATGTACTACATTCAAAACACATAGAAAACCAATCAAATTGTTCACTAATTTTCCTTTTCTTGACTTAAGTCGGAATTTGACGAATGAATATTTCTTTTTTTGTAACCTTTCTTTACTACTATGCTAAGAAATTCCAATAAAAAGGTTCAATTTTACAAAATTCAAAGCAAAATGTTCCCATCTTTCAAATCCCGCCCATTTGTATATCGTTTAAGCAGGTTACAACTAAATTAACTCGCACACAATTTAGGAGTATCGTTTTTTAAAACAGGTTTTCATTTCGTATGGGAAGGGACACAACCATTTTTCGCCCATCTTTACACAACTATTTACACTGGATTCTAAAATTCAGCACTCTAGGTGTCATAGAACTGACAATATTCGTATTCGTTTTAACTTCGTATAGGAGGTGCCACGCCCACTTTTCCAATACCGCCCATTTCTGGAACAACAACGGACAGTGATGCTAGATGCACTTACACAAAATTACAGCACTCTGGGTATCATAGAACTGACAATATTCAATAATAGGTTTAAACATCGTATGGGAGGTGACGCGCCCACTTTTTCATTACCGCCCATTTTTGGCGCAACTCGCACATTGATGCTAGATGCACTTACACAAAATTTCAGCACTCTGGGTGTCATAGAACTGGCAATATTCAATAATAGGTTTTATCTTCGTATGGGAGGTGCCACGCCCACTTTTCCAATACCGCCCATTTTGGGTACAACTATGCAGACTAACAATTAGTGAACTTTCACAAAAATTCAAGATTCTAGATGCAACAGTACTCCGAATATGCTAATTTATAAAAAAACGAATAAATCTCCAATTGGTATGGGATGTATCACGCCCACTGAAAATGTCAAAAATTTATATAGCCCATTTTCACCACCGGTTCAGCATGAACATACTGTGAAAATTTCAAGAAGATCGGTCCAGTATTTTAGGCTGCTATAAAGAACAAACAAACACAAAAATTTACAAACACAGATTCATTTTTATATATGGGCATTTCCATGATGTCGAACGTGACCATCGTACACATTTAAAGTGTCAAAAAAGTCAAAATATAACAGTTTTTTATTTTGACCATATGCTTACCTTATAATTCTTAATTAACTGTATAATTGGTGCTAATATGGATTTTGGGTAAATTTTCGTTTTCAAGATAATTTAAGACAACCAAGGCATTCGCACGTGACCAATACAGACGTCGTTTTCCCGACCAACAATTCAAATGCCGATTTCAGCGAAACCTGTGGCAATATTTCAACGTGACCAATTTTAGAACGTTGTGTACCGATGTCTCTTAAAAATGGCTTTGATTTTATCCGAAAATTATTAATACTTTTTTCGTAATTTAATTTTAAGCCCGGTCGAACGTGACATGTCGCACGTGACATTTTTTCGATCATGGTATTTATGTTGTTTAAGTTGCAATTTTTACCAAAATATAGATAATACATATTTTTTGTAATCCACAGAAGTATTCAATGTATTTTTTCGCCTCCGTTTTATCTAATAAATAAATTACAAAAGTATTTTTTTTACAAAAATAAATTATTGAAGTAAGATTTTTTTTAAATTTTTAATTTTCACACTTAAGATGTCGCACGTGACCAACTTTAATGAAGTACCAAGCTCAAAAATTTTCTCATTTTCCAGTAACGTTTATTTTTATTTAAATTGAATAAAAATCTCTGTTTGTACTCAAAATTTTATGATCTTTCTGCATGTACTTTGGACACAAATGTAGCAACAAATGTTGTTTTTCCATGTCGAACGTGATATCGAAATATGTTATAATGCAAAGCAAAAAGTTATAGTTAATAGCAGTCGTATAACTTCGTATGATTTCTTTTTTGACTCTTTGTACTCCCTGAAAAATTTTAGACACCAAAAGTCAATGCGTAATGCCTCTCTTTAAGAATTTTTATCAAAACACTTGCACTTGCGCGACTTTACATTCGAATATCTCAAGATAGGATATGAATTAATGTAAAATTCGTTTACATTAGTTAAATTTGATTATTTCTCAATGAAAATATGATAAAGCAAAGTGTTTACAAGAACTTTTAATTTGTTGGTGTTGGTGGACCTTTCTGTGGAAATGCCCATATATAGATTAAGCTTAGTAAGCAAAATTACACGCCAACTTATACAAAACAATACTAGGGTTAAAATTCGTCCATTTTTTAGAAGATCGAGCTTTTTCACCAAAAGGAAAATTTGTAAGAGACATTTGTAGTCCGAATCTGGAAGGACATTTCTATGAGGGATATATCAAAAGATGAATTGATGTGATTATTTTTAAAAGGAAATATAATCGAAATACGGACCTATATTTTCCACGCTATTCAGTAGAAAATTTTACATATTTCATTTAATGCTCTACTCACTATTAATGTGAACGATCGTTCTCCGTCGCGCCCACATTTTCCAATAAAATATGAAATGTCTGATCTTTAATTAATTTTGAAACTTGAAGAGGGGTTTGAATTGATCTCACATTGAGCTTCATTATATGAATTCTGTAGCAGGTTCGTTGTGAAATATATATGTTTATTTTACTTTAATAAAATGTGAATGTTTAAGTGGAAAAAAATAAGCCTATCTCATGTTAAACAGTATGTTGATGATTTCCCGTGCTGTCCCGGGATCCCTGGAAATTGAAAAAAATCCCGTTTCCCGGTACGGTACGGGAAAATGCACATCCTGCTAATCATAATTCAACCTGCATAATATTTTGGGATATCACTTCGTTTCGAATTAGGATTTCCTGGAGCCTAACTTCAATAAGTCGAACATAACTTAACCACCATAATGTATATGATCCAGAGTAATGTATATGTGCGACTATGCGGAGTTCGTGAACGTACGTGAACTTAAAAGGCATATAGTGAAACTTCTCGAACTCACACATGGGAGCAACAACAATTGCTATTTAAGATATTTCTGAGTGGCACATTGACAAGTAACAAAAGACACTTAGCGTCAACCATGACGACAATGATGCTTTAACAAGTACATGTTCTGAATATTGTGGTTGCGGTATTTCTATCATTGTCATTCACGGAGGCGTTTTGAAATGCAATTTTCCAGTGTTATCTACATATGTGTACAAATATACACACGCTTACATTAGGCTGAGTCGCGGTCCATACAAATGAAAAACAATTTCCAGCCACCCGACGAAAATAAAGCTTGGATTGTTTAATGATGGTTTGTTTTGATTTGATGTTGAGTACCTAGATCAAGCCGTCTGTAAACTCTCCTGTGGTTGGTGTGACCGCAGCAATTTATTTTCGTGACCCATCCTAGTGCAGGGCATATGGCCACAACCACGAATGTGCAACTTAATTACAGTAAGAAATGCCAGAATAGCGTGGAATACAAACCAAAACTTAACACTGAAAACCAAAATTACTTAATTTATGCTGATACTCTTAAGATTTTTTCGAAAGTCTATAGTTTTCATGACATGCAGAATATTCAAGAGGATATTAATCGCCTATTTGTATGGAATAGCGTGGAATACAGACCAAAATTTAACACTGAAATCCCAAATTGCAAAAATCACCTTTGAATAGAAGATAATTTATATAATAACAAGTAACAAGGCTTTAAGTTCATCCGGGCCACATATATATCTATCTATATATATAAAAATGAATCTGTGTTTGTATGTTTGTTTGTTGGTTTGTTTGTTTGTTTGTTTGTTCCTTATAGCAGCCTAAACTACTGAACCGATCTTCTTGAAATTTTCACAGTATGTTCATGCTGAACCGGTGGTGAAAATAGGCAATATAATTTTTTGATATTTTCAGTGGGCGTGGCACCTCCCACACAATTTGGGGATTTATTCGTTTTTTATAAATTAGCATATTCAGAATACTGTTGCAGCTAGAGTCTTGAATTTTTGTGAAGGTTCACTAATTATTAGTCTGCACAGTTGTGCCAAAAATGGGCGGTATTGGAAAAGTGGGCGTGCCACCTCCCATACGAAGTTAAAACCTATTATTGAATATTGTCAGTTCTATGACACCTAGAGTGCTGAAATTTTGTGTAAGTGCATCTAGCATCAATGTGCATAGTTGGGCCAAAAATGGGCGGTATTGGAAAAGTGGGCGTGGCACCTCCCATACGAAGTTAAAACCTATTATTGAATATTGTCAGTTCTATGACACCTAGAGTGCTGAAATTTTGTGTAAGTGCATCTAGCATCAATTCGCATAGTTGTGCCGAAAATGGGCGGTATTGGAAAAGTGGGCGTGGCACCTCCCATACGAAGTTAAAACCTATTATTGAATATTGTCAGTTCTATGACACCTAGAGTGCTGAAATTTTGTGTAAGTGCATCTAGCATCAATGTGCATAGTTGTGCCAAAAATGGGCGGTATTGGAAAAGTGGGCGTGGCACCTCCCATACGAAGTTAAAACCTATTATTGAATATTGTCAGTTCTATGACACCTAGAGTGCTGAAATTTTGTGTAAGTGCATCTAGCATCAATGTGCATAGTTGTGCCAAAAATGGGCGGTATTGGAAAAGTGTGCGTGGCACCTCCCATACGAAGTTAAAACCTATTATTGAATATTGTCAGTTCTATGACACCTAGAGTGCTGAAATTTTGTGAAAGTGCATCTAGCATCAATGTGCATAGTTGTGCCAAAAATGGGCGGTATTGGAAAAGTGGGCGTGGCACCTCCCATACGAAGTTAAAACCTATTATTGAATCTTGTCAGTTCTATGACACCTAGAGTGCTGTAATTTTGTGTAAGTGCATCCAGCATCAATGTGCGTAGTTCTGCCAAAAATGGGCGGTATTGGAATAGTGGGCGTACCACCTCCGAAGTTAAAACATATTATCGAATAGTGTCAGTTCTATGACACGTAAAGTGCTCAAATTTTGTGTAAGTGCATCTAGCATCAATGTGCGTAGTTGCGCCTAAAATGGGCGGTAATGCAAAAGTGGGCGTGGCACCCCCCATATTAAGTTAAAACCAAAATTACACCTATTGTGCTGTAATTTTGTGTAAGTGCATCTAGCATCAATGTGCGTAGTTGTGACAAAAATGGGCGGTAATGGAAATGTGGGCGTGGCACCTCCCATACGAAGTTAAAACCCATTTTCGAATATATGCCGTTCTATGGCAGATAAAAAACTTAAATTTTGTGTAAGTGCATCTAGCATCAATGTGCGTAACTGTGCCCAAAAAATGGGCGGTATTGGAATAGTGGGCGTGGTACCTTCCATACGAAGTTAAAGCCTATTATCGAATATATTCAGTTCAATGACAGTTACAATACTTATCTTTTGTGTGAGTGCATCTAGCATAAACCTGCTTAGTTGTGGCAGAAATTGACGGTATTGGGAAAGTGGGCGTGGTACCTCACATACGAAGTTAAAACATATTATCGAATATGGTCAGTAGGTGTCATAGACCTAGAGTGCTGAAATTTTGTGTGAGTTGATCCAGTGTAAATCGTTGTGCAAAGATGAGCGGAAAGTGGACGTGACACTTCCCATCTGAAATTAAAACCGGTTTTAGAGTATTTCGACACCGATATGGGCGGAAAGTGGCCGTGACCCTTCCCATACGAAATTAAAACCAGTTTTTTGAGTATATTCTACAACGATATTCCTATATTGTTGTGTGAGTTTATTTAGTTGTAACCTGCTTATACAATATGCAAATGGGCGGGATTTGAAAGGCGCATTTTTGATTCGAATTTTGTAAAATTACACGTTTTCTGTGGATTTTCTTAGCACAACATTAAAGAAAGGTTATAAAAAGAAAAATATTCATTCGCCAACAGCCAACTTAAGTCAAGAAAACGGAAATTATATTAATTTTTTAGTTTTTGTGTTGTTTGATTAGTGAACAATTTGATTGATTTTCTATGTGTTTTGAATGTAATGTAATTTCATCTTACGAATGAAGTTTTTTGTTTAGGTAATGGAAAGGAGGAGGATCACACTTAACAAAAAATCAATTTGATTTTTACATTTTTTCAACTATTCGCCGTAAACTAACGTTCTCCATGGAACATATCCATTTCTTTATTGTCTCAGGGAAGAACTTTGATTATAATTGGTACATATATTACCGATCAGGACAACAATTAATAAGAAAGCAGAGTTTAATTTTACCGTTTGTTTTTTTTTGCCTGGCGAAGCGGGCGGGGGTTCAGCTATATATATAATAACAAGGCGTTAAGTTCGGCCGGGCCATATATTACACTTAAAGCAGATGATAAACGTATAAAACTATAAAACTATAGTCAAAATGGAGTTACTTGGCGTTTTTTAGTTTTGCATTTGTCCATTCACAGGACTGCAAAGTTTCAAAGGAAACAATTTTTCAAAAATTATTTTATATACTCCTTCACACCCAATGATAACGTTATAAGTATCAAATTAAAGAGGTGAATAACTATTAAAAATACTTAAAATGTCATGCTTCTATCTGTATTAACTAAGTATTAACATCTATTTCAAGTTTATTCATATCTTGCTTTTTAAAAGACAACATTTTAAATGGTAGTTAATACTAAACTAATGCAGATAGCAGCTTGAAATTTAAAGTAGTTTTAGCACATATTCTCTTCTTTGAATTAAAATAAATTAAAAAAATAATTTTTGAAAAATTGTATCCTTTGGAAATTTGTCGTCTTTTAAGGGGTAACAGGATGAGAAAATGAAAAACTAAAAACGTCAATTAACTATATTTCACCTTAAACTTCAGAAACCACACCTAAACGTCTGCATTTCATTTGACATTTCTCAATTTCAGACTAACTCAATTTGAAACATGGAAAGATACACAATCAAGCAACGCGTTAAAGTTATGCAGGCTTATTATGAAAATGGGTGTTCTAATCAAAATGCAAAAATGAATTTTCGAAGAAAGTCATCTTCAGTGATGAGGCACATTTTTTCAATAACAGAATTGCCGCATTTGGGCGAATGATAATCCAAGAGTGATTGTCGAAAAACCAGTGTACCCACAAAGAGTGACTGTTTGGTGCGGTTTATGTGCTGGCGGCATCATCAGGCCGTATTTTTTCCAAAATGAGACCGGTCAGGCAGTTACTGTGAATGGTCTTCGCTATAGTAAGCTGATGAATGAACTTTTTATGGCCCGAATTGGAAGATATGGATGTGGACGATATGTGGTTTCAACAGGACGGTACCACTTGCCACACAGCTAACGAAAAAATGGCTCTTTTGCGCGACAAATTCAATGGCCGTGTTAACTAACGTGGTGGCGATGTCAATTGGCCGCCAAGATCATGTGATTTGACACCGTTGGACTTCTTTCTTTGGGGTTATTTGAAATAAAAGGTGTCGATAAGTCAGCAACAATTCAAGAGCTAAAGGATGAAATAATTCAGCACATTAACGCATAACGGCGTCATCGAAAATTTGGACCATCGGATGGAGGTGTGCCGCCGAGGTCGCGGCGGCCATTTGGCCGATATTTTGATCCATACCGATATTATCATAATAAAAAGAAATTACAATATTTTCCTAAATAATTTGTGTTTTATTCAAAAACAAAATCGGCTCTTAAGATTTAACCACCCTATATATGCAAGTGTAATATGGACTGTCGGACACTGTTATCAGTCGTCATTAGAGAGAAGCGTTTTTCCTCAGGGCAGATTTCCCATATTTGCAGTTTTTTGATTTAAAGTATGAATTTGGAGAAGAACTTATATTTTGCGTGTCATGATTCTAGCGCACACCGAATTTCACTATTCTAACTGCAGCCATTGGGTTGGTATAATTTGTATCCCCTTCCGCGCCATTTCCCCCTAAAAGTACAATTTTTTTCGCGCATATGAATTAGTGAATGGTAATCGAGGACAAGAATCGATTCTCGATTCCCGATCAACTATTTTTGAATCCGATTCTTAGAATCGAAGAATCGGACCTGAGAATCGATTCCTAATCGGAATCGGTAGAAATGTTGAACCATAAATCTCGAGAGGTATAATTTTAACTAACTAGTACAGAAAATGCCCACAATAACAAAGTTAGGGTACTTAAGAACGATATACACGCTGTCCAAATGTTTTGATAGCCTCTCCCTACAAGCGAGAGTGGACTTTAAATTTATTTAAATTTTCATAAAAATACCACCAATCCATGGTGGATAGTATATAAGAATCGCCATGGCCGAACTTTTCGCCTTTTTAATTGTTCTACACTAAGGTGCTCTTCCTTAATCGACTACTCTGAATAATATATAATATATATAGTTTTTGGAAAACGTTTTTCTCATAGATTTTTTTCGATATATTGAATGATACCATCGCAAAAATATATAATTTAATGTTCACCTTTACTTTTAGGAACTAAAAATAAATTTAACATTTCGAAATTTGCGGACACTTATTTTTTTAATATTTTTAGAAGAAAATTGTCTACAAGTTTATCAAATTTCAAACTATTGCTTTTCTTCGTTTTTGAGATATTGTATTTTAAATTTAGTTTGTCATTTTTTCGCCTAGACTATGTTTTGACATTTGTCACTTATTTTGAGGTGATGAATACGATCAAGTTTTGTGTAATATTTCATCAAAACTAATACTTTATAATTAACACTAACATGAAAACAACTATAAAAAGTTGTTCTAATGATAGTTTCATTAGTCAAATGCGATTTTAGCGACGACCGATGTGGTATGAATATATCAGATTTTCTCGAAGATCTTGATATTAAAATGTAAATGATATCCAAAAGTTCAGGAAATTGTATTGTTGGTAGTGAGCAATGATAAAGAAAAAATCGACTGAACTAATTCAACGTATTTTCAGTATATGTTAGATTTTTTATTGGTGTTACTAACAATTCGTGTTTATCTAACATATAATATTTTATTTCACGAAATATAAATAATATTATAATAGAAAGCACAAATCAATGAAAAGTGACATAGAATTTGTGCAACATTTCTTAGAAACTATGAACTTTTATAAATCTGAACCGATCTAACACATTTTCGCCACAGGTGTTTCTAGTTGAAATATAAGATGTTTTGCCAATTTTGAAGAAAATCTGTCAAAATATGGGTCTATCTCGCTTCCTTTTGGGTGTTACAAACAAAAGCACAAAGACATAATCTCGTGGAGTGTATACAAATTCACCAAATTTATGAATTTTTCATAGAATTTATGAAGAAAATTCATTCATTTTATGAAAAAGTTTCATAAATATTAATAGTTTATACTGAAGGTTCAAATATAAAGATCTGACTTGTTGATTAACCAATCAACACACACCATCATTGCGAGAGTCTTTGACCAAAAGCAGGGTAAATACTTATGTTAGAGTTAACAGAGGACAAATGAGAATTGCTTCAAGCATTCAACCGAATAAAGTCGACACACTATAAATGTGGTTGTATGTTATGAAACATTTCATAAAAACTATGAAATCCTTTATTTATGAGGACATTTCATAATACAAATATTTTATTGGTTAAGACATATTTTATAATATATAAGAATTGTTTCTTTAATATTAAGTTTCACCAATTTAACAATTTTTTTTTTATTTTCATTTTATTTATGAATTTTTCATACATATTAAGAACAAATTCACCAAATTTATGAAAAACCTTTTATGAAATCGCTTCATAAATATTATGAAGGAAAAATCTTTCAGTGTATAGTTTAAAGTAATCGGATAACTGGAATCTTCACAAAACAAATCTTGTCTACAGTATCGGACATATGCAAATCTGGTAAAAAATTAATAACTAAATAATTTAACACTAGGTTAAAGAATTGAATTTGGTTTCACTTTTCTTCCATTTTATAAATACAGTGCCTTCCCAAGTTAACGTACAAGTGATTGTCATCCATGTTCGTTAATATTATATAGGATACTGATTATTGTCATCATTTATGTAAAATCAAAAAAAAAAAATAATTCAGTTCAGATCTCATAATAAGCAATTAATTATAATAGAAAGTTTAATAATCTGTACGATTTTTTACAGCGTTTTTACTATGAAGGTTTTAAAATGTGTTTCGAATATATAGTGGCAATTGTTTCACAACAATATTATACCATACTTTGCCGCTTCTTTCAAGGACATTTTTAAAAGCATTTTTCCTTTTTTAAATTTCTTTGTGAATTTTGCCTATTAGTTAAATCGCGAATTCGTTAAATCGGGAATTGACTGTATTATATTTCTTCGTATCTTCGAGTTTTTCGATTATTAGCATTCATTAGTTTCCGTTAATGAAAAGTGCTAGTTATTGTTTCCATTTTGTTTTGGAGATTTGTTGAACAGAAGAAAATGTTTTTTTTTCGATTCGCTGCAATACTGAATCAAGTTTAATATACACTCCATCATATTAATATTTACGTGTCCCTCGTGTAAATATGTATTAATCATTTTCTTCTGATACCAAAGCAAAACTGTGGAAAGCGTAATGCGAGTGCAAACTTCTGTGCTAAAGTTCATGGTGAAAAATACTCCAGAGTATAATTTACATAAAATCGGCAAATAACATAAATGTCATTGTGCATGGTATCAATATACATTTCCATTAATTTCAGGACTTGTGTGGTATGTTTGCTTTTATGTTTGCTAGGCTTATTATTATTATATATTATGGTTGCTAGTTACAGTAGTTCCACGATATAGTATTTTTTTTGCACGCAGTATGGAAGTATTCTCTAAATGAAATTGTTTACGATGTTACTTAATCGTAACCGTGGTTCCAGAAGGTTCTTTAAAATGATGTACTTAATGAGTGAATCACCCAGGTTCAAGGGTATTTATAAATTTGTTGACCTAATGTAAACTGTAAAATGTTTTGCATATCCCAGCAAAAAATGGAAGTAGTTGCGCAGGAAGCACATTTTAATCGCATCTAAAATCCAAATGTGCACTTTTCCCGCTTTTGAAGAAGTTCTTTTAACATTTTTCATTTTTTCTTAATTATTAATACTTAGTAAAATGAAGTAGTAAAACTACTACTAATATTTAATTTAATATTAATTTGCGTTATATATTCGTCAATAAGCAGAATTGCCGCATTTGGACGAATGATAATCCAAGAGTGATTGTCGTAAAACCGCCGAGGTCGCGGCGGCCATTTGTCCGGTATATTGTTTTATACATAATTGAACCATAATTTTCTAAATAATTTGTGTTTTATTCAAAATCAACATCGGCCAGTAAAATTTAACCGTCCTTTATTAATTCATACTAAATAAATACTTAGTTAAGTTTCCTATTGTCAGTTCTAACGAACAAAGTGGTTTGCTATAGTTATTCACAACAGAGGATAGCTGAGATAGTAGCAACCAGAAGGTTCGCTGTTCTAACCCCGTCAGCGGCGGATTTTTTAAAACAGAAATAGAAACTATTGAAAAAGTGGTTCCTTTGCAACTCTTTAAAATAACTTTTAAGTCTACCAAAATAAAGGACACCCCTCCTATGACAACTACATGTTAATTGGTGAAGATCCCAATTTTCACTAATTTCAAATGGCCAAGAAACTGAACGCAGCAGTCTTGCCGATTGGTGCAACTCCTCACATAGCTCGACCTGTTATAGCAGAACTAGCAGTACCCGCTGCTTCGCATGCGAAAAAGCCAGTTATTTGTTATTAGTTTTATCCGTCTCTGTTTTAGGATAGTATTTAATAGCACTCATATACAGTCAAATGAATGTGCTTGTCGATGTGCACTGTTTTAGCTGAACTACTTTCGCATATATATTTTTTATCATTTTCTACCCAGTTTTTAAAAAAATTAAAACCGCAAAGCCTTTTATTCGAAAAAAAAATCCATTTTGATGGCGCTTCATGATTCTAGCAGTAATCCTAAAGTTGGTACCATTTTTATCCCTTTTGGTATCCCTCTCCCCTTAAAAGTACAAATTTCACAAAATCCATTTATGTTGCAAGTCTACGTTGTCAGAGGAATTTACGCACCAAATTTCACGACTATAGCAGCAATATTTTAGTTGGTACTATTTTTATCCCTTTTTGACCCGCTCACATCTTATAGGTATAAATTTCGATAAAAATCCATTAGGATTTGTGCTTCTACCTTGTCAGAGGAAATTACACACCAAATTTCACGACTATAGCTGCAATACTTAAATTAGTACCATTAAAAAGTACAAATTTCGAAAAATCCAATTTTACTGCGCTTCTACATGGTCAGAAGAACTTATACATCAAATTTCAAGATTCTAGCTGCAATACTTAGTTGGTACCATTTTTATCCCTTTTTGTCCCGCTCACCTCTTATAAGTAAAAATTTCGAAAAGTCCAATTTTACTGCGCTTCTACAAGGTCAGAAGAACTTACACATCAAATTTCAAGATTCTAGCTGCTATACTTTAGTTGGTACCATTTTTATCCCTTTTTGTCCCGCTCACCTCTTAAAAGTACAAATTTCGAAAAATCCAATTTTACTGCGCTTCTACATGGGCAGAAGAACTTACACTTCAAATTTCAAGATTCTAACTGCAATACTTTAGTTGGTACAATTTTTATCCCTTTTTGTCCCGCTCACCCCTTATAAGTACAAATTTCGAAAAATCAATATATTGCAAGTCTACGTTGTCAGAGAAATATAGATACCGATTTTCATGAATATAGCTGCAATACTTAAATTGGTCCAATTTTATTAATTTTTGTCTCTCTCCTCCCTTTAAAGTACAAATTTCAACAAATTCCTATTTGTAGCACGCCTGCATGGTCGTTGCAAGGAACTCGCCTAATTTCATGTTTCTTGCTACTGCCGTTTAGTCAGGACGAAGGTTCGATGTTTATCCCTTTTTGGCCATTTTACCCCCTACAAGTACGAATTTCGTAAAACCCTTTCATAGTCGACGTCTACGTCATATTTGGGAACTACCCTGAAAATTTCATGACCCTGGCTTCAGCCGTTTGGTCTGGGGGCTGGTCAATGATAAGTCAGTCAGTAACGCAACTCTTTTATATATATAAAGGCTGTTTTTCTTTAAGACTGGATAACTAAGCTGCGATAACAAAAATCTAAATAAAATATTAAAATATCTAATCTTACTACCAAAATAGGCAACCCACTTAAAATTACAAAAGAAAATATAACTGTCGACTTAGACAACCTACTACTGTGATCTTTCTTTGAATTTGGTATCCCACTATATGATGACGTCTATAGTAAGTTGAATGGTTGTATGTATTTTGATTTGAAAGTCGTATTTATACAAGTCAATTCCAATGTGCTTGGCTACAGACTACCACTATCATGATTTCCACCCAGTAAATGATTCTCACAAACGAATGAGAAGTACAACTCACTTGCCGAATATGCGTTTAAAAAATCGCACCAAGTAATAAAGCTCCAAATTATAAATTTTGAGAATGGATTCCCACTCCCAAAAAATAATTAAATTATGGGAACATTGGCTAATATTGGCTAATTTTAACGAATATTGAGCTACTTGCCAAAAAATAAAAGAAAAGCTATTAAAAACCAATACAATTTGTCCCTTCTCTTTTCCCAAAATTGTCAAAAAATGGGGATGGTCGAATGACAGAACGAGCCGGCAAATCAGCCGAAAGCCGCCGCTGTCGACCCATTTTGAGTAGCGCCGCCGACCCGATAATTATGGGTCGGCTTGTAACTCTGGTGAAGTGATGGCTTCTATTTTTTACGATTTTTTTATATTTTTTCTTGCAGAATCAACCAGAATTTAAATGACAAATCTTCAGAATGATTGTTATACCCTACACCACATCGTGGACTAGGGTACTATAAGTTAGTTTCGCGACAAATGTTTGTAACACCAAGAAATAATATAGCTAGACCCACCTTTAAGTATACGGATCGGCTTAGAATCACCAGCTGAATCGTCCGTCTGCTTGTTCGCACTTGGTTGCATTTGTGGTTCATTTGTCATGAAATTTGGCAGAAGTTACTTTTTTGGCCAAGGACGATTGGTATTTAATTTGGAGAAAATCGGATCAGATTTAGATATAACCTCCATACAAATATCCCTATAATTTACTCTATTACTGCTCTAGAATACACATTTTACATGGGATCATGACCAAATTTCCAGGATCGTGTTATATTTGCACTAGAAACAGCTCACGGGAAAGTGGACCACATGGGTCTATGTTTGATGCAATATTACTGCTCTAAAATGCACATTTTACATCGGAACTTGACCAAATTTCCACACAATGTTAATTTATACTAGAAACACGTATTTTTAATGCCAGCTATATAGGTCAATGTTTTGGAATAGCCCCATACAAATGGGCCCCCAGTTTACACTATTATCGCTCTAGAACCCACATCTTACATTGGATCTTGATACAATTTTGCAGATCATGTTATATTTCCACTTTAAGGCCACTTTTTATTGTAGGGCCCACATTCGAATTATTACCTCTCTACGACGCACATTTTACATCGGAAGTTTTTCAAATTTTGCACATTATATTATATTCATATTTCATACTAAGAATATCTACTTTGAAAGTGATCTAAAGGGGCCCACTTTTTAATGTAGCGCCCTTACAAATGACCACCATTTTTAATATTACCCTTCTAGGACCCACATTTTACATCGAAAGTTTATCAAATTTTGCATTCTGTATTATATTTCAACTAAGAAGACTTATTATGAAAGTCAAATTTATGGATCCATATTTTAGTATAACCCCATGCAATTTGAGCCCCCATTCTACCCTATTACATCTCTAGAACCCACATCGTGCATTAGATCTCGATATAATTTTGCGTATCATGTCATATTTCAACTAAGAATACCTACTTTGAAAGTGATCTATATGGAACCACTTTTTAATGTAGAGCCCTTACAAATGGCCCCATTTTAATTTGTACCCCTCAAGAACGCAAATTTTACATCGGATTTTTGTTTTCAAATTTTGCAGATTATATTATATTTCAACTAACAATACAAAGTCAAATATATGTGTCCATACTTTGGAATAACCCAAATGGGCCCCCATTCTACTCTAATACAGAAATTGATAATAAGCGTTGGCAATATCTTTGCGTAATGCCCCAATTTTTCAGTAAGTGTTCCTAACTGAAATATAACGTTATGTAGAAAATACATATAAAAATCGTATCGGAGGTCTATTGGGTCCACATCGAAACTGAGACCCGAGATTAACTTCATCGATAAGTGGTCCTGTGTGAAATAGTCCATGTTAAGGAAAACTTGATCCAGATCCGATGTAATATGAAGGTTTTAAAAATGTGGATTCTAGAGCAGTAATAGGGTAAATTGGAGGAATATTTGTATGGAGGCTATATCTAAATCTGATCCGATTTCATCCAAATTCAATAGCGATGGTCCGTGGCACAAAAAATTACTTCTACCAGATGGTAGATGAATTACTTCTGGATGGACAGCAAACGGAAAGACGGACGCACAGACAGACATCGTTAAATCGACTCAGCTGGTCATTCGGTATACTTAAAAGAGGGTCTAGCTTTATTATTTCTAAAACTAACGTATAGTACACCACTTCGTGGAATAGGGTAGAGATGGGCGATATTCTCGTACCGGTGATTCAATCACCGAGATTGAGAAATCACGGGTAACTGCAGTGATTGGATATGACGAGTAACGGTTACTGGCAAAGTAGTTCTTTCAATGTTGTCACTACTCAATTTTATATTTCACTATTTGTAGAAAATCATCTTTAGCTGAAGCAACTGCTTTCACGTACTAGAATCATTAGAAAGAGATAGAACAAGATAATAATATTTCTGTCACTCTCCATTGCATATAATAACGTAGAACTTTTTCTGTCTGATTTGGTCTTTAATTGTAATTGCTATTTTACGTTCTTCACCTTCTATTAATTTTTCATCAATTTTGTAAATTCGCCGACTTTTGCCATTGTAAAATTTTTAAATTATTAAAAAGATGGCTTCTGATCTTAGTATAGAGAAAACAAGCGATATATGGCAGTTTTCGAGCCTACTGAAAACGTTTATGTAAAACTTGCAAAACAAAAATCTCATATAGGACTACAACTTCTAATCTTAAAAACCATATCATCTCCAGACACCTTACAGTGGCTTGGCTAACAAATAACAGCAAGTATGTAGATATTTTACAGGTTGATTCAAATAATAGTATTGATTAAACCGTGATCACGGTCACTCTTTAAAAGAACGGTGATTTACAAATCACGGTCACTGAGAACGACGTTCCCCAAAAATCACTGGATTGCCCATCACTAGTGTAGGGTATAAGAATAAAAAAATCGTAAAAAATAGAAGCCATCATTTCACCACTTCCAAACTCACACAGTCACTAAAATAGACATCTAAGAGCACTACTTTAAAGTTTCAAAAAATGGATTAATGCCATCATTTCGAAAACCAAAATAAAGGAAATAAAATTGTAAAAACTTAAAAAAATATAAGGCTACAAATTCCACAGCCTTTTTGAAAAAAAAAATGTAAATTGGTCTTAATTCGTGAAAAAATGTTTTCTAATTTTTCCCAAAAATACGTATACAATATTTTCAAAACAATCGAAGCTATCCAGGTCAAAACCCGTACTGCTTGACATGGAATGACTCATATACTCCTATAAGACCGAGAATCATGCAATTTTGTGTGAGTACATCCTGTATTAATGCGCGTAGTTATGCAGAAATGGGGCTGTATTAGAAACGTGGGCGTAACACCTCTCATACCAAATTGGAACCGAAAGGCCTGAAATGTTGTGCGAGTTCATTAAGTATACCTATATGAGATCAAAATGGAAGATAGGCGCGACATCTCATATATATATATCAGAAAATAATTATCATATATTTTTCGGACAGGTTATATGTTTGAAGATTTACTCAATAAATGAATATCGGTTCATCTGGTAGTGAACATTTTATGAACTAATCATTTTATTTCTTGTGTACATGCTACAATGTCATTATAAAAAATTTAATTTATATAATCCCGTCTTCCTAGATTTCGTTTTTGTGTACCTATACTTTAGATCTATAATGTAGCTGTAGCAATAGTAAAAAATAAAGAACGGCAACATGTCATCGCCATAATGGCAAAAAAAACCCCACATACCAACGTTCAATCGAATGACCTAAATCCTGCCTGGTTGTTGGAAAAACCTATTCGTGCTTGTCCAAAATATAACGAATATGCAAATGTGTGCGTTTGTTTTCAACAGTGCTATCTTCTAAAGGGAGAATTTAAATTCAGCTTTAAATAAACCCGTTCATAGTTGATTCCATAGCCACAGATTTCTGAAAATATCCATAAATTACGTTTGCATTTGACAGGGTAATTCCTAAAAAATTAGTCACTTCTAAAATGATATTTGTTTGCAATAAATATGTATCAACATATCCAAAATATAACAATATTTATTGCCGAAAAGCTTTTCCGTAGGCGTACTCTACACACACAGATTCGGAGATTTTTTATCAGAACTTTTCGAGATGTGGACTAAGAGACAACATACGCCTGTGTTTATGATCTCAGATATTTATATAGCAAAATGTTATGAAGTTGGCGCTTTATAATGTAGTGTTTTGCAATTAGGTCGGATAGATAATCTGTTTATTATTCAATTGAATATGTCAAATCATATTGACAAGATATACAATTAATCAGCACGCATGGCATGATAAAACATTGAATCAACTAAAACTGTCGTATATAATACGGCAACAACCTATACAACGTCCACCAGGAGGTAATGCATCCACAAACTGTTATTGGTATCTTCGTAATTTGGACCTACAGCGTAATCTTCGTAATCGACTTAACTGTGGCCATCAAACTGAACGGAGAGGGCTACAGGTAAATTTTCCCTCTCCAACGTTTTCCACAAAACATACCTACCTTAAGGGTGCTCCCATACAAAAAATGTTTATTATTTTATGAAATGTAAATAAACGTTTATTTATGTTTAATAAATTTTACATTTAAAAAACTACATATTTAGACCATATATTTTACTTGTGAACGTACACAATTAGTTTTTCTGATCGTTCAATTTTTAACATTAATTTTCGTTGGTTTCGTGTTCTGAAAACCCAAAAAACATGTATAATCAAACGAAAGTTTTTATACACTCCACGAGAGGAAGGGAGATAGACCCATTGTTAATTATTCCGATCGGCTTAGAATCATGTTTATTCGATTTATCAATGTCTGTCTGTCTGTCCGTCTATCCATCTATTGTTGTAATCATGATACAGGTCGCAATTGTAGCCAGAACCAAACGAAACTTTGCACAACGAAGTTTTTCGGGACATGTACGAACGCTATTTAATTTGAAGAAAATCGGCTCAGAATTTCTTAAAGTTGAGCATAACACGTTATACTTCAACTAGAAGAACTTATTGTGAAAGTTAGTCACTTGTTTGGATATAGCCCCGATACAAATATTAGTCTCGATTTGACAAATTGGACCAGGTCATATTAGCCTGTGATTAGGAAACATACAAAAAAATTTCCGTTTCACATTTTTACTGAACTGAATTGTATTCCGATAGAAAGTGGAGTGTATCATATAGTCGGCCCCGCCCGACTTTAGCCTTTCCTTACTTGTTTGTTTTGGCATTCGTTATACAGAATCTACACATCTACTTTCGTTCGTCATTTTGACGAATACAATGAGAGAATCGTCATACAGAAACCCACCGTAAGTCCATATAAATCACTAAGGCACGGCAGTTTGTCCAAACTCTCTTCAATCGATAGAGGCACTTTCGTATTATTGTAATTATTTTTTCAAAAAGAAAAAGTTTACTATAAGTGTTTCTAGTTGGATTATAAGGTGTTATGCCAAATTTAAAGAAAATCGGGTACAATGTGTGGTTTCTAGATTGAAAAAGAACACATCAGAAGCAACGTTTCTATGGGGCTTTGACTGTAGCTGTTTCTTGTTTGATTATAAGATGTTGTGCCAAATTTAGAATATGTGGTTGCTAGAGCGGAAAAAGTCAAATCGGAAGTGACATTTGTATGGGGGCTATATCTAAATCTGAACCGATTTGCTTCAATTTAAACAGCATTCGTCCTTGATCCACAAAACTTACTTGTATGTTAAGATCGGCCAATGACAGACAGACTGACGGGCATTGCCAAATCGACTCAGAAAGTGATTCTAAGCCAATCTGTATAATAAACGATGGGTCTAACTCGTTTCTTTTGGGGTGTTACAAACAAATGCACAAAGGCCCCAGTGGAGGGTATACAAATATGTTAAAATTTTTATTTATCTCGTCTTCCGGTTTCTTCTATAACTTTCGATTCATGTGCTTCTTTGATTTTTTTGCAATTGAACGTAAATACATAGGCAACTTTACCGAAAAAGGAATTAAAATCGAAGGAACTTTAGTCCATAAAAATAAATATATATTATTTTTGAGATCCAGCTGCCCTTCGATACAACAATTTGTACTAACATAAACTAATAAATTTGACAAAATCGGTAGACAATTTTTAATTTTTTATTCGTTTTGCAGAGTCAAACGACAATCAAACCAAAGTGGCTGACTTTGATATTTGTGTTCGCCCATAACGAAGATGAAACAATTACATTTTCTCTGACCTTTGTTACAAACAAAAATTTTTATTTCGGGCACAAACCTAGTAAAGGGCGATTTTTTAGCTATTATCTTTTTGGCAACACTGGTTTAAACAGCTGACGCACGTTTCGTGTTTTGTTTCACTTTCAAACATATTCAGTTTGGTCTATATTTTAACCATGAATCGTCTTACAGACGAACAACGCTTGCAAATTATTGAATTTTATTATCAAAATGCGTGCTCTGTTAAGAAAGTTCATCGCGCGCTTCTTCCATTTTATGGTCAGTTTAATCGATCCACTGAAGCGGCTATTCGGGCTATTGTGACTAAATTTCGCACCAAATTTACATTGTTGGACATTAAACCACCAACACGCTTACGTAGAGTGCGAACTGAAGAAAATGTCGCAGCTGTATCGGCCAGTGTTAATGATGACCATCAATTTTCGATTCGTCGCCGTTCGCAGCAATTGGGCCTCTGTTACTCAAAAACGTGGAAATGACAAAATTGGACTAAGCGGATGGACCATTTGAGGCGCAGTCAAGGTCAACATTTGCATGAAATAATCTTCAAACATTAAATTATATGGACCGTACTATCGATTCAAATAAAGATTTCATGCATTTTTCAGAATTTTATGTGTTTTTTTTTGAAAAACTTTCCTATAGCTTT
Organism: Polietes domitor; assembly: GCA_947397865.1. Lineage (NCBI taxonomy): Eukaryota > Metazoa > Arthropoda > Insecta > Diptera > Muscidae > Polietes > Polietes domitor. The sequence continues at coordinate 32,630,661 of OX377618.1, forward strand.
TAAAAAATCACCCTTTAAATTTTCTTTGTATTTTTTAGGTTTGAAAATGTAATTATTAATACTGTTGGATAAATATTCATCGAATGTTAATTTGTATTTGGAAACAATTAGAAGCAGGTTGTGACTTAGAACATGTTGAGAACAAAACAAATACATGAATTTGTTATGATAAGAACATAGAAAGTATCATTTTCATAGTATTGTTTTTTTAGCTTTGGTAAACGTGTACAAGTTCCTAACATCTGTGATAACTACCATTCGCATCCGCATCGTGTTTAGTAGCAAGGTGAACGTGACTGTTCGTCGAGAAAATCATAATGTGGCAAGAGTTAATGGCCAGCAGAAAATTGGAAGTATAGGTTGGGTCATTTAAAATTTTAAATTTGAACTATCGATTAATTTGACTTTGTATACAGGTAATCCAAATTGATCGCAGCGGTTGACCGTGCGAATTTAGGTTGGACCGTAGGGGTATTTATACATAAAGATTCATGGTACAACTTGAAAGTAGGTAATGTCGAAAACTTAAAAATGTAAGCATTTTCTGATGAAAAATGAGTTTTATTCAATTACTTAACACTAAAGGCCCTGATTCACTATCATACAAAGTCTTGAGACAATGATTGTAAAAAGTCGGAAAGAATTCTCTCCCACTTGAGAAAAATCGCACAAAAAATCTGTTATTACCGCCACATCAGCAAACAAAAATGATGCAAAAACATCTGATTTCGCGAAGGTAATAAAAATCAGCTGTTCGAATATTGTACAAAATAACTAAAAGTATTTAAAAGTGGCAAAAAAAACAATGAATTATTTTTCAAAACAAGAAAAAATTAATATTTTGTCTGCCGTACTTGTTATCGCACAAGTATTAATATATAAAAAAGATAAACGTGATAAGAAAAGAAAACCCAGACAATTTTGGAGTCGTGAGTGGTTGTTACGGCGATATAGTGGAAGGGATTTGACCCACATGCTGGTTCTTCGTATTGTAGAGGCATTCATATCTCTGCCACTCTTGGATGAGTAATAGAACGGCTTTCCTGCTCCACTCAACCTAGACATACAAAACTTAATTAATATTATATATTTACCATCAAAACAAAAGTCTAGGAATACAGCTGCATGCTTCCTGGAGGTGGTACCGTCGGAGTTGTAAGATAGCAAGTCTGAGGCTATGTTCCTGTTCTTTTCGACGTCGTTGATGATATTTTATTCATTATAATATGAAAAGTGTGCGCTTACCTTCGTATTTGGGGAAAATTCCATTTTTGTTGATTAATTTCTTGATTTTGCAGAGCAGAAAATACAAAACAACGCAGACAAATAGAATTCAAATTATTTAAATGTCGCGTCTATTTATTTTATCAGCTGATTCATTCCTCTTTTGTTTTTTTTTTCATCTGTTTTGCACTGAATCACAAAATACAACACTGATCGCAAAGAATACATATATTTTTGAGAAATTTCAAAAAATCAGAAAATCTAACAGACCTGTCAAAATTTTTGCCGATTCTCTCTCCCACTCATACATATTCTTGTCCAGACCTTCCGATTTTGTCTGCACACACGAATTTTTTGACAGATCTACAGACAAAATCTCATAGTGAATCAGGGGCTTAATATGTAATAAAGCAATACTTTTCTCTGAAAATCTTTCACATACGCACAATTAAATCCAAAGTTGAACAATAAATGTTTGTGTACAATATTGTGTGTAATATTGACATTGATAATTTAAACAAGTATAAAAGGCGTTAAGTTCGGCCGGGCCGAACTTTATATACCCTCCACCATCGAATGCATTCCACAGAGCCTGTCGATTTTCGTAGAAGTGCAGTCATATTACAGGAAAATACAAATTCTTTTAATATAGCCCAACCAAAACAAATACAAATATTGAAAAAAATAATTTTATAAATATAGTATTTTTATTATTTCAAACCACGCTTATAAGACTTGGCTGCCAATACTTTTATACTATATATATTAAAATAATGCTTCAGTCAATTCAAAATATTAATATTTTTATATTTAAATTTTCAAAATTTTTTCGTAAGTATCATAAATACTGGTGGATGGTGGGTGCTACAGTTGGTTGTATTTCCATTCTATTTCAATTGCAAAAGTAAAACTTTTGAAAATCCATTATCCCACGTACATAGTGCAAAATAATCTAACTTCATGATTCAACCAATGTTTGCAGTAAAAGCAAAAAGTATGAATTTGGAAAAATGTTTTTATTTTGCGTGTCTATGCAGTCAGAGGAATGTATAAACCGAATTCCATGATTCAAGCTGTGGCCATTTGGTTGGTAACATTTCTTATCCCCTTTTTCCTATTTAACCCGTCAAGAGTACGGCTTTCGAAAATCTCTAATTTTGCGTGTCTACGAAATTAGCGGGATGTACACATTGCATTTCATCATATAATCGTAATCGTTTAGTTTGTACTTTTTTTATCCCTCCGTACCCATTGTATTCTTTGAAAGTACGAATTTGGAAAAAACCTTTTATTTTTCGTGCCTACGTAGTCAGAGGAATATATACACGAATTTCATTATTCTAGGTACAGCCGTTTGGTTGGTACCATTTGTATCCCTCTATTCTCATTTTACTCCTTAAAAGTACGAGTTTGAAAAAAAATAATGTTGTTTGTATGTATTATTGGTCTGTTATGTCTTCAGCAGAACTTAAGATAGCAAAAAGGCAAAGTGAGACCTTTATTGGTGTAGCCCCATCTCGTCAGAACTTTCGTAACGAATGTATGTCTTTGACTTAAATCAGGGTTCATATTAGTACCAGCGGTCACATATGACAAATGAGAAGCGCTGATAAACAAAATATTCCACCGAACTAAGTCGACACACTAAAAATCTCACTTTGCCAATTCAATGTTATGCATGTGTGTATTGTTGTTGTTTGTATGTATAGTTGGTCTGTTATGTTGTATGTGTTGTCATTTATTTCGGTTTAAGACCAAAGGTTGTGCTGAAGCGCCCATCGAAACTGCGCAGTCAACTTTTAGCTGCAACAATAAATGCCTCACTTTGCCTTTTTGCCATTTTGGGTTCTGCTGAAGACTTCAGCACAACCTTTGGTCTTAAACCGAAATAAATGACAACAAAAAAAATAATTTCATATTATGTATCTGCTCAATTAGAGAAATGTACACACCGAATTTCGTGTTTCTAGCTGGTGTCGTTTTATATGTACCATTTTTATGCCTTTTTGTCCCATTTCTCCCCATACGAATGAAAATCACTTTAAGACGCACGTTTTTTTTATAGGGGAAATGCGCATACCCAATATCAAGTAAGTACAAGTAGCCATGTTGGAAAATATGCTTAAATACTCTAAATTAATAAGGGTTATTTTTTTATAAGATGCATTTATGGAAAATTTTGACGCCCTAGCTCCTAGACGGACGGACATGGCTAGATCGTCCCCTTTCTTCGCCTATGACCACTATAGGAAAACAAGTGAATGACTCTTGAAGGAAGTTCGGGAATCTAGCGAAGATTGTAGGATGTACAGGGTAAGATGCAAGATTTTTAAAAATTCATACTTTTTTACTTTTACGGCAAAAAATGGATAAAGTGATAAAACTGGTAGCGAGCAAATGGCTAGATTCATGATTCTAGGCAGAATAATTCAATTACGGGCTTTTGAAAAGATTGTGAAACAGAAATAATAGGCGTTTTTTCAACTTTTTTGGAAATTTTGTAATTTAAAGCATGTTGAACAATTATTTAACTAAAATGACTTTTTAAATAAATTTAAAATTGTAGAAGTTATTGTACATTTCCTGAACAAGGATGAGTAGAATTCTTCTTATGTTGTTCTGGTGCTATCACGCATTGGTACTTGCTTTGCTAACGCTTGTTTTTATTTCGACAACATAATGGCTAGTCATGTATTCTTCTATTGGTAACATAAGGTATTGTTACGAACACAAGTGTTCTCTTTTTGGCAAAACAAACTCATTGATTCTTTTTAAAAAATCTTGGATGGAATGGCAACATTTTGTACGATTCGATAACGTGTTGATTTTTTATGGAATTTTAAAAAATGAAATGGCAATAACAAATATAGTTATCAAAAATACCAGATATAATGAAGAAAACTAGATTCATCAAAATTCTCAGAAATGTGTGTATGAGGAAATTTATTCAGATGTCACTGAATGGTATTTTGTAGAGAATTTTTTCCCTTTTTTCTCATAACTGCAAAAATGTATACGTACGATACAGTTTCACAACAGGAAAAGTTAGCATCCCTGTAGGAAATGTCGATAGTAAACCAGTACGGCATCAGTATTGACTTTGTCACTACTACTACTACTGACAAATTGTACCCCAGCCAATGCTCTCTACTGAGATTAGAACCATCGACTAGGTGGTCCTAATGTCTCCACATGGAGACATTGGAACTACTGTTTCAGCAGCACATTTTAATACATTTTGTCTACACTTTCGAATATTTACAGTTGTTGTTTAATTATAAATATGTTTTATTAAAAAAATCATATAAAGGTACAGGTATAATGGTAGCTGTTCGTTACAGTCTTTTATATGATTTATTTAAGATTTAAAGCTCGTTACAACGTCTCGTATGTTACTCTCACAACTTAAAATTTTTCATATAATAATTATTAATGAATTAATTAAAAATTTTAGTCAAAACTTCGGTGGTCTGCACAAAGTCTCCAATAGAGTCCGTAAATTTTTCGCCACGACTCACTGAATTTTCTTCACTAACAATTCCTGCCTTATCATTTCCTTATATCTTTGTCACACAGCATGTGAAATCTATCTGAAATGACTAAGATCGATTTACAAATTTGACATTTGGAAATCGAAATTATGTCCTTTCCGCTAGATTCCGCATGCAATGTGACAAGGTTATTATTAAAATAAAGCTATTTTTAATTATAATATTTATTACAATGAAAGATTATTAACTTCAACGTATAAGATAAATTTCGATGGGTCCTTTATATATGCAGACATATTTCAACATACGACATATGACGGAAATCATAAATAACAAATAAGAAAGACTCATTCGTAAAATAATGTTAAAATCTAAAAATTCGAAATGTAGTCATTTTTGAGGTAAACTCTAAAATATATCCAATTGTCCGATTTTCAATGTTAAATGATATCAAAATAATCCTTGGGTCCTTGTCTAATTTAAATTTTTTACAAAATTCAAAAATGTTTACTCGAACAAAAATTATTGCATTTTGGCCGATGGATTTTGATTCTGTACCACCGGCCAGTATTGCCAGTTTAGGGTATTTCAACCTCAATTGAATTGATTTTTTATGACTATATTTTTCTCCAAGTCACCAATTTTATATTCATTTATTGTAAAACTTGAATATAGTTTATTACGTTTGTATGGGGGTATATTGAAACCTGGAACGAAATAGGTGAAATATAATATGTATAGTTTGGCCAAACTCGGTTATACATTTGGGAGCAACATTTGTATGGGGGCTATATCTAAATCTGAAACGATCTTACCCACTTTCTAGTTGGATAATAAGATGTTGTACCAAAATTAAAGAAAATCGGGTACAATATGTGGTTTCTAGAGCGGAAAATGTCAAATCGGGAGCGTCATTTGTATGGGGGTATATCTAAATCTGTACCGATCTAGCCCGCATTAGCCACAGGTGTTTCTAGTTAGATTAAATATCTAAATCTGAACCGATCTTACCCACTTTCTAGTTGGATAATAAGATGTTGTGCCAAATTTAAAGAAAATCGGGTACAATATGTGGTTTCTAGAGCGGAAAATGTCAAATCGGGAGCGTCATTTGTATGGGGGCTATATATAAATCTGAACCGATCTTACCCACTTTCTGCATAGGTGTTTATAGTTAGATTTTAAGATGTTGTGCCAAATTTAAAGAAAATCGGGTACAATATGTGGTTTCTAGAGCGGAAAATGTCAAATAGGGAGCATCATTTGTATGGGGGTATATCTAAATCTGTACCGATCTAGCCCGCATTAGCCACAGGTGTTTCTAGTTAGATTATAAGGTGTTCAGCCAAATCTGAAGAAAATCGGATACAATATGTGGTTTCTATAGCGCACAGTGGTTCAGAATCAAAATCCATCGGCCAAAATTGAATTGAACTTTTGTTCTAGTAGACATTTTTGAGTTCTGTAAAGGACCCAAGGATTAATTTGAGTTATTAACATTAAAAATCGGGTAAACGGATATATTTTAGAAATCGGCCCAAAGTTATCGTATTTCGTATTTTTCGATTTTAAAGAAAATTTAAATTTTTATTTATATTTTTTTTATTTTGTGTTTATGTTTTTTTAAACATATTTTTACGTATTTGTTCATAATACGAAGAAAAAAATTATTTTTTTGTATTACAGATTTTCACGTTTGTAAGATTTTGAAAATTGTGAAAAACGTAATATCTTTTTTGACTTTGACGAACTGTTTCTCAAACATTTTAAGAGATTTTGCACTCAGATTTTTATTAGAAATTGTGGTTTCTTAGCTTTATTATGGCACCAAAACTATGTTTGTTCCAAATATAGTTTGTATCCTATCTTCCAAGAGGGCAATTTCGGATGGGCAAAAGTTACCCCGAAAAAACGGGGAACACTTTAACCTTTCAAAATATGTATATATTTTGTTAAAGGCTTTTGAAGGAAAAAAGTTGTGTTGGTCCAAAGTAAGACATTTGTTAAAAAAGGAAATTTTTAAAATATTTATTACAAACGAACTATATTTGGCACAAACATAGTTTAGCTAAGAATCAAAAATTTATAATAAAAACATTTTGAGTGCAAAATCTCGTAAAATATGTGAGAGTTCGATTAAGTCAAAGAAGGAGGCCTGTGTGCTCATGTGTGTTCATGCAGTAATTCTATTTGTCTGCTAATTTTGTTTTTTTGGGCAAATGAACTCCGATTGTTATAAAATTTAACAAGGAGATAAAGGAAATTTACTCAACTTTTTTATCTGACTATCTACTTTTCAGAATTTAATGAGACGAAAGTGACTAAATTGCGTTAATGAACTAAAAACACTGACTTTTTGCACTAAATGTATCCTATCTTCCAAGGGTGCAATTTCGTGCAGGCAAAAGTTACCCTACAAACAAAAACGTGTTATAGGTTCAGATTTATATATAGCTCCCATACAAATTTCGCTCCCGCTTTGACTTTTTCCAGTCTAGAAACCACATATTGTATCAGATTGTCTTCAGATTTGGCAAAACATTTTATATTTAAACTAGGAACACCTATGTTGAAAATAGATCAGATCGGCCCAGATTTATTTATAGCTCCTATTTAATTTCGCTCCCGGATAGACTTTTTTTCGCCCCAGAAAACCACGTATTTTCACCGAATTTCTTCAAATTGAGCATAACACGTTATACTTGAACTGGTGGAACCTATTGTTAAATTGGGTCACTTCATTCCATATTTGGATATAGCCCCGATATAAATACTCTTCTCGATTTGACAAATTGGACCAGAGCATATTAGCCTATTATTAGGAAGCATACAAAAATTCTTCCCGCTTTTTTACCGAATTGAATTGTATTCGGATAGAAAGTATTATATAGTCGGCCCGCCCGACTTTAGCCATTCCAAATCACGCAAAATTGAATAAAATAATATTTACTCATTTAAATTTCAAATGTACTTAAATTGAGTATTTTTTTTTTTTACTCCATTTTAGTATGCTCCATCTTCATTATATTTTTTTGAGTGTATAATAATTCTAATATTGTTTTATGATTAATCAAACTTAGTTTTTCTATGCCTTGTAATATATTGATATTGCGAAAATGTTTTCTTTTTCACATCTGCACATACTTTTTGCGAGTTTTACACAAATGGCCAGCGATAACAAATGATTTTTACTAAGACTCCACACTTACGAGTAAGATGAAAAAAGGTCCATTGTAAAGTGCATTCACATATACTTGTACACGTATTGTCCTTTTAAAAAATGTCGCTATATATCATAGCTTCAAAAATGTCCACTTCACATAATATCGATGCGGTTTTATGTAGATCAAAACATATGATTGATGATTTGAGTATATTCTTCTTGTTGTCGGATGATTTATTATAGCGACAAATATTCACTATCTATGAAGGGACGCACAAAACGAACCTTCTCGATGGAAGATATTTGAACGTGCAGTAGACACAATTCATATTTGGAAAGGGCAGACAATATGAGGACCTACAAATTCGGTTAGACTACTACGGCAAACTACGTGTAAAATGGAATAGAAATAAACAGAAAACAGAAAATAAGGAAATCTACAACAATGTACCTGACCTCGCTGAACCCAATTTTTACAAACCCATCCCAGCGTCGAGATACTCCCAGGACTGTTTCGCCCTGTCGAATGACTGTTCGGGCTCCGGATCGTTGCATAAATCATATCCTTCGAACCGATTAAGATAACACCGTACGACAATTAAAAAATAGTCGTTACACTTGAACCAGATGATATACGTATGAAGCTGTAGGCAGAATGGAGTTTACTTGGCGTTTTTAGTTTTTTCATTTCCTCATCCTGTTGTTGCCCCCTTTACAGGACTAGAAAGTTTCAAAGGATACAATTTTTACAAAAAAATATGTTATATACTTGTTCGCACCCTTTTACAACGGTATTAGCGTAAAACAAGTAAAAACGGCGTTAAGTTCGGTCGGCCCGAACTTTTATATACCCTCCATCACGGATTGCATTCCACAGAGGCTGTCGATTTTTCGTAGAAGTGCAGTAGTATTAAAGGAAAATATATATATATTTTAATATAGCCAAATCAAAACAAAATACAAATATTAAACAAATAATTTTATAAACAAATATAATATTTTAACCACGCTTTTAAGGCAAGGGTACCAATACATTTACATATCGAATTAATACTTAAGTCAATTCAAAAAAATAAATATTCTTATATTTATATTTTCAAAAAGCTTAAATACCATAAATATTGCTAGATAGTGAGTGATTCATTTGGTTGTATTTCCATTCTATTTTAATTCCAAAAGTACAACTTTTGAAAATCCATTATCTCACGTACATAGTGCAAAATAACCTAACTTCATGATTCAAACCAATTTCTTGCCGTAAAAGTAAAAAGTACGAATTTGAAAAAAATCTTTTAGTTTGCGTGGTCTATGCAGTCAGAGGAATGTATACAACGAATTCCATGATTCTAGCTGCGGCCATTTGGTTGGTACCATTTTTATCGCCTTTTTCCTATTTTACCCACTGAAGAGTACGACTTTCGAAAATCTCTTTATTTTTACGTGTCTACGCAATTAGAGGGATGTAGACACCGAATTTTATCATTCTAGCTTTATTCGTTTAGTTGGTACTATTTTTTATCCCTCTGTACCCATTGTATACCTTGAAAGTACGAACTTGGAAAAAACCTTAAGAGCGTCAATATTCTATAGAGAGGTTATTTTATTGGGATGAGTCCTCGGAAAACCATGTATCGCATTTAAATGTCGTTTAGTTTGTAGAAAATAGGAGCTCTTGAGCTGGTCTTTTGCATTTAAAAAAAGTGTAATTACGTTTCTGCTTTCCTTTTCAGACAGAGGTTTACCTGAAGGTTGTATTTATTCAGTATTGGTAATTTTTCTACAGCATATATATTCATTTAAAAATATTGAAAATTTATTATAAAAAAAAAAGAAAATTTATGTAAAACATATTTTTATGGCATGTCAGCGCATGTAAATATTGGATAGATATTAATCTTAAGATGGGTATAAAGCTATAATAGCCGTGTGTCATCGGTTAAAAAATAAAATAATTTTTAAAAAAAAAATTTCGAAAATCGTAAAAATTTGTATCCAGGCGTTGGGACGTAACACTGTAACACAATTTTCGTAACACAATTTTCATTTAATTGTGGACTCAAATGAAATCATTGGTAATGATTTATATTCACATATATATTAAAAAAAAAGAACTTTATGACGCTTTTTCATTTCAACTTACATGAGAGGTAGGCGTGGGTGTGGACGGATTTAAACAAAAAAATTGTTATTGATCTAATTTGACGACATAAGGGATGTTTGCGAAATTTCAAGGTCCTAGCTCTATTCCTTCTAATTTTTGCCCGCAGCTTGTATGAAAATATTCCACTGTGTGGCGTATAGACAACAAATGTCTATTTTAAATAGACTATTAGTAATAGTTTTACAAGTAGAACGGTGACAAAATTTGAAGCAAAAATGGTGGACTCAGCATATACATATATGGTATGTAAAGGGTTTTTCCAACAAGAGGTGTTATTTTAGTATTCAAAGAATAATGCCATTTTTTTGAGATAAATGATCGGATGTTTATTTCATAATAAAGAGGAAGGTATGCCGTTAATAATGAAAAACAACATCAGCCAAATGACCACGCTTACAGGACCATATCCTTTTCATGAAATTTTGCATATGAATCGACGCTGGGCTGTTGGGCGTATACCTTATCTTTCACGTGGCCCCAAAGCAAGAAGTCGCAAGGTGTTAAATCGCAAGATCTCGGTGGCCAATTGTG
>OX377618.1:32641430-32717179 GCA_947397865.1 Polietes domitor
GGTCATTCGGTATACTTAAAAGAGGGTCTAGCTTTATTATTTCTAAAACTATCATATAGTACCCTATTCCACGAAGTGGTGTAGGGTAGAGATGGGCGATATTCTCGTACCGGTGATTCAATCACCGAGATTGAGAAATCACGGGTAACTGCAGTGATTGGATATGACGAGTAACGGTTACTGGCAAAGTAGTTCTTTCAATGTTGTCACTACTCAATTTTATATTTCACTATTTGTAGAAAATCACTGACATCGTTCTCTTTAGCTAAAGCAACTGCTTTCACGGCTTTCACGTACTAGAATCATTAGAAAGAGATAGAACAAGATAATAATATTTCTGTCACTCTCTACTGCATATAATAACGTAGAACTTTTTCTGTCTGATTTGGTCTTTAATTTTAATTGCTATTTTACGTTCTCCACCTTCTATTAATTTTTCATCAATTTTGTAAATTCGCCGACTTTTGCCATTGTAAAATTTTTAAATTATTAAAAACATGGCTTCTGATCTTAGTATAGAAAAAACAAGCGAAATATGGCAGTTTTCGAGCCTACTGAAAACGTTTATGTAAAACTTGCAAAACAAAAATCTCATATAGGACTACAATTTCTAATCTTATCCAGTAAGGAAAGGCTAAAGTCGGGCGGGGCCGACTATACGATACACTCCACTTTCTATCCGAATACAATTCAACTCGGTAAAAAATGAAAACGGGAAGAATTTTTGTATGTTTCCTTATCATAGGCTAATATGACCTGGTCTAATTTGTCAAGTCGAAAAGAATATTTGTATCGGGGCTATATCCCAACATGGAATAAAGTGACTAACTTTCAAAATAAGTTCTTCCAGTTCAAATAGTCACTTCAAAGAAATTCGGAGACAATTTGTGGTTTCTGGGGCGGAAAAAGTCTATCCGGGAGCGAAATTTGTATTGGATCTATTGTAAATCTGTACCGATCTGAGCCATTTTCACCATGGGTGTTTCTAGTTAAAATATAAGATATTTTGAAAGAGTTGAAAGAAATCTGTTAAAATATGTAGTGGAAAAAGTGAAATCGGGAGAGAAATTTGTGTGGCAGCTATATATAAATCAGAACCGATCTGGCCCATTTTTACCACAGGTGTTTCTAGTTGAACTATAAGATGTTTAGCCAATTTTGAAGAAAATCTGTTAAAATATGTGGCATCTAGAGCGGAAAAAGTCAAATTGGGAGCGAAATTTGTATGGGAGCTATATATAAATCTAAACCGATTTGACCCATTTTCATCATGGGCGTTTCTAGTTGAAATATAAGATAGTTTGCCAAATTTGAAGACAATCTGATACAATATGTGGTTTCTAGAGCGGAAAAAATCAAATCGGGAGCGAAATTTGTATGGGGGCTATATATAAATCTGAACCGATCTAACACATTTTTACCACAGGTGTTGCTAGTTGAAAAATAAGATGTTTTGCCAAATCTGAAGACAATCTGATACAATTTGTGGTTTCTAGAGCGGAAAAAATCAAATCGGGAGCGAAATTTGTATGGGAGCTATATATAAATCTGAACCGATCTAACACATTTTTACCACAGGTGTTGCTAGTTGAAAAATAAGATGTTTTGCCAAATCTGAAGACAATCTGATACAATTTGTGGTTTCTAGAGCGGAAAAAGTCAAATTGGGAGCGAAATTTGTATGGGAGCTATATATAAATCTGAACCGATCTAACACATTTTTACCACAGGTGTTGCTAGTTGAAAAATAAGATGTTTTGCCAAATCTGAAGACAATCTGATACAATTTGTGGTTTCTAGAGCGGAAAAAATCAAATCGGGAGCGAAATTTGTATGGGAGCTATATATAAATCTGAACCGATCTAACACATTTTTACCACAGGTGTTGCTAGTTGAAAAAAAAGATGTTTTGCCAAATCTGAAGACAATCTGATACAATTTGTGGTTTCTAGAGCGGAAAAAATCAAATCGGGAGCGAAATTTGTATGGGAGCTATATATAAATCTGAACCGATCTAACACATTTTTACCACAGGTGTTGCTAGTTGAAAAATAAGATGTTTTGCCAAATCTGAAGACAATCTGATACAATTTGTGGTTTCTAGAGCGGAAAAAATCAAATCGGGAGCGAAATTTGTATGGGAGCTATATATAAATCTGAACCGATCTGGCCCATTTTTACCACAGGTGTTTCTAGTTGAACTATAAGATGTTTTGCCAATTTTGAAGAAAATCTGTTAAAATATGTGGCATCTAGAGCGGAAAAAGTCAAATTGGGAGCGAAATTTGTATGGGAGCTATATATAAATCTGAACCGATTTGACCCATTTTCATCATGGGTGTTTGTAGTTGAAATATAAGATAGTTTTCCAAATTTGAAGACAATCTGATACAATATGTGGTTTCTAGAGCGGAAAAAAACAAATCGGGAGCGAAATTTGTATGGGAGCTATATATAAATCTGAACCGATCTAACACATTTTTACCACAGGTGTTGCTAGTTGAAAAATAAGATGTTTTGCCAAATCTGAAGACAATCTGATACAATTTGTGGTTTCTAGAGCTGAAAAAATCAAATCGGGAGCGAAATTTGTATGGGAGCTATATATAAATCTGAACCGATCTGGCCCATTTTTACCACAGATGTTTCTAGTTGAACTATAAGATGTTTTGCCAATTTTGAAGAAAATCTGTTAAAATATGTGGTATCTAGAGTGAAAAGATTCAAATCGGGAGTGAAATTCGTATGGGGGCTATATCAAAATCTGAACCGATTTTCTTCATATTAAATAGCGTTCGTTCTTATCCCGAAAAACTTAGTTGTGCAAAGTTTCATTTGGTTCTGTGTACAATTGCGACCTGTATCGTGATTACAAGAATAGATGGACAGACAGACAGACAGACAGACAGACAGACGGACGGACATCGCTAAATCGAGTTAAAAAGTGATTCTAAGTCGATCGGTATAATTAACAATGGGTCTATCTCTCTTCCTTTTGGGTGTTACAAACAAATGCACAAAGACATAATAATCTCGTGGAGTGTATAAAAAGCATATCATCTCCAGACACCTTACAGTGGCTTGGCTAACAAATAACAGCAAGTATGTAGATATTTTACAGGTTGATTCAAATAATAGTATTGATTAAACCGTGATCACGGTCACTCTTTAAAAGAACGGTGATTTACAAATCACGGTGACTGAGAACGACGTTCCCCAAAAATCACTGGATTGCCCATCACTAGTGTAGGGTATAAGAATAAAAAAATCGTAAAAAATAGAAGCTATCATTTCACCACTTCCAAACTCACACTAACACTCACTAAAATAGACATCTAAGAGCACTACTTTAAAGTTTCAAAAAATGGATTTATGTCATCATTTCGAAAACCAAAATAAAGGAAATAAAATTGTAAAAACTTAAAAAATATAAGGCTACAAAATTCACAGCCTTTTTGAAAAAAAAAGTAAATTGGTCTTAATTCGTGAAAAAATGTTTTCTAATTTTTTCCCTAAAATACGTATACAATATTTTCAAAACAATCGAAGCTATCCAGGTCAAAAACCGTACTGCTTGACATGGAATGACTCATATACTCCTATAAGACCGAGAATCATGCAATTTTGTGTGAGTACATCCTGTATTAATGCGCGTAGTTATGCAGAAATGGGGCTGTATTAGAAACGTAGGCGTAGCACCTCTCATACCAAATTGGAACCGAAAGTCCTGAAATATTGTGCGAGTTCATTAAGTATACCTATATGAGATAAAAATGGAAGATAGGCGCGACATCTCATATATATATATGAAAATAATTATCATATATTTTTCGGACAGGTTATATGTTTGAAGATTTACTCAAGAAATGAATATCAGTTCATCTGGTAGTGAACATTTTATTTCTTGTGTACATGCTACAATGTCATTATAAAAAATTTAATTTATATAATCCCGTCTTCCTAGATTTCGTTTTTGTGTACCTATACTTTAAATCTATGTAGCTTCAGCAATAGTAAAAAATAAAGAACGGCAACATGTCATCGCCATAATGGCAAAAAAAACCCACATACCAACGTTCAATCGAATGACCTAAATCCTGCCTGGTTGTTGGAAAAACCTATTCGTGCTTGTCCAAAATATAACGAATATGCAAATGTGTGCGTTTGTTTTCAACAGTGCTATCTTCTAAAGGGAGAATTTAAATTCAGCTTTAAATAAACCCGTTCATAGTTGATTCCATTGCCACAGATTTCTGAAAATATCCATAAATTACGTTTGCATTTGACAGGGTAATTCCTAAAAAATTAGTCACTTCTAAAATGGTATTTGTTTGCAATAAATATGTATCAATATATCAAAAATATAACAATATTTATTGCCGAAAAGCTTTTCCGTAGGCATACTCTATACACACAGATTCGGAGATTTTTTATCTGAACTTTTCGAGATGTAGACTAAGAGACAACATACGCCTGTGTTTATGATCTCAGATATTTATATAGAAAAATGTTATGAAGTTGGCGATTTATAATGTAGTGTTTTGCAATTAGGTCGGATAGATAATCTGTTTATTATTCAATTGAATATGTCAAATCATATTGACAAGATATACAATTAATCAGCACGCATGGCATGATAAAACATTGAATCAACTAAAACTGTCGTATATAATACGGCAACAACCTATACAACGTCCAACAGGAGGTAATGCATCCACAAAATGTTATTGGTATCTTCGTAATTTGGACCTACAGCGTAATCTTCGTAATCGACTTAACTGTGGCCATCAAACTGAACGGAGAGGGCTACAGGTAAATTTTCCCTCTCCAACGTTTTCCACAAAACATACCTACCTTAAGGGTGCTCCCATACAAAAAAATGTTTATTATACACTCCACGAGAGTATTATGTCTTTGTGCATTTGTTTGTAACACCCAAAAGGGAGCGGGATAGACCCATTGTTAATTATACCGATCGTCTTAGAATCACTTTCTGAGTCGATTTATCAATGTCCGTCTGTCTGTCTGTCTGTCTGTCTGTCTGTCTGTCTGTCTGTCTGTCTGTCTGTCCGTCCGTCCATCTATTCTTGTAATCACGATACAGGTCGCAATTGTAGACAGAACCAAATGAAACTTTGCACAACGATGTTTTTCGGGATAAGGACGAACGCTATTTAATTTGAAGAAAATCGGTTCAGATTTAGATATAGCCCCCATACAAATTTCGCTCCCGATTTGACATTTTCCGCTCTAGATACCACATATTACAACAGATTTTCTTTAAAATTGGCAAAACATCTTATATTGTAACTAGAAACACCTGTGGTAAAAATGTGTTAGATCGGTTCAGATTTATATATAGCTCCCATACAAATTTCTCTCCCGATTTGACTTTTCCGCTCTAGAAACCACATATTGTATCAGATTGTCTTCAGATTTGGTAAAACATCTTATATTCCCACTAGAAACTCCCATGGTGAATATCGGACAGATCAGTTCAGATTTATATATAGCTCCCATACAAATTTCGCTCCCGATTTGACTTTTTCCGCTCTACAAACCACATAATGTATCAGATTGTCTTCAGATTTGGTAAAACATCTTATATTTCCACTAGAAACACCCATGCTGAATATCGGTCAGATCAGTTCAGATTTATATATAGCTCCCATACAAATTTCGCTCCCGATTTGACTTTTTCCGCTCTAGAAACCACATATTGTATCAGATTGTCTTCAAATTTGGCAAAACATCTTATATTTAAACTAAGAACTTCTGTGGTGAAAATAGGTCAAATCGGTTCAGATTTAGATATAGCCCCCATACAAATGTCGTTCCCGATTTGACATTTTCCTCTGTAGAAACCACACATTGTACTCGATTTTCTTTAAATTTGACACAACATCTTATAATCTTACTAGAAACACCTGTGGCTAAAGCAGGCTAGATCGGTTCAGATTTATATATAGCTCCCATACAAATTTCGCTCCCGATTTGACTTTTTCCGCTCTAGAAACCACATATTGTATCAGATTGTCTTCAAATTTGGCAAAACATCTTATATTTAAACTAAGAACTTCTGTGGTGAAAATAGGTCAAATCGGTTCAGATTTAGATATAGCCCCCATACAAATGTCGTTCCCGATTTGACATTTTCCTCTGTAGAAACCACACATTGTACTCGATTTTCTTTAAATTTGGCACAACATCTTATAATCTAACTAGAAACACCTGTGGCTAAAGCAGGCTAGATCGGTTCAGATTTAGATATAGCCCCCATACAAATGTCGCTCCCGATTTGACTTTTGCCGCTTTAAAAGCCACATATTGTGCTCGATTTTCTTTAAATTTCGCGCAACATCTTATAATCTAACTAAACAAAACTATGGTGAAAGTGGGTAAGATCGGTTCAGATTTAAATATAGCCCAAATTCAAATGTTGCTCCCATAAGTTTAACCGATTTTGGCCTAACTATACATTTTTTATTTCACCTATTTCGATCCAGGCTTCAATATATCCTCATACAAATGTCCTTTCCGATATAAAATTTTTTGTCAAACACATACATTTACAGGATACAAAAAACCTTCCCGTTTTCACTTTTTCAACGAATTGTATTCGGATTGGAAGTGGAGTGTATCATAGAGTCGGCCCCGCCCGACTTTAGCCTTTCCTTACTGGTTATTATTTTATGAAATGTAAATAAATGTTTATTTATGTTTAATAAATTTTACATTTAAAAAACCACGTATTTATACCATATATTTTACTTGTGAACGTACATGATTAGTTTTTCTGGTCGTCCAATTTTTATACACTCCACGAGAGTATTATGTCTTTGTGCATTTATTTTAACACCCAAGAGAGATAGACCCATTGTTAATTATACCGATCGACTTAGAATCACTTTTTGAATCGATTTAGCCATGTCCGTCTGTCTGTCTGTCCGCCCGTCCGTCCATCTATTCTTGTAATCACGATACAGGTCGCAATTGTAGACAGAACCAAATGAAACTTTGCACAACGAAGTTTTTCGGGATAAGAACGAACGCTATTTAATTTGAAGAAAATCGGTTCAGATTTATATATAGCCCCCATACGAATTTCACTCCCGATTTGACACTTTTCACTCTAGATACCACATATTACAGATTTTCTTCAAAATTGGAAAAACATCTTATATTCCAACTAGAAAAACATGCGGAAAAAATGGGTCAGATCGGTTCGGATTTATATATAGCTCCCATACAAATTTCGCTCCCGATTTGATTTTTCCGCTCTAGAAACAACATATTGTATCAGATTGTCTTCAGATTTGGCAAAACATCCTATATTTCATCTAGAAACACCTGTGCTAAAAATGGGGCAGATCGGTTCAGATTTATATATAGCTCGCATACAAATTTCGCTCCCGATTTGACTTTTTCAGCTCTAGAAACCAAATATTGTATCAGAATGTCTTCAGATTTGGCAAAACATCTTATATTTCATCTAGAAACACCTGTGGTAAAATGGGTCAGATCGGTTCAGATTTTCGCTCCCGATTTGACTTTTTTCGCTCTAGAAACCACATATTTTAACAGATCCTCTTCAAATTAGGCGAAATATATTATATTTGTCCTAGAAAAACCTATAGTGAAAATGGGTCAGATCGGTTCAGATTTACATATAGCTCCCATACGAATTTCACTCCCGATTTTAATCTTTTCACTCTAGATACCATATATTACAAGAGATTTTCTTCAAAATTGGCAAAACATCTTATATTTCAACCAGAAACACTGTGGTAAAAATGTGTTAGATCGGTTCAGATTTATATATAGCTCCCATACAAATTTCGCTCCCGATTTAACTTTTTCCGCCCCAGAAACAACAATTTTTCACCGAATTTCTTCAAAGTGAACATAACACCTTATATTTGAACTGGAAGAACTTATTGTGAAAGTTAGTCACATTTTTCCATGTTTGGATATAGCCCAATACAATATTCATACAATATTCTTATCGTTTTGACAAATCAAACCAGGTCGTATTAGCCTATGATTAGGAAACATACAAAAATTCTTCCCGTTTTCACTTTTTTTACCGAGTTTGACTGTATTCGGTTGGAAAGTGGAGTGTTTCATATAGTCGACCCCGCCCGACTTTAGCCTTTCCTTACTTGTTAACATTCATTTTCGTTGGTTTCGTGTTCTGAAAACCCAAAAAACATGTATAATCAAACGAAAGTTTTTATACACTCCACGAGAGGAAGGGAGATAGACCCATTGTTAATTATTCCGATCGGCTTAGAATCATGTTGATTCGATTTAGCAATGTCTGTCTGTCTGTCCGTCTATCCATCTATTGTTGTAATCATGATACAGGTCGCAATTGTAGCCAGAACCAAACGAAACTTTGCACAACGAAGTTTTTCGGGACATGGACGAACGCTATTTAATTTGAAGAAAATCGGCTCAGAATTTCTTAAAATTGAGCATAACACGTTATACTTCAACTAGAAGAACTTATTGTGAAAGTTAGTCGCTTGTTTGGAGATAGCCCCGATACAAATATTAGTCTCGATTTGACAAATTGGACCAGGTCATATTAGCCTGTGATTAGGAAACATACAAAAAAATTTCCGTTTCACTTTTTTTACTGAATTGAATTGTATTCCGATAGAAAGTGGAGTGTATCATATAGTCGGCACCGCCCGACTTTAGCCTTTCCTTACTTGTTTGTTTTGGCATTCGTTATACAGAATCTACACATCTACTTTCGTTCGTCATTTTGACGAATACAATGAGAGAATCGTCATACAGAAACCCACCGTAAGTCCATATAAATCACTAAGGCACGGGAGTTTGTCCAAACTCTCTTCAATCGATAGAGGCACTTTCGTATTATTGTAATTATTTTTTCAAAAAAGAAAAAGTTTACTATAAGTGTTTCTAGTTGGATTATAAGGTGTTATGCCAAATTTAAAGAAAATAGGGTACAATGTGTGGTTTCTAGATTGAAAAAGAACACATCGGAAGCAACGTTTCTATGGGGCTTTCACTGTTTTTTCTTTTCTTGTTGGATTATAAGATGTTGTGCCAAATTTAGAATATGTGGTTGCTAGAGCGGAAAAAGTCAAATCGGAAGTGACATTTGTATGGGGGCTATATCTAAATCTGAACCGATTTGCTTCAAATTAAACAGCATTCGTCCTTGATGCACAAAACTTACTTGTATGTTAAGATCGGGCAATAATTGAGCCCTGTACTTTGACTACAACAATAGATGGACAGACAGACTGACGGGCATTGCCAAATCGACTCAGAAAGTGGTTCTAAGCCAATCTGTATAATAAACGATGGGTCTAAATCGTTTCTTTTGGGGTGTTACAAACAAATGCACAAAGACCCCAGTGGAGGGTATACAAATATTTTCAAATTTTTATTTATTTCGTCTTCCGGTTTCTTCTATAACTTTCGATTCATGTGCTTGTTTGATTTTTTTGCCATTGAAAGTAAATACATAGGCAACTTTACCGAAAAAGGAATTAAAATCGAAGGAACTTTAGTCCATAAAAATAAATATATATTATTTTTGAGATCCAGCTGCCCTTCGATACAACAATTTGTACTAACATAAACTAATAAATTTGACAAAATCGGTAGACAATTTTTAATTTTTTATTCGTTTTGCAGAGTCAAACGACAATCAAACCAAAGGGGCTGACTTTGATATTTGTGTTCGCCCATAACGAAGATGAAACAATTACATTTTCTCTGACCTTTGCTACAAACTAAAATTTTTATTTCGGGCGCAAACCTAGTAAAGGGCGATTTTTTAGCTATTATCTTTTTGGCAACACTGGTTTAAACTGCTGACGCACGTTGCGTGTTTTGTTTCACTGTCAAACATCTTCAGTTTGGTCTATAATTTAACCATGAACAAACGAACAACGCTTGCAAATTATTGAATTTTATTATCAAAATGGGTGCTCTGTTAAGAAAGTTCATCGCGCGCTTCTTCCATTTTATGGTCAGTTTAATCGACCCACTGAAGCGGCTATTCGGGCTATTGTGACTAAATTTCGCACCAAATTTACATTGTTGGACATTAAACCACCAACACGCTTACGTAGAGTGCGAACTGAAGAAAATATCGCAGCTGTATCGGTCAGTGTTAATGTTGACCAGCAATTATCGATTCGTCGCCGTTCGCAGCAATTGGGCCTCTGTTACTCAAAAACGTGGAAATGCCAAAATTGGACTAAGCGGATGGACCATTTGAGGCGCAGTCAAGGTCAACATTTGCATGAAATAATCTTCAAACATTAAATTATATGGACCGTACTATCGATTCAAATAGAGATTTCATGCATTTTTCTGAATTTTATGTGTTTTTTTTTGAAAAACTTTCCTATAGCTTTTAAAAAATCACCCTTTAAATTTTCTTTGTATTTTTTAGGTTTGAAAATGTAATTATTAATACTGCTAGATAAATATTCATCGAATGTTAATATGTATTTGGAAACAATTAGAAGCAGTTGTGACTTAGAACATGTTGAGAACAAAACAAATACATGAATTTGTTATGATAATAAAATATAAAGTATCATCTTTATTGTATTGTTTTTTTTAGCTTTGGTAAACGTGTACAAGTTCCTAACATCTGTGATAACTACCATTCGCATCCGCATTGTGTTTACTAGCAAGGTGAACGTGACTGTTCGTCGAGAACATTATAATGTGGCAAGAGTTAATGCCCGGCAGAAAATTTGCAATGTGCATCTCTCTGTCTGTCCGTCCGTCCGTCTGTCTGTCTGTCCATCTATTCTTGTAATAACTAACAGAACTAACAGAAACTTTGCACAATGAAGTTTTTCGGTACAAGAACGAACGCTATTTAATTTGAAGAAAATCGGTTCAGATTTAGATATAGCCTCCATAAGAATTTCACTATCGATTTCAATCTTTGCACTCTACATTGCACATATTTTAACAGATTTCCTTCAAAATTGGCAAAACATCTTATTTTCAACTAGAAATACCTGTGGAGAAAATGCGTTATATCGGTTCAGATTTATATATAGCTCCCATACAAATTTAGCTGCCAAGTTGACTTTTTCCTTCCTCTAGATACCACATATTTTAACAGATCTTCTTCAAATTTGGCAATATGTCTTATATTTCAACTAGAAATACCCATGGTATCGCTCACACACATATTTAGCCTCCGATTTGACTTTTTTCACCCTAGAAACCACATATTTTAACAGATCTTCTTCAAATTTGGTAAATTATCTTATATTTCAACTAGAAGTAACTATGGTGAAAATAGGTTAGATCGGTTCAGAAATGTATATAGCTCCCATACAAATTTCGCTCGCGGCTAGACTTTTTTCGCCCTAGAAACTACGTATTTCCGCCGATCTACTTCAAATTTGACACAACGCCTTATATTTGAACTAGAGACATATGTTGACATAGTGAGTCAGATCGGTTCAGATTTATATATAGCTCGCATAAAAATTTCGTTCGCAATTTGACTCTTTCCACTCTAGTAACCACATATTTTAACAGATCTTCTTCAAATTTGGCAAAATATCTTATATTTCAGCTAGAAATACCTATGGTGAAAATAGGTCAAATCGGTTCAGATTTATATATAACTCCCATTCGCTCTTTTTTCAAATTTTCCATAACTAACTAGAAGCACCTATGGTGACAGTGAGTCACATATTTGGATATAGTCATCGATTTGACAAAGTGGGTCAGGTCACATCGGTCTATGATATAATGAATTTAGTTGTATTCGGGTAGAAAGTGGAGTGTGACATATAGTCGGCCCCGCCCAACATTACCCTTCCCTTACTTGTTCAAAATGTTTTTTTAGAGTTTTAGTAAGTTTATGGGCCAAAATCGTATGTGTGAATAACCCAATAACTACAACTTTGCCGTGCTTAAGTAGATAATCATTTTGAAAAACATTTTTAGTTTCTGAAGCTATCATCATTCCATTCTAAATTTTTTATATTTTGTAGAGAATATAATAAACTATAATATATACAAAATATGGTTTCAGGATATTCAAGAGTTAAGATAATTTCTAATTTTTGCAGTCCCTCATTCAGGGTGGAAACCTTTCAGAAGGTACCAATTTCTTTAAAATCAAAAATGTATATGACATCGCTAAGAAAGACATCTCTTAAAAAACGCTCAGGAATGCCAATTTTGGACTACTGTAACACTTAAACCACGTACTAGTTGAAGCTACATTACCCGCAAGTACTAGTAGAATGTATGTGTCAGATTTCATCAAAATGGCAGGGGATAAATATCCAAATTTATGGTTTTTGGGCCGTTTTCTAATGGAATTACACATAATCCATAGCACATTAGATTCCGAAATTTACCAATTTTTTTTTTCATTTATTTCCCTTTGAAATCCATTTTTCCATCTACAAAACATAGGAAATAATTACTAATTGATCTTTTTTAATGTACTTGGCCTCGTCCGCCATCAATGAGAAAAATCTTCACGAAATTGTCCTTTCCATGTATCAAATCCTGAGACCACAAAAATTTCGTTTTCTTCTCGGTCATTGCGTCATACGAAATAAAACGTTTTTTTCCACTACGACACTTCAAACTTTTCTGAAAAGGATCTGTCCTTCAAACCATAAGAATTAAGAATACATGTAATCAAAATTGACCGCAACGGCTGACCGTGCGGATTTAGGTTGGACCGTTGGACCGGGGTATCTATACATAAAGATGCGGCTTTCGGCCGATTTGCCGGCTCGTTCTGTTATTCCATCACCATATTCCATCGTATGTTACTCTCACAAATTAAAATTTTTCATATAATAATTATTAATGAATTAATTAAAAGTTTTAGTCAAAACTTTGGTGGTCTGCACAAAGTCTCCAATAGTGTCCGTAAAATTTTCGCCACGCCTCACTGAATTTTCTTCACTAACAATTCCTGCCTAATCATTTCCTTATATCCTTGTCGCACAGCATGTAAAATCTAGCTGCAATGACTTAAGATCGATTTACAAATGTCAGATCCCATACAAATTTGACATTTGGAAATTGAAATTATGTCCTTTCAGCTCGATTCCGCATGCAATGTGACAAGGTTATTATTAAAATAAAGCAATTTCATATTTAGTACAATGAAAGATTACTAAATTTAACATATAAGATAAATTCCGATGGGTCCTTTATATAAACAGACATATTTCAGCATTTGAAAAATTTGATTTATTGCAAAATCCATTTGGTGGCATCTACGATAGACCAGCAAGTCGTGAAGCCAGATTTCTTGGAAAAAGTAGTCAAAAATTTGACTGGTTGAATGATTCATGTAACTCGTATTCGCACCGGACATATCACGGAAATCATAATTAACAAAATAATCCTTGGGTCCTTGTTGGATTTTGATTCTGTAACACCGGCCAGTATTGCCAGTTTAGGGTATTTCAACCTTCATTTTAGTTGATTTTTTATAGTTTAGCGGATAGTAGTTGTTAAAACTAACTATATTTTTGTTAAGAATTTTATTGAAAATTTAAAAAATGAGAAGAGAAAACACTGCCAATACTGCCACCGGCGGGTATTTACATTTTTGTAATATCCCTGTAGGAAGCCTGGTGTCAAGTGTTGTTAGCAGCAAGCTGCGACATAACTTTAGTATAAATGACATATGGGGGCTATATCTAAATCTGAACCGATCGTACCCACTTTATAGTTGGATAATAAGATGTTGTGCCAAATTTTAAGAAAATCGGGTACAATATGTGGTTCCTAGAGAGGAAAATGTCAAATCGGGAGCGACATTTGTATGGGGGCTATATCTAAATCTGAACCGATCTTGCCCACTTTCTGCATAGGTGTTTATAGTTAGATTATAAGATGTTGTGCCAAATTTAAAGAAAATGTGGTTTCTAGAGCGGAAAAAGTCAAATCGGGAGCGACATTTGTATGGGGGCTATATCCAAATCTGTACCGATCTAGCCCGCAGGTGTTTCTAGTTAGATTATAAAGTGGTCAGCCAAATTTGAAGAAAATCGGGTACAATATGTGGTTTCTAGAGCGCACAGTGGTTCAGAATCAAAATCCATCGGCCAAAATTGAATTGAACAAGGACCCAAGGATTATTTTGAGATATTAACATTAAAAATCGGGAAATCGGATATATTTTAGAAATCGGCCCAAAGTTATCGTATTTCGTATTTTTCGATTTCAAAGAAAATTAAAAATTTTATTTTTTTGTGTGTTTTTTTAACATATTTTTCCGTATTTGTTCATTATACGAAGACAAAATTTATTTTTTTTTGTATTACAGATTTTCACGTTTTTCAGATTTTGAAAATTGAGAAAACGTAATATCTTTTTTGACTTTGACGAACTATTTCTCAAACATTTTAAGAGGTTTTGCACTCAGATCTTTTTTATTAGAAATTGTGGTTTCTTAGCTTTATTATGTGCCAAATATAGTTTGTTTGTAATAAATATTAAAAAAAACATGTTTTTTGAACAAATGTTTGATTTTGGCCCAACACAACTTTTTTTCCTTCGAAAGCCTTTAACGATATGTATACATATTTCGAAAGGTTGAGGGGTTTCCCCCTTTTGTAGGGTAACTTTTGCCCATCCGAAATTGCCCCCTTGGAAGATAGGATACATTTAGCGCAAAAAATCCGATTTCTTAGTTCCGAAACTCAAATTCCTCATTTTCTCCCACTAACTTCTGAAATGTATGTACACTAGAGCGTACCAGGTTACAAGTAAAAAAAAAAAAGTTCGCCGTACACCTTCGAATATGAAGTATTATTGAAAGGTAGTTTCAAAAAAATTTTTTTTATTTTTTTATGCCGAACGTAGGGGTCGCGCTTTTACATTTTTCTATATAACTTCTGCATTTATAAACGGATTTTAAAGTGTGATACATCGATGTTTTTGTCCGATTTTTTTGTCTTTGAAGTCATTGAGCTCAAACATGATTCATGATTTTATGCGAGCTTTAATTTTCGATTATTAGAGTGGTACATTAGGGTAGTAGCAACTGAGAAATGATGGGTAAGTACCAGAAGGGGGTGCTTGAGCTCAATGACTTCAAAGACAAAAAAATCGGCCTCGTCGAGACAAAAACATCGATGTATCACACTTTAAAATCCGTTTATAAATACAAGTTATATAGAAAAATGTAAAAGCGCGACCCCTACGTTCGGCATAAAAAAATAAAATTTTTTTTTTTTGAAACTACCTTTCAATAATACTTCATATTCGAAGGTGTACGGCGAACTTTTTTTTTGAGGTACGCCCTAATGTATAGTTTGGCCAAACTCGGTTAAACATTTGGAAGCAACATTTGTATGGGGGCTATATCTAAATCTGAACCGATCTTACCCACTTTCTAGTTGGATAATAAGATGTTGTGCCAAATTTAAAGAAAATCGGGTACAATATGTGGTTTCTAGAGCGGAAAATGTCAAATCGGGAGCATCATTTGTATGGGGGTATATCTAAATCTGTACCGATCTAGCCCGCATTAGCCACAGGTGTTTCTAGTTAGATTATAAGGTGTTCAGCCAAATTTGAAGAAAATCGGATACAATATGTGGTTTCTATAGCGCAGTGGTTCAGAATCAAAATCCATCGGCCAAAATTGAATTGAACTTTTGTTCTAGTAGACATTTTTGAGTTCTGTAAAGACAAGGACCTAAGGATTATTTTGAGATATTAACATTAAAAATCGGGAAATCGGATATATTTTAGAACTCGGTCCAAAGTTATCGTATTTCGTATTTTTCGATTTTAAAGAAAATTAAAATTTTTATTTTTTGTACTTATGTTATTTTTAACATATTTTTACGTATTTGTTCATAATACGAAGAAAAAAAATATTTTTTTTGTATTACAGATTTTCACGTTTGTAAGATTTTGAAAATTGTGAAAAACGTAATATCTTTTTTGACTTTGACGAACTGTTTCTCAAACATTTTAAGAGATTTTGCACTCAGATATTTTTTATTAGAAATTGTGGTTTCTTAGCTTTATTATGGCACCAAAAATATTTTTGTGCCAAATATAGTTTGTTTGTAATAAGTATTTTAAAAAACATGCTTTTTGAACAAATGTTTGATTTTGGACCAACACAACTTTTTTCCTTCAAAAGCCTTTAGGATACATTTAGTGCAAAAAGTCAGTTCCAAAACGCAATATAGTCATTATCGTCGCATTAAATTCTGAAAAGTAGGTACGCAGGTAAAAAGATGAGTAAATTTCCTTTATCCTCATGCTAAATTTTATAACAATCGGAGTTCATTGCAGAAGTTAGTGGGAGAAAAATGACGAAATTGAGTTTCGGAACTAAGAAATCAGATTTTTTGCGCTAAATGGGGCAATTTCGGATGGGCAAAAGTTACCCCGAAAAAAAACGGGGAACCCTTTAACCTTTCCAAATATGTATATATTTCGTTAAAGGATTTTGAAGGAAGAAAGTTGTGTATGTCCAAAGTCAGACATTTGTTCAAAAAGGATATTTTTAAAATATTTATAACAAACGAACTGTATTTGGCACAAACATAGTTTAGCTAAGAAACAACAATTTATAATAAAAAAATTTTGAGTGCAAAATCTCTTAAAATATGTGAGAGTTCGATGAAGTCAAAGAAAGAGGCCTGTGTGCTCATGTGTGTTCATGCAGTAATTCGATTTGTCTGCTAATATTGTTTTTTTTTTTGGCATATTTCAGGCAAATGAACTCCGATTGTTATAAAATTTAGCAAGGAGATAAAGGAAATATACTCACCTTTTTATCTGCCTATCTACTTTTCAGAATTTAATGAGACGAAAATGACTAATTTATTTATAGCTTCCATTCAATTTCGCTCCCGATTTGTCATTTTCTGCTCTAAAACCACATATTTTAACAAATCTTGGAAAATATCTTATATTTCAACTAGAAACACCTATGGTGAAAATGGGTCAGATGGGTTCAGATTTACATATAGCTCCCATACAATACACTTTTCCGCCCCAGAAACCACGTATTTTCACCGATCTTGACAAATTGGGTCATATTAGTCTATTATTAGGAAACATACAAAAATTCTTCCCGATTTTTTACCGAATTGAATTGTATTCGGATAGAAAGTATTATATAGTCGGCCCGCCCGACTTTAGCCCAAAATTGAATAAAATAATATTTACTCATTTAAATTTCAAATGTACTTAAATTGATTATTTTTTATACTCCATTTTAGTATGCTCCATCTTCATTATATTTTTTGAGTGTATAATAATTGTAATATTGTTTATGATTAATCAAACTTAGTTTTTCTATGCCTTGTAATATATTGATATTGCGAAAATGTTTTCTTTCTCACATCTGCACGTTCTTTTGCGAGTTTTACGCAAATGGCCAGCGATAACAAATGATTTTACTGAGACTCCACAGTGTGGAGTCCACACTTACGAGTAAGATGAAAAAGGTCCATTGTAAAGTGCATTCACATATACTTGTACACGTGTTGTCCTTTTAAAAAATGTCGCTATATATCATAGCTTCAAAAATGTCCACTTCACATAATATCGATGCGGTTTTATCTAGATCAAACATATGATTGATGATTTGAGTATATTCTTCTTATTGTCGGATGATTTATTATAGCGACAAATATTCACTATCTATGAAGGGACGCACAAAACGAACCTTCTCGATGGAAGATATTTGAATGTGCAGTAGACACAATTCATATTTGGAAAGGGCAGACAATATGAGGACCTACAAATTCGGTTAGACTACTACGGCAACTACGTGTAAAATGGAATAGAAATAAACAGAAAACAGAAAATAAGGAAATCTACAACAATGTACCTGACCTCGCTGAACCCAATTTTTACAACCCATCCAGCGTCGAGATACTCCCAGGACTGTTCGCCCTTTCGAATGACTGTTCGGGCTCCGGATCGTTGCATAAATCATATCCTTCGAACCGATTAAGATAACACCGTACGACAATTAAAAATAGTCGTTACACTTGAACCAGATGATATACGTATGAAGCTGTAGGCAGAATGGAGTTACTTGGCGTTTTTAGTTTTTCATTTCCTCATCCTGTTGTTGCCCCTTTACAGGACTAGAAAGTTTCAAAGGATACAATTTTACAAAAAAATATGTTATATACTTGTTCGCACCCTTTTACAACGGTATTAGCGTAAAACAAGTAAAAACGGCGTTAAGTTCGGTCGGGCCGAACTTTATATACCCTCCATCACGGATTGCATTCCACAGAGGCTGTCGATTTTCGTAGAAGTGCAGTAGTATTAAAGGAAAATATATATATTTTTAATATAGCCAAATCAAAACAAATACAAATATTAAACAAATAATTTTATAAACAAATATAATATTTTAACCACGCTTTTAAAGCAAGGGTATCAATACATTTACATATCGAAATAATACTGCAAGTCAATTCAAAAAATAAATATTCTTCTATTTATATTTTCAAAAAACTTAAATACCATAACTATTGCTAGATAGTGAGTGATTCATTTGGTTGTATTTCCATTCTATTTTAATTCCAAAAGTACAACTTTTGAAAATCCATTATCTCACTTACATAGTGCAAAATAACCTAACTTGACTCAACCAATTTCTTGCCGTAAAAGTAAAAAGTACGAATTTGAAAAAATCTTTTAGTTTGCGTGTCTATGCAGTCAGAGGAATGTATACAACGAATTCCATGATTCTAGCTGCGGCCATTTGGTTGGTACCATTTTTATCGCCTTTTTCCTATTTTACCCACTGAAGAGTACGACTTTCGAAAATCTCTTTATTTTACGTGTCTACGCAATTAGAGGGATGTAGACACCGAATTTTATCATTCTAGCTTTATTCATTTAGTTGGTACTATTTTTATCCCTCTGTACCCATTGTATACCTTGAAAGTACGAACTTGGAAAAACCTTAAGAGCGTCAATATTCTATAGAGAGGTTATTTTATTGGGATGAGTCTCGGAAACCATGTATCGCATTTAAATGTCGTTTAGTTTGTAGAAAATAGGAGCTCTTGAGCTGGTCTTTTGCATTTAAAAAAGTGTAATTACGTTTCTGCTTTCCTTTTCAGACAGAGGTTTACCTGAAGGTTGTATTTATTCAGTATTGGTAATTTTCTACAGCATATATATTCATTTAAAAAATATTGAAAATTTATTATAAAAAAAAAAGAAAATTTATGTAAAACATATTTTATGGCATGTCAGCGCATGTAAATATTGGATAGATATTAATCTTAAGATGGGTATAAAGCTATAATAGCCGTGTGTCATCGGTTAAAAAATAAAATAATTTTTAAAAAAAATTTCGAAAATCGTAAAAATTTGTATCCAGGCGTTGGACGTAACACTGTAACACAATTTTCGTAACACAATTTTCATTTAATTGTGGACTCAAATGAAATCATTGGTAATGATTTATATTCACATATATATTAAAAAAAAAGAACTTTATGACGCTTTTTCATTTCAACTTACATGAGAGGTAGGCGTGGGTGTGGACGGATTTAAACAAAAAATTGTTATTGATCTAATTTGACGACATAAGGGATGTTTGCGAAATTTCAAGGTCCTAGCTCTATTCCTTCTAATTTTTGCCGCAGCTTGTATGAAAATATTCCACTGTGTGGCGTATAGACAACAAATGTCTATTTTAAATAGACTATTAGTAATAGTTTACAAGTAGAACGGTGACAAATTTGAAGCAAAATGGTGGACTCAGCATATACATATATGGTATGTAAAGGGTTTTCCAACAAGAGGTGTTATTTTGGTATTGAAAGAAAAATGCCATTTTTTGAGATAAATGATCGGATGTTTATTTCATAATAAAGAGGAAGGTATGCCGTTAATAATGAAAAACAACATCAGCCAAATGGCCACCACGACCACGCTTACAGGACCATATCCTTTTCATGAAATTTTGCCTATGAATCGACGCTGGGCTGTTGGCGTAGACCTTATCTTTCACGTGGCCCCAAAGCAAGAAGTCGCAAGGTGTTAAATCGCAAGATCTCGGTGGCCAATTGTGATCACCTCTTCGAGAGATAACACGGTCCGGAAACTTTTCCCGTA
Source organism: Polietes domitor (assembly GCA_947397865.1). Classification (NCBI taxonomy): domain Eukaryota; kingdom Metazoa; phylum Arthropoda; class Insecta; order Diptera; family Muscidae; genus Polietes; species Polietes domitor. Next base: position 32,661,555 of record OX377618.1, read on the forward strand.
AAAGAGCAATGGTTTCGTTGCTTGTGTGACACGTAGCGCCGTCTTGTTGAAAGTAAACGTTGTCCAGATCAATACCATCCAACTCCGATCACAAAAAAATCATTAATCATCTCTCGATCAAACCCAACCTCATTTTCGAAAAAGTAAGATCCAATGACCCCGCCGGACCATAAACCGCACCAAACAGTCACACGATGAGGACAGAGAGGCTTCTCAACAATAACTCTTGGGTTTTCCGATCCCCAGATGCGACAATTTTGCTTGTTGACGTAGCCACCTAGGTGGAAATGGGCCTCATCAGTCAAGATGATTTTTCGATGGAATTCTGGATGATTTTCATTCATGAATTTTAATAATTTCAATGCGTTGTTGAAGCGTGTATCGTTCCATTTTTATACCCACCACCTCCAGGACGGGGGTTTATTCACTTTGCCATTCCGTTTGTAACACCTTAAAATATTCATCGGAGACCCCATAAAGTATATATATATTGTGTCGTGGTAAAATTCTAAGACGATATAGCCATGTCCGTCTGTCTGTCTGTTGAAAGCACGCTAGCTTCCGAACGAAATGAGCTAGCAGGTTCAAATTTTCCTTAAATGTGTCTTATGGTTGCAGATCGGTTGGGAAATCGGCCCAGAGGGAAAATTTTTTCCCTCACAAGGACTGAAAATACCCCAAATATTTACTGTATTTCAGTCTGCTTTTTGTATATGCCTGCTTATATTTACTTGACATTTGGAATGAACATTCCCCTTATAGCATAAAAGCGCACCATAAAGTGATTCTTATTCGTAGGGGACGAAATAACAGCTAGAAACACGAAATTTGGTGTGTACGTTCATCTAATTGAGTAGATACATAATGTAAAAGTATTTTTTCCAAATTCATACTTTTAAGGGGTAAAATGGCAATAGAGGGATAGAAATAAAGGGTGATTTTTTAAGAGCTTGATAACTTTTTTTTAAAAAAAAACGCATAAAATTTGCAAAATCTCATCGGTTCTTTATTTGAAACGTTAGATTGGTCCATGACATTTACTTTTTGAAGATAATTTCATTTAAATGTTGACCGCGGCTGCGTCTTAGGTGGTCCATCCGCTTAGTCCAATTTTGGCATTTCCACGTTTTTGAGTAACAGAGACCCAATTGGTGCGAACGGCGACGAATCGAAAATTGGTGGTCATCATTAACACTGGCCGATACAGCTGCGATATTTTCTTCAGTTCGCACTCTACGTAAGCGTGTTGGTGGTTTAATGTCCAACAATGTAAATTTGGTGCGAAATTTAGTCACAATAGCCCGAATAGCCGCTTCAGTGGGTCGATTAAACTGACCATAAAATGGAAGCGCGCAATGAACTTTCTTAACAGAGCACGCATTTTGATAATAAAATTCAATAATTTGCAAGCGTTGTTCGTTTGTAAGACGATTCATGATGAAATGTCAAAGCATACTGAGCATCTTTCTCTTTGACACCATGTCTGAAATCCCACGTGATCTGTCAAATACTAATGCATGAAAATCCTAACCTCAAAAAAATCACTCTTTAGTACCAACCAAACGGCTGCATCTAGAATAATGAAATTCGGTGTATACATTCGTCTCATTGCGTAGACACGTAAAATAAACGGAAAAATATTTTTTTTTCAAATTCGTACTTTCGAGAGATATAATGGGTACAGAGGGATAAAAATAGTACCAACTAAACGGCTACAGCTAGAATGGTGAAATTAGGTGTGTACATTCCTTCAATTGCGTAGTCACGTAAAATAAAGAGATTTTAGATTTTAGAAAGTCGTACTCATAAGGGGGTAAAATTGGAAAAATGGGACAAAAACGGTACCAACCAAATGACTGCAGCTAGAATCATGGAATTTGGTGTATACATTCCTCTGACTGCATAGACACGCGGAATAAAAAGATTTTTCCAAATTCGTACTTTTTACTTTTACGGCAAAAATGGTTAAATCATGAAGTTAGGTTATTTTGCACTATGTACGTGAGATAATGGATTTTCAAAATTTGTACTTTTATAATTAAAATAGAATGGAAATACAACCAACTGTAACACCCACTACTACCAATATTTGTGGTATTTAAGCTTTTTTGAAAATATAAATATTTGTAAGAAAATTTTCTTTTTGAGTTGACTTGAAGTATTATTTCGATATGTAAATTATTTTGTCAATATTTGTATTTGTTTAAAAAAATATTTTCCTGTAATATTACTGCACTTCTTCGAAACTCGAAAGCCTCTGTGGAATGCAATCCATGGTGGATGGTATATAAAGTTCGGCCCGGCTGAACTTAACTCCGTTTTTACTTGTTAGTAATGGCGTAGTTTCTAATTGTCAAATGTCAAAGAATAAAAGCTTCACCCGAAATACCGGGTGATTCAAAATAACTCTTGTTGGAAACCCCTGTATGTCTTTTAAATTTTAAAATGTTATCAGAGTGCAGAAGAACCAGCTCTTTATATTTAATGTTGTTAATGTTTGCAGAAATATGACCTTTTTTTGAACACTCATGTCGTAAATGAAATGAAAATTCTTCTCATCAATTGTTCATATTTTGACTTTCTCATGATATAACACATAATACTTCCTATAATAACATTGTAGCAGTGTGTGGTATTGAAAATACAATTTAATTCGTTTGCATAAATACATCAGACTTAAAAGCAAAAGGACGTACGAAAAATCAATAGGAAGCTTAACATAAATCAAAGGATTTTCGTATGATTTATATCTTTGTTCGGCTTTTAAAATTGCAAACGGCTGATAGTGAGCCTTTTGTGCAACGATGTGGAAAACTTTTAACAATCGCTTATAAAAGAGTAATGTAGTTATACGTTTCCGCGACAATACAACGTATATGTAAGCGTAAGAAACTGTTATATTCGTACATCCACATGTATACGCATTTAGATTAGGTCGCCTCATGCCGATGGCTGCTACCTCCTCAAATTAAATTTGATTTATCTGATGATAAATATTTCGTCCGTAACTTTGGAGATTGTTCGTAAAAAATCGTTATGGTAAATTCTACAAATGTTTAAGTTTTTACGTAAATACGCTGCCGAACTAAAACTTAATACACAAACAAAAATTCAGTCGGATTCCTTTTCTAGATCGCGAGAATATCAAAAAACAAAAATGTCATGCATGAAAATCATTTTAGCCATATTTTCCAAGAAAATAAAAATTTTCCAAAAATATCCAATTTTTATTTTTTTTTACCGTGCCCTACCCCAATATCGACTTTATATAAAAAACAAGTAAAAGCGGCGTTAAGTTCGGCCGGGCCGAACTTTATATACCCTCCACCATGGATTACATTCCACAGAGGTTGTCGGTTTTCGTAGAAGTGCAGTAATATTACAGGAAAATATAATTTGTTTTTTGTTTGTTGTAATTTGTTGTTTTGTTTAATATAGCCAAACCAAAACAAAAACAAATATTGAAAAATTAATTTTATAAATAAATATAATATTTTAATTATTTCAAACCACGCTTATAAGACAATGCTACCAATACGTCAATTCAAAAAATAAATATATTTATATTTTCAAAGCCATAAATATTGGTAGATAGTGGGTGCTACAGTTGGTTGTCTTTCCATTCTATTTTAATTCCAAAAGTACAAATTTTGAAAATCCATTATCAGACGTACATAGTGCAAAATAACCTAACTTCATGATTCAACCAAATTTTGCCGTAAAAGAAAAAAGTTCGAATTTGGAAAAAAACTTTTTATTTTGCGTGTCTATGCAGTCAGAGGAATGTATACACCGACTTCCATGATTCCAGCTGCGCCTATTTGGTTGGTACCATTTTTACCCCCTTGACGTTTCTACGCAATTAGAATTTCATCATTCTAGCTGTAGTCGTTTAGTTGGTACTATTTTTATCCCTCTGTATCATTGTAAAGTACTAATTTCAAAAAATTCGTCTACTTTCCGTGTCTACGCAGTCAGAGGAATGTATACTCCGAATTTCATGACTCTAGCTGCGGTCATTTGATTGGTACTATTTTTATCCCCTTTTTTCATTTTAACACCAAAAAAGTACGAATTTCGAAAAATCAGTTTATTTTCCGTGTCTACACACTCAGAGGAATGTATACTCCGATTTTCATGATCATTTGATTGATACTATTTTTATCCCCTTTTTCATTTTAACCCCAAAAAAGTATGAATTTCAAAAAATCTGTTTGTTTTATGTGTCTACGCAATCAGAGGAATGTATACACCGAATTTCATTATTCCAAGTGTAGCCGTTTTGTTGGTACCATTTGTATCCTTCTATGTCGTTTAATATGTACCATTTTTATCCCTTTTTTGCCCGATTTCACCCCCAAATAAGAATCACTTTATGGTGCACGTTTTTGCTATAAATATAAACAGACATATTCAAAAAACATGCTTAAATACGCTAAAATATTAGGGATTATTATGGGTATTGTTAGTGCTTGTGAGGGAAATATTTGTCCCTTTTGGCCGATTTCAATCCCAACCGATCTACGACTATAAGACGCATTTATGGAAAATTTCAACGTTCTAGCTCCTTTCGTTTAGATGCTAGCGTGCTTTCAACAGACGGACGGACATGGCTAGATCGTCTTAGAATTTTATGACGATCAAGAATATATATACTTCATAGGGTCTCAGGTCGATATTTCAAGGTGTTACAAACGGAATGACAAAGTTATTATACCCCATCCTGGTGGTGGAGGGTATAAAAATAGAAAAGGTATAAAAATGGTACCAATCTAATGGATGAATCTGGAATCTTTAAATTCGATGCGTACATCCCCGAAAAGGCTTATTCTTCACAACATTGACAATATTTCATTAAAATGTTAACGAGTTTACAATAAATCTTATTTATACTTTGGGCATTAATGGCTATGTGCATATTTCAACAATCATAGTGCTCATTGTAAACATGACCATAAAACAGCGAATAATAGGAAATTTCGAAAAAATGTAATCCTAGCAATTAATTATATTAAACTGTAGAAGAATAATATAATAATAATTACTATTAAATTTAAGGAGAAAATCAATTCTTTCGCTCTCCTGGAAAGTTATATTTTTTGTTCATAGCCCTCGATATACTTTCTATTTCGACAAGTAGTTCCACTAATGAATTTAATCAGATTTTTATTTTGCCTAATTTTCGAAAAAAAAAGAATTTGCTAAAAATAACAAAAACTTCAATATGCTTACTGACACACTTGTATATATTTTATACATATATATAAAATCGGGTCGATTTGTATGAGAGAAAAAATACTGTAGTTCGAGAATCAGCATTTATTGACATTTCTATTCCAGAAATGTTCTTCGCTTGAAAATGAAATAATTATTAATACAATATTGTCATAGCACCGTTTTGCTTAATCGCTTCCACATATCACTGCAGCTTACTTCCGGTCAGAAGATGGTCCTTCAATATAAAAGGTCATGACACAAAAAGGGATACGACGTATTTTTCTGCAGCTAACTTCTGGTAAGAGTATGTTTCTTGACTACACTTAGAAAGAAGTGAACCCTACAATGCGTTAATAAGAACACAAATTTAGGATAATTGAACTTCGTATAGCGCTAAAGCCATATTTTCTCATATCGGGTTTAAACTTTTCGTTGAAAGTTCACCAAACCATGTAAATATTAACTCAAACTGAGTTTTGCAGTATTTTTTTCTTCAAACCAAGTAATCAAAAAAATAATTTAGCTGAAATTTTCCCTCAAACTAAGTACATTTTCTCTTAAATCAAGTAAGTATTTACTCAAACTGAGTAATTTTTCCTAAAATTTTAGTAAATTTTGCAAATAAATCCTATTTCCCTATGATCATGATCAGTAATATATACACTGCAATTCTCAACACTTTTGCCATTGCCTTAAACAATATGAAAACCCGCACATAGTTTTAGAATTATTTTTTTCTGGCAAAAAAACTGAGTCAATACTTAAATCCTGAATAAATCAAATTTGCTAGTATGACAACACTGGCTGTACGAAACAAACAGTTGAAATTTGAATACGGGGTGTTCACATGGGTACTATTTTAAGCATCGTTAACGGCATTTTTAGTTTCAGAAGTTAACGACGAATAGCGGTGCAAATACTGAAGTGTCAGAATCTTTGATTAGTTGTGTATGTCAAAATATAAAAACAACATCGATAAACATTTTAGGAAATATAGAAAACTAAAGATTGAAATGCAAATTTATGCATTTGAGATAGTTCTACAATTTACACTTCAAAAATAGCTAACGGAATATTTTTTTAATATTTCCCGGGAAATTTTAATAATACCGTTAATATTTTTCCAGGAATTTCCGGAAACTTTTCATTGAGTTAATACTTTTTTATAAGATTTATGATTTTGTCATAACCCCAGTGAAAAAAACTAGTTCTTATTTATAACCTTACTAGCTGAAACACGCCCGCTTCGCCAGGCAAAAAAAAAAAAACAAATGGTAAAATTACGTTCCTATTTTCAGTATTCTAACTCAAAACAAGTAAAAATGGCGTTAAGTTCGGCCGGGCCGAACTTTATATACCCTCCACCATGGATTGCATTCCACAGAGGCTGTCGATTTTCGTAGAATTGCAGTAATATTACAGGAAAATATATTTTTTTTAATATAGCCAAACCAAAACAAATTCTAATATTGAAAAAATAATTTTATAAATAAATATAATATTTTTATTATTTCAAGCCAAGGCTACAAATACGTTTACACTATATTTATATTTTCAAAAAATCGTAATTATCATAAATATTGGTAGATAGTGGGTGCTACAGTGGATTATATTTCCATTCTAAAAGTACAAATTTGTATCTCACGTACAAGTGCAAAATAACCTATCCTCATGATTCAACCAATTTTTACAGTAAAAGTAAAAAGTACGAAAAATATTTTTATTTTGCTTGTCTATGCAGTGAAAAGAATGTATACACCGAATTGCATGATTCTAGCTGCCGCCATTTGGTTGGTACCATTTTTATCCATTTTTTCTATTTTACCCCCTTAAGAGTACAACTTTCTAAAATATCTTTTTTTACGTGTCTACACTATTAGAGGGATGCACACAAAGAATTTCATCATTCTAGCTGTAGCCGTTTAGTTGGTACCATTTTTATCCCTCTATTCCCATTTTACCTCTTAAAAGTAAAAAAAATAATTATATAAAATGTATCTACTTAATTAGAGAAATATACACACCGAATTTCGCGTTTCTAGCTGTTGTTGTTTGATATGTACCATTTGTATCCTTTTTTCCAATTTACCCCTACGAATAAAAATCTCTTTATGGTGCTCGTTTTTGTTATAGGGAGAATGCACATACCTGCGCAAGTAAGTACAAACAGAGATACTGAACAAATATACATAAATACTCCAAAATATTAGGGGTTATTATGGGTATTTTTAGTCCTTGTGAGGGTTCCAATTTCAATCCCAACCGATCTACGACTATAAGACGCATTTGTGCAAAATTTTGACGTCCTAGCTCCTTTCGTTTAGATGCGTGCTTTCAACAGATGGACGGACAGACGGACATGGCTGGATTGCCTTAGAATTTTATCACGATCAGGAATATATATACTTTATAGGGCCTCAGGTCGATATTTTAAGGCGTTACAAACGGAATGACAAAGTTAGTATACCCCCATCCTGGAGGTGGAGGGTATAAAAACACACTTTTGCCACGCCGCCACTGCCCACTAAACGAAAATTCACAATCCGGCATCATATTTATCTTTATCATGATCAGTAATATATACACTCCAATTTTCAGCCTTCTGGCTCAAAAACACTATTGCCACACCCACTCCGCCCACAAAACGAAAATCCAAATTTCGACATCAAATTGATCTTTGTCATGATCAGTAATATATACATTCCAATTTTCAGCCTTCTAGCTCTTAAAAACACTTTTGCCACGCCCACTCTGCCCACAAAACGCAAATCCAAAAAATGTCATCAAATTGATCTTTGTCATGATCAATAATATATAAAAAAATACTATAGCCTCTAGTTCCTTCCAGACCTGCATCTATCTGTACTGAAAATTTCAACAACATCGGTTCAGCCGGTTACGCGTGATTGCGGAACAAACAGACAGACAGACTTACACTAAGGTTTTATAATACTAATAGGGAAATAATATGGATATGGATGTTCTTCAGAGAAGTTTTCAAGGCGTTTTAGTATAATCGTTTCTAAAACTTTGCTTGTTGGAAACTGAGGATCCCTTTTTGGAACAGGAATGAGTCAAAATTCTGCGGGAAAATATCCATTACAAAGACTAAAGTTAAATATATTAACTAGAGCTCCATATATTGAATCAGGCATATTTTTCAGAATTAAGCTATGAATTTCATCAAGACCTGGTGCCTTATTATTTTTTAGGGGAAATATATATGATTTCACCTCTTCAAGATTAGTGATGACTTCTGGGTTTACGTCGTCTGATATCAGTGAAACTTTTCAAATTACGCCCAAGGTAGTAAACTAATTCTACGGGATCTTTAAAAGAAACAAACGTTTCCGGCTAATTATAACTTCCTTTACTTAAAAGATGAAATAAATGATAAAGGTCGCCAAGTAATTTTACTAGGAATGCATTGTCTACCAAATTTACTTCATCTGTAATTGAACTCATATGTTATAGACAAATTTTGTTTTTCGTTATACACTTCTTGGCCAGGCCAACAACAAAATTCACTTCAGGATCCAACTACAAACCTAATATTCTTTTAACAGATTTTGAGCTAGTGTCTGAAACTACTTGTATTTTATAGGAATGTGTCATACTATATACATTGTGCTGGATCGCGGTCCATACAAATGGAAAAACAATTTCCAGTAACCAAACCGAGATTGAAGTATTTCGTCCTTAGACCAGCCGTCTGAGAGTTAAACGCTCCTACAAAAATTGTCCAAAATTTTTTCTGAAAGCACTAATACATAAATTTTGATATAAATTTAGATTCTTTAGAATGATGACTAGAGATCGGAAGGAAATTGACGCAGAGCTCATTTTTGTAAAATGAGTTTAACAATTTTGGCTCTGAAAATCCATCTCCTTTATTAAATTATTTTGCAAACATGGAATCAGTTAACTCATTTTCGTCCGATATTCATCATTTAGGCATCATTCGAAAGGTATTGAGCCCTTCTTTCTATTTTTAATAACATCTTTTACAAAATGTTTCCAAGAAATATTAGTTTTTATCTGTTACCTTGAAAACAAAAAAAAAAAATCAATATAAACGTCCAATGAGTTGTTCTAAGACAAGAATACAATTTTTTATTTAAAGTGCTTCCAAGGGTCTATTAATTCAGAAAAAATACATGGGAAAAACATGATTTTTAGAGGTGCTTTCAGGAGCGTTTAGCTCACAGATGGCTTGAACGAGTGACGAAATATTTTGCAGATCAACATTAAACAATCACATCTTCATTTCTGGCGGGGTGACCGCTGCAATTTATTTCCGTAACCCATCCTAGTATACATAAGATGCCAGAAAAAATAAATTCAACTAAATAACATTAAAAGCGTCAACTATAAATTGGTAGGGACTTTTTTAGCATGGCAATAAAAAAATCAATATTAGCGTTTCGGAAGCTCCACATTTAGTGTCAACACTGTTGCGTAGTGTTGCAAAATTTTTTCTCCACAAGTAAAGAAAGGTTAAAGTGGGGGCGACTTTATGATACCCTACACTTTCTACCTCATTGCAATTCAACAAAATGAAATTTCGTAAATGAAAAATCCATACAAAAAATGCCTTAAATTTTATACCCTCCACCTCCAGGATGGGAGTATACTAACTTTGTCATTTCGTTTGTAACACCTTGAAATATCGACCTGAGACCCTATAAAGTATATATATTCTTGATCGTCATAAAATTCTAAGACGATCTTGCCATGTCCGTCCGTCTGTCCGTCTGTTGAAAGCACGCTATCATCTAAACGAAAGGAACTAGAACGTTCAAATTTTCCATAAATGCGTCTTATAGTCGTAGATCGGTTGGGATTGAAATGGGGCGAAATCGGCCCAAAGGGAAAAATACGCAAGGACTACAAATACCCATAATAATCCCTAATATTTTAGCGCATTTAAGCATGTTTTTTGTATATATCTGTTTATATTTGCTTGATATTTGGTATGCGCATTCCCCTTATAGCAAAAACGTGCACCATAAAGTGATTATTATTTGTAGGGGGTGAAACGGGACAAAAAATGGGATACAAATGGTACATATTAAACGACAACAACTAGAAACACGAAATTCGGTGTGTATATTCCTCTAATTGAGTAGATACATAATATAAAAGTATTTTTTCCAAATTCGTACTTTTAAGGGGTAAAATAGGAATAGAGGGATAAAAATGGTACCAACCAAACGGCTGTACCTAGAATAATGAAATTCAGTGTATACATTCCTCTAATTGAGTAGATACGGAAAATAAACTGATTTTTCGAAATTCGGACTTTTTGGGGTTAAAATAAAAAAAGGGGATAAAAATAGTACCAATCAAATGACCGCAGCTAGAGTCATGAAATTCGGAGTATACATTCCTCTGAGTATGTAGACACGGAAAATAAACTGATTTTTCGAAATTCGTACTTTTTGGGGTAAAAATGAAAAAAAGGGATAAAAATAGTACCAATCTAATGACCGCAGCTAGAGTCATGAAATTCGGAGTATACATTCCTCTGATTGTGAAGACACGGAAAATAAACTGATTTTTCGAAATTCGTACTTTTTGGGGTTAAAATGAAAAAAGGGGATAAAAATAGTACCAATCAAATGACCGCAGCTAGAGTCATGAAAATCTGAGTATACATTCCTCTGACTGCGAAGACACGAAAAATAGACGAATTTTTCGAAATTAGTACTTTCAAGGGATACAATGGTACAGAGGAATAAAAATAGTACCAACTAAACGACTATAACTAGAATGATAAAATTCTAATTGCGTAGAAACGTCAAGGGGGTAAAAATGGTACCAACCAAATGGAATCATGAAATTCGGTGTATACATTCCTCTGACTCCATAGACACGCAAAATAAAAAGTTATTTCCAAATTCGTACTTTTTCTTTTACGGCAAAAATTGGTTGAATCATGAAGTTAGGTTATTTTGCACTATGTACGTCTGATAATGGATTTTCAAAATTTGTACTTTTGAAATTCAAATAGAATGGAAATACAACCAACTGTTGCACCCACTATCTACCAATATTTATGGCTTTGAAAATATTTTTGAAAATATAAATATAAGAATATTTATTTTTTGAATTGACGTATTGGTAGCATTACCTTATAAGCGTGGTTTGAAATAATTAAAATATTATATTTCTTTATAAAATTAACTTTTCAATATTTGTATTTGTTTTGGTTTGGCTATATTAAAAAAAATATATTTTCCTGTAATATTACTGCACTTCTTCGAAAACCGACAACCTCTGTGGAATGCAATACATGGTGGAGGATATATAAATTTCGGCCCGGCCGAACTTAACGCCGTTTTTACTTCTTTTACTTAAAACTTTGGAAATTTCCTTCCACACAAGTGTAATCTACTCAACTGTAGGAGTTTTTATATTAGATCCAAAGAAATGTGATTTTTTACTACCCAATTTCTAGTAAATGATCTATTTACTTTGAAATAAGGAAATTTTTTTCATTTAGATAATTTATTTTTGAAGTATTTATTTTACTCAGATTTAGTAGTGATATTTATATTCTCCACTAGAGTATTACGTCTTTGTGGATTTGTTTGTAACACACAAAAGGAAAATAGACACATCGTTTATTATACAGATGGGCCCGGTCCCCAAACACTACATGGCTTACAGAGAGTTGAAATGGACCGTTCCATCAGAATATGCTATTTTAAAACAAGAACCTATATGGTACACCGTAACATTGGTAAGAAGTCAAATAGGGTTGCATTATGTAAATCAGAGACGATTTGCTTCAAATTCAATCAATTCAGAAAGTTATTTTAATATCGGCATATTAACCGATGATTATATCTCTCTTCCTTTGAGTGTTACAAACAAATGTACAAAGACATAATCCACTGGAGGAGGGTATACATTAGGGCGAGGATTAGTATTTTATTTTAGACCCATGGTTTCTTCGGAGAATTATCTTAGAATTTAATGTAGATTACGTTTTTGCTATACGATTTTTAATTTTTTTCGTCCATACAAATCAACCCGCCCTAGTATACATATTTCGCAAAGCAGATATTCTTAAATTGGCGCTTAAACTACTCAAAAATTGCAATTTAAACTTCGTTCGTTATTTGAGCATTTTTTAAGTTACGACCATGTGGAAAATTAGCTTTCTTTTTCTTTCGCTTTGTACACTTGCATGATTTTTTAATTAGTTTTTCTTCAGTTTTGTATCTTTGCTTAGAATGCTCTATTCAGTTGCCTATGTATGGCATTCTCCAATTTAACTACATAAACGGATCATTAATTTTGTTGGTTTCCTTTTCGTTGTTGTTGCTACAGCACTGACCTTATTTTAGACGTTTGGTATCTACAAATCAATTGTATTACTTAGTGAAGAATGACATTGAAAAAAGTAATTTAAAGATTTTTGCTTTGATTTTGGTAAACATGAATCTTTATTTTGGTAATAACCCTACGGGAAAGTGAAATGTTATAGGACAAGTGCTAGTCCCTGGTTGGTAGGGACTGGTCGTGGTTCTAACCCAAATGTCCCCTTTACATGTGGTATTCCTTTAATGATGCAATTTTAAAGAGACGTACTGGCTAAGGAGCTATTATACATCAAGCGACTCGGTGGGGAAGTACGTATTTAAACGATTTGGACAATAATGACCTCGCATTAGCAGAAAAATATTGGGATGAAGCCATTGATTTCGAAAAGGTTCTACAGGGTCCTTATATTGTAACCAAAAAAATTCAAAGCGAGAAATTGAAACCAGGCGGTTTCAATAAATAAATTGGAGAAATTTTAAAATGGAATTGCAAACGATATTGTTTCTTCAGTGACTAGAAGAGAGACGGAAATAATGAAGAATTCTATGCTATTGGCGGGAATATATGTCCGTGTGCTTTAAATACAATTTTATTAAACCATTATCAAGTTTTAGTGGCATGGCAAGGATTATATGAACTGACAGAAAAAATGCAAAAATCTTGTAGTCCAGATGGTTCCTAATTGTGCAATACCATCTCACGAATCAACACCTTCTGACGACTTCGAAATGTATGTCGATAGTTTGGAGCAAAATAAGTCAAAAAGGTTATTCCGTTGAAATACAAAATAAATCTTTTATCGGGAATTGGCTGAAATAAGTCGTGAAACTGAGTTGGCCATATTGAACATACAAATCCTGTGAGCATACAAACTTTATATTCAGCCTTCCAATATGTCTAAAATAGCATTCGCACAATTTTCAAAAATATGAATATCGTTCTAACTTTGAATCCATGAGTTTTAGGCAAAAAAACGATGGTGTAAGAAATTATTTTTTAAACTCGTTAAAAAATTAGAACAAAAATCTCTCAAATCTCTTTAAATTTATGATCTGAACATTAATTTATAAAATCAAGAATATTATTATAAGCAAGTATATTTATAAAGCAAGTTAATAATATATAAATTTACCAATATGTAATTACAACACAACCTGTTGAAATATTCATTCAATACGATATATAACTTATAGACAATGCATTACTCGCGCTAATCTGATGCAAAAGTTTATGTGTGATTTATTGCTTCGTATTTCTAAAGGTTTTCGAAAACCATGCCATCTGTAAATTCACCCAAGTGCATTTGGCAACCACAAAGAATTTCCATGACGATAAATCGTTTACGCCAATAGGGCATATCATAAAGACACATCATATGGCAAGCGTCAATTTGTAGAGACGAAAAATTCCCATTCACATCACCATGTAAATATGTATAATGAAACACACATGCTTGCATGAGTGCACCACTTGGCAACTGTATGTGAAGAACGTTATAATTGTCCCTGGCAGGAAGTGGGTCGATATTGAGGACAGAGCAACTGCCATGGTAATTTTTTCACATTTCAGTGCAGTCGGTGAAAGCAGCTCAACATGTTATATACATCCACACGAGTATATCTACAGAAATGACTGAATATGAAAATGACACGAATTTGAAAATGTAGACCAGGGATGGGACAACAGTAATGTTATTTGTGGCACAGATGGCTTTAGAAATCACCTAAAGTTGCACAGACAAATTAATACGACAACGTCAGCTGCGGATATTCATAAGGGTGTTACCTAAGGTTACACTACACGGTACGGGAAAATACCCTTGCCATCAAATAATTCTATGGGTACATAGACGATATTAAGAGAGTAGGCGAAATTTCAATTTCGTTTCCATAATTATGGTAATACCGGAGCATTTTAGTTTATATTTTATTAGTTCCATAAAAATTGCAATATATGTGTTATTCTCTGTCAGAAATTATAAATGTTCTCCCGATTTTTCTGCACAATTTAGAATTTTATCAGAAATAATATTACATTTAATTTTTTATGAACTAGGGCCGCTTCGAATTTAATTAATTTTTCTACGGAAGTAGTCCAATGTGCTTGCTTTCAAGTGCACAAAACAAATTCGTGGGACCTCATACGAATCGAAAGTTATAAAAGAAACCGTAAAACTGTATATATATATATATACAGTGAAAATTCGATATAACGAACTTCGTTATAACGAAAAACTCAATATAACGAATTTTTCCTTAGTCCATTACCTAAACAAAAAACTTCATTCGTAAGAAGAAATTACATTACATTACATTCAAAACACATAGAAATTCAATCAAATTGCTCACTTATCAAACAACACAAAAACTAAAAAAATAATATAATTTCCGCTTTCTTGACTTAAGGCGGCTGTTGACGAATGAATATTTCTCTTGTTGTAACCTTTCTTTACTATTGTGCTAAGAAAATCCACAGAAAACGTGTAATTTTACAAAATTCAAATCAAAAATTTCCCATCTTTCAAATCACGCACATTTGTATATTGTCTAAGCAGGTTACAACTACATTAACTCACGCAACAATATAGGAATGTCGGTGTCGAATATACTCAAAATAAGGTTTTAATTTCTTATGGGAAGGGTCACGGCCACTTTCCACCCATCTCGGTTTCGAATATACTCTAAATCCGGTTTTAATTTTATATGGGAAGGTCACGCCCACTTTCCGCCCATCTTTGCACAACTATTTACACTGGATCAACTCACACAAATTTTCAGCACTCTAGGTGTCATGGACCATATTCGATAATATGTTTTAACTTCGTATGTGAGGTACCACGCCCACTTTCCCAATACCTCCCATTTTTGGGACAACTACGCTGGTTTATGCTAGATGCACTCACACAAAAGTTAAGTATTGTAGCTGTCTATATTCGATAATAGGTTTTAACTTCGTATGGGAGGTACCACGACCACTTTTCCAATACCGCTCATTTTTGGCACAGTTACGCACATTGATGCTAGATGCACTCACACAAAATTTCAGTATTGTATCTGTCATAGAACTGAATATATTCGAAAATGTGTTTAACTTCGTATTGGAGGTGTCACGCCCACTTTTCCAATACCGCCCCTTTTTGGCACAGGTATACACAATGGTGCTAGATGCACTTACACAAAATTTCAGCACTCTAGGTGTCATAGAACTGACAATATTCTATAACAGGTTTTAACTTCGTATGGTAAGTGCCACGCCCACATTTGTATTACCGTCCATATTTGGCACAGCTACGCAGATTGATGCTAGATGCACTTACACAAATTCACAGCACTCTAGATGTCATAGAACTGACAATATTCAATAACAGGTTTTAACTTCGCATGGGAGTTGCCACGCTCACTTTTCCATTACCGCCCATTTTTTGCACAACTACGCATATTGATTCTTGATGCACTCAGACAAAATTTCAGTATTACATCTGTCATAGAACGGAATATATTCGAAAATGGGTTTTAACTTCGTATGGGAGGTGCCACGCCCACTTTTCCATTACCGCCCATTTTTGGCACAACTACGCACATTGACGCTAGATGCACTTACACAAAATTTCAGCACTCTAGGTGTCATAGAACTGATAATATTCAATAATAGGTTTTAACTTCGTATGGGAGGTGCCACGCCCACTTCTCCAATACCGCCTATTTTTGGCACAATGCTGGATGCACTTACACAAAATTTCAGCACTCTAGGTGTCATAGAACTGGCAATATTCAATAATAGGTTTTATCATGGGAGGTGCCACGCCCATTTTTCAAATACCGCCCCTTTTTTGACACAACTATGCACATTGACGCTAGATGTACTTACACAAAATTTCAGCACTCTAGGTGTCATAGAACTGGCAATATTCAATAATAGGTTTTATCATGGGAGGTGCCACGCCCATTTTTCAAATACCGCCCCTTTTTTTAACACAACTATGCACATTGACGCTAGATGTACTTACACAAAATTTCAGCACTCTAGGTGTCATAGAACTGACAATATTCAATAATAGGTTTTAACATCGTATGGGAGGTGCCACGCCCACTGATAATATCAAAAAATTATATAGCCTATTTTCACCACCGGTTCAGCGTAAACATACTGTGAAAATTTAAAGAAGATCGGTTCAGTAGTTTAGGCTGCTACAAAGAACAAACAAACTTACAAACACAGATTCATTTATATATATATAGATTTAAAAGGTATATATACCACTTAGCTATACTAATTAGCTACATTGCATAATGTACCGTATTTAGTTTCCCCTTCTTCTTCTACAAATTGTCAAAAGTTGGAAGAAAAAATAATTACATTAAATCGTACTTCCGGCATTAATCGTTGATGCTTTAAAAATAGAATACATTTTTATGTAAATTTTATTTTTTTTCTCGTATTAATATTTCAACAATCCAAGTATTAATTTTGATTTTGTAATGCAGGAGCCTAAATGCGGTATATGAACATTTAGGCTCCTGCATTACATATGTCATTCCTTTAACCCCGAGAAAGAATCGTCAATTTAAAATAAACAAGTAAAAAGGGCGTTAAGTTCGACCGGGCCGAACTTTGCATTTCACAATCTTACCGGCAGATTAGAGGCTGTCAACTTTACAAACAAAATACTTATGTACCCTCTTTTAAATAAATAGTGATGCTTCATTATTATAATATTAATAGTCCTCTACTATATAAATATAAAACTTCATGATGCGTGAATCTTCAAAAGTATGCCCTGAAAATCGGGTGCGTTGTTACTAGGTAGAAACAATTTTCCTTAGGGCCGATTTTCCAATTTGCAATTTCTTGATTCCAGCTACCGTCCAAATGTCCGTACCATTTTGATAGGAAAAGTACTAATCCTTGATTCTTGATTCTAGCTACTGCCTAAATGTCCGTACCATTTTGATAGGATAGGACCTCGCGAATATATAGTTTTATATTGTAGAAAATTACCAATACTGAATAAATACAACCTTCAGGTAAACCTCTGTCTGAAAAGGAAAGCAAAAACGCAATTACACTTTTTAAATGCAAAATAACACCTCTGGAGCTGCTATTTTCTACAAACTTAACGAAATTTCAATACGATACATTGTTTCCTTATGATGAAATTTGCAACTATTTTAGCATTTATGAACTTTAAGTGAATCCACAGCTAAAATTAACCGCAATTTTGGCAAACTCTTTTAGATTATGCTTAATAGGAATGTTCTTTGCAAAATTCAATCAGTAAAGTTGAGATTTGGGCGCATGAAATTTGGAAGTTTTTGCCGCTGATAACACACTGTGCGTCGGTCGGAACAGGCGTGTATGTAAGGCTTAACTTTAATTGCGAAATATTTTTTTCTGTTTTGTTTACAAATTTTCCACTTTTACTTGATTAATCATTAATTTATAATTTTCAATTTTAGGGTTTTTGACATCGATAGCTGCGATTCTGTTGAAAGTTTGTGTATATATTCTTCTCATAAAAATATTGAATACTTATTTTTGGAAAAAAAAATTGTTTTTTTTTTCACGAGTTATGGCCAATTTAACAGTGAAAAAATACTACTTTTACAAAAAGATGTGTTCATTCAATCGCCTGTAACTCCTGAAAGACCGATTTTAATGTGTTATTACTTGTTTGGAAGGTAATTTCAATTACTTTTAAAATATGTATGTATTTAACTGGTGTAATTTTAATAATAATAATTGTCTTGTCATTTATTTTGGTTCAAGACCATAGGTTGTGCCGAAGTCTTCAGCAGAACCCAAAAAATAGCAAAGAAGGCAAAGTGAGACCTTTATTGTTGCAGCTGAAAGTTGACTGCGCAGTTTCGATGGGCGCTACACCATCTCATCAGAACTTTCGCAACGTATGTATGTCTTTGACTTAAATCAGACATACAACATAACAGACCAACTATACATACAAACAACAATAATAATAATTTTAAGTGGTGAAATGATGGCTTCTATTTTTTACGAACTTTTTTTTCGATTTTGTTTACAAAATCAACCAGAATTACGATAAACAAGTAAGTAAGCTTCAGTCGGCTAAATCGACTTATATATACCCTCACTCTCAGAGAACATATATACATAACAACCGTATATAACGTAGCGCATGATAATTTGTATTCCACATTTATAAAACAATTGTAAAAATATAATCAAATATCAAGTCATAGTGAATCCCATAGAATTTATGAAGGATTTATTATTACCTAGGACAGAGACAATTGTGTGGGATGTACATACAAGAAGGGGCGTGACTAAAGCGTAAATATTTTTTAGTTTAAAATTGCAAATGATTTTGACAACCCGTGTGGATGTTATGTCGGTTTTATTGTAACCGAAATGTATGCCAGTTTGTGTGGGAGGTACCAGAAGGGGTGTGGCAATATCACCCATATTCCACACGAATGTAACCACTATAAAAGCATTGCTTAATACCAAATTTCACAGTATTCCGATTATCAGTATAGAGCTTATAACATCTTTAATTTTAAGTAGTTTTGAGTGATTTGTGTGGGAGGTACTGAAAGGGGCGTGGCAAAACCCATAATATTTAGTAACCTTAAAGTGTTTATAAAAACAATATCAAATAGTTTGTAGTTTGGATTATTATTACTTGTAGTTAATTGTTTAAATAGTTTAAGACATTTAATATATGTAATTTCTTGAAGAATATAGTAATTCAATTATAATTGGTCAATTGGCTTGGAATTACAAAGAAAAAATGAACTGAAAGTAAGGAAAGGCTAAAGTCGGGCGGGGCCGACTATATAATACCCTACACCACTCCCTGCGTATGTACCTCGCTTTGATTACTAAACCCAGGTATTTCATGGGAGCACTTTTATTTAGTTCATATAAATTATACAGCTACTATAAATTCATCTTTAGTCATATTTAACGAATATGGTTAATAATATGGTAATTGATCCAATTATCCGACAGACAAATACAAATTATACAGCATTAATATGACCGACATTTCAAAAGGGGTCCTATAACAACATTCTGGGCCTGGTCCAAAACATGGGCCTATATATTTCTCATTCACTGTAGGTATTCCTAGTTGAAAATAATATCATGACCTGCAAAATGTGATGAAGATCCGATGTAAGATGTAGTTTCTAGAGCTGTAATAGATCAGAAAGGGCCCCATTTGGGTTATACCCAAGTATGGACATATGGGCATCACCGAAACAATTCTCATTACAATTCAATTCGGCAAAAAAGTGAAATCGGGAAGGATTTTTGCATCCTGTAAATGTATTGTTTGACAAAAAATGTTAAATCGGAAAATCGGGTACAATACGTGGTTTCTAAAGCGGAAAAAGTGAAATAGGGAGCGACATTTGTATGGGGGTTATATCTAAATCTGAACCGATCTCACCAAATTTCTGCATAGGTGTTTCTAGTTGGATTATAAGATGTTGTACCAAATTTAAAGAAAATCGGGTACAATATGTGGTTTCTAGAGCGGAAAATGTCAAATCGGGAGCGACATTTGTATGGGGGCTATATCTAAGTCTGAACCGATCTTACACAATTTCTGCATAGGTGTTTCTAGTTGGATTATAACACGTTGTGCCAAATTTAAAGAAAATCGGGTACAATATGTGGTTTCTAGAGCGGAAAGAGTGAAATCGGAAGCGACATTTGTTTGGGGGCTATATCTAAATCTGAACCGATCTTACCCACTTTCAGCATAGGTGTTTCTAGTTGGATTATAAGATGCTGTGCCAATTTTAAAGAAAATCGGGTACAAGATATGGTTTCTAAGGCGGAAAAAGTGAAATAGGGAGCGACATTTGTATGGGGGCTATATCTAAATCTGAACCGATTTCCTCCAAATTCAATACTGATGGTCCTTGGCCAGAAAAAATAACTTCTGCCAAGATTCATGACAATCGGACAACAATTGCGACCTGTAGAGTGCGAACAAGCTTAGATGGACAGCAGACGGATCAGCTGGCGATTCTAAGCCGACCGTATAATTAAAGGTGGGTCTAGCTCAATTATTTCTTGGTGTTACAAACATTTGGCGGAAAACTAACTTATAATACCCTAGACCACGAAGTGGTGTAGGGTATAAAAATGAAAATACCAAAATATAGCTGATTCCGAATATCGGTGTGGGAGTTATATGGGTTTTAATTTAACATTGGAATATGAGCTATTTGTGTGGAAGGTACCACAAGGGACGTGAGAATTTCGCCAATCTTCGAACTTAAACAAAGTTTGGGAAAAATATTACCATGTGCAAAGTGTGAATCGATTCCTTAACTCCTTTCGTGTACACCAGCCAGTCAGGCAGACGGACGGACATGGCTCAAACACCTTAAAAAGTCGTGAAACGGATTTAGTACTTAGGGTCTTTAGTCACTCCTTCAATGCGTTACACTTTTTTTCTGTCCCAAATGATATATACCCTCCTATTCTGTAGAGTGAGCGTATAAAAATCATCAAACACCGCCAAACTTGGTGTGAAATGTATGTACCTACATATAAATTCTAATATTGCATTCATTTTGAGTGGTTTTTAAGTATGCCACCTTCGAAATAAATATCCTGAGACCTAACAATCATATTCGTAGATTTTATAATAAACACTGCGATACGAGCACAATGGGTAGGAAGTGGTATCAACCGTATTATAGATAAGACAAATTTAAAGCTCAATTGTAATATTGTAAACATAGAATTTACACATTTCCTGCAGACAACTCAACCCTATAAACCAAACAGGCATCAGCAAGACATCGTCAAAATACAGTTCTATTCAGGCAATAAACAAAGGCTTTTGTACTTAGAAGTACGAAAACAGCCGTCTATAAACAAAATCTTGGAAGAAGATAAGGCGAGCATATGCCGCATTGGCAAGACAATAGGCGAGACTTTAGCGCAGTGATACATACACAAATTTAAAGGAAAAACTCTGGAAATAGAGAAACTGTTGGGTAGATATGGTTTTCTCACACTCAAAATATCACGAAATCTTGTCACAAGCAGACAGTAGTGCGGGACCTGATACCAGATATGGATAAAACCATCTAATTTATGTGCCAAGAAAATGTAGATTTGTTAATGTGTATACTGTGTGAGTATCGTGGAATAACGTTATGAAATAAAACAACAACTCTTTTACATTATGTTGCCTACTACAGACATGGATGTTAATTAAATATTTGCTAATTGCAATCACGTAGCCAGAAGGGAATTGGGCACGCTGATCAGATTCGAAAGATTTATGGTTTGCATCTCTTTCTGTAGGGCACATAAAAGGATAACAAATATATCAATTACAAATATCAAGTTTTTGCATCTGATCTTTAAGAAATTTTGATATTTATAAAAAATGCCTTTGGGGTATATTTATTTATATATATTCTCCTGGTTTAAATTGATTAACATCCTACACAAATATCTCTCCCGAGTTAATTTCATATTCATCTAGACGAAATCGATTAATTTAGTCACGTCATTTTGTACCTATTGGTTACACTTAAAAGAATTTGCTTATAAAAGGAAGCAGAAAGTCGGCTCAAAAAGAGAAAACAGATTATATCTGCCGAAATAGCAAACAGTTGTTTGTTATTTTTAACAACAGAGGAAACACGCCATCTTGAAACTATAAGCATGTGTGCAGAACAGTATAGTATGTTGAATATACATTTATATGGGTCGGTCCCCACAAAAAAATGCAGCGGACTTCACCTCTGTTTGAAGATTATCATCAAAACGCATACCGCATGTCTCCATTTTTTACTTTGGTCACTTTTGACTCCAAATCTAAATTTAACAGCTGATTTCCTGTATTTATTTTCCTATATCCAATTAGGGTTACTACACATTACGCCCATGAATACCTCTAAGACCAATGAAACTTTTGCCTTAACAGCATTTATTTTTATTCACAAACAAACAATTTATGGAGATTTCAAAAAGTAGGTCACCCTACTTCACATATAATTCATTTTCTGTGCTGCATTGTCATTTGTTTATCAGTTTAGTTTATTCATGTTTTTAAGAGGAAATTTTGAAATAGTTGTAAATGCTAAACAAATAAAGAGGGAAGTATGAAATTTAAATATTTTTTTTTTTTTGATACTCTTTCATTTGACATCCACATCTATAAAAAAAAATAATTTTCGCGACCATTGTATACACTTTTCCCCCAATAATAAAAATACGTGCTGGTCATATGCTTGTGGTATACTCTCGGTCTATAAGTCGTGAGACAAATGTTCAATATAAGCAACGTATGCATTTGGCATTGAAGAACATTTTATATTTAAAATATGTACATAAATGTAGAGACTGTATGATGCCATAAAACAACCTTTTAAAAATCAAGTGCGTGTGCATTTATTTCACCAGTTTTTCCATGCATAAAACATCTCGCATATTCGGTAGAAACAAATACAAACATTTCCATCTGCAAAATAACCATCAATGTAAAATTATAACAGCTCTAAACATGTAAGGAAAGGTTAAAGTCTTCAGTCAAATTCAACGAAAATGACAAAATTGATGAAAATCTTTAGCATTATGTTACTCATATATGGGATGGGCCCATATACACACAAAATCGGTGTGATCCCATCTCATTGCAGTTGCGACAAGTGAAAAAATATAAATAATCGTTACTTTCATCATGGAACCATATCTGGAAAATTTAATCAAGATCCGATCACAAATGATTTTACAGCGGTAAGATGATAAATCGGACGGACATTAGTTTTGTGCCAAAGTAGTTCTCACTCACGGTTGAAATGTACCATGGTCTGCAAAATTTGATCAAAATCCGATGTAAGTTGTAGGTTCTAGAACGGTAATTAGGGATGATAAAATCGAAAACCGGTGTCATAACAGTGAAACATATAGAATTTGAGAACACCTCCTGTAAATTTCCATCAACAGATTAATCTTCGAATCAGGGCCGTGCGCATGATTTCCCCTGGGGGGTTTTCATCTAGTTTTACAAAAAATAATAAAGATTTGCTGATCTGCTGAGATGGTAAACAGCTGTTCGCTGTTTTTAGCAATATAGAAAAAACTTTAAGCATATGTATAGAACAGTATGACCACTTAACCACATGTTAACAAAACTTTTTTGAATAGAAGTTATTATAAAGCAATTTATTACCACGGAAAGATATTGCGATTGTCTTTTTAATGATACGCATATTGTCCCAAGCTAATATAAAAGAAACGCTTATCTATTTTTATATTTTAATTAAAAACAGCCAATTTTAGCAGACTGCAAACTCTTTAGCAGTATGAATGGTGATGTAAGATTGCAGAATAACTGCTGTGATGCCAAAAACTGCTGCAATAGCAGAAAAGTGTCTGCTGATAGGCAGCAGACAATCGCTGCTTTTTATACCCTACACCACTTCGTGGTCTAGGGTATTATAAGTTAGTTTCGTGCCAAATGTTTGTAACACCAAGAAATAATCGAGCTAGACCCACCTTTAAGTATACCGATCGGCTTAGAATCACCAGCTGAGTCGATTTAACGATGTCTGTCTGTCCGTCCGTCCGTCCGTCTGCTGTCCATCTAAGCTTGTTCGACTCTACAGGTCGCAATTGTTGTCCGATTGTCATGAAACTCGGCAGAAGTTATTTTTTCTGGCCAAGGACTTTGGAATTTGGAGGAAATCGGTTCAGATTTAGATATAGCTCCCATACAAATGTCGCTCCCGATTTGACATTTTCCACTTTAGAAACCACATATTGTACCCGATTTTCTTTACATTTGGTACGACATCTTATAATCCAACCAGAAACACCTATGCAAAAATTGGGTAAGATCGGTTCAGATTTAGATATAGCCCCCATACAAATGTCGCTCCCGATTTCACATTTTCCGCTCTAGAAACGACATATTGTACCCGATTTTCTTTAAATTTGGCTGAACATCTTATAAGCCAACTATAAACACGTATGCAAAAATTGGGTAAGATCGGTTCAGATTTAGATATAGCCCCCATACAAATGTCGTTCCCTATTTCACTTTTTCCGCTTTAGAAACCACATATTGTACCTGATTTTCTTTAAAATTGGCACAACATCGTATAATCCAACCAGAAACACCTATGCAAAAATTGGGTAAGATCGGTTCAGATTTAGATATAGCCCCCATACAAATGTCGCTCCCGATTTGACATTTTCCGCTCTAGAAACGACATATTGTACCCGATTTTCTTTAAATTTTGCAGAACAACTTATAATCGAACTAGAAACACGTATGCTAAAATTGGGTAAGATCGGTTCAGATTTAGATATAGCCCCCATACAAATGTCGCTCCCGATTTGACATTTTCCGCTCTAGAAAAGACATATTGTACCCGATTTTCTTTAAATTTTGCAGAACAACTTATAATCGAACTAGAAACAAGTATTCAAAAATTGGGTAAGATCGGTTCAGATTTAGATATAGCCCCCATACAAATGTCGCTCCCGATTTGACATTTTCCGCACTAGAAAAGACATATTGTACCCGATTTTCTGTAAATTTTGCAGCACATCTTATAATCCAACTAGAAACAAGTATTCAAAAATTGGGTAAGATCGGTTCAGATTTAGATATAGCCCCCATACAAATGTCGCTCCCGATTTGACATTTTCCGCTCTAGAAACGACATATTGTACCCGATTTTCATTAAATTTTGCAGAACAACTTATAATCGAACTAGAAACACGTATGCTAAAATTGGGTAAAATCGGTTCAGATTTGTATGTAGCCCCCATACAAATGTCGCTCCCATTTGACATTTTCCGCTCTAGAAAAGACATATTGTACCCGATTTTCTTTAAATTTTGCAGAACAACTTATAATCGAACTAGAAACACGTATGCTAAAATTGGGTAAGATCGGTTCAGATTTATATGTAGCCCCCATACAAATGTCGCTCCCATTTGACATTTTCCGCTTTAGAAAAGACATATTGTACCCGATTTACTTTAAATTTTGCAGAACAACTTATAATCGAACTAGAAACACGTATGCAAAAATTGGGTAAGATCGGTTCAGATTTAGATATAGCCCCCATACAAATGTCGTTCCCTATTTCACTTTTTCCGCTTTAGAAACCACATATTGTACCTGATTTTCTTTAAAATTGGCACAACATCGTATAATCCAACCAGAAACACCTATGCAAAAATTGGGTAAGATCGGTTCAGATTTAGATATAGCCC
The DNA here is from genome assembly GCA_947397865.1 of Polietes domitor. Classification (NCBI taxonomy): domain Eukaryota; kingdom Metazoa; phylum Arthropoda; class Insecta; order Diptera; family Muscidae; genus Polietes; species Polietes domitor. Next base: position 32,687,349 of record OX377618.1, read on the forward strand.
CCATACAAATGTCGCTCCCGATTTGACATTTTCCGCTCTAGAAACGACATATTGTACCCGATTTTCTTTAAATTTTGCAGAACAACTTATAATCGAACTAGAAACACGTATGCTAAAATTGGGTAAGATCGGTTCAGATTTAGATACAGCCCCCATACAAATGTCGCTCCCGATTTGACATTTTCCGCTCTAGAAACGACATATTGTACCCGATTTTCTTTAAATTTTGCAGAACAACTTATAATCGAACTAGAAACACGTATGCTAAAATTGGGTAAGATCGGTTCAGATTTAGATATAGCCCCCATACAAATGTCGCTCCCGATTTGACATTTTCCGCTCTAGAAAATACATATTGTACCCGATTTTCTGTAAATTTTGCAGCACATCTTATAATCCAACTAGAAACAAGTATTCAAAAATTGGGTAAGATCGGTTCAGATTTAGATATAGCCCCCATACAAATGTCGCTCCCGATTTGACATTTTCCGCTCTAGAAAAGACACATTGTACCCGATTTTTCTTTAAATTTGGCACAACATTTTATAATCGAACTAGAAACACCTATGCTGGAACTGGGTAAGATCGGTTCAGATTTAGATATAGCCCACATACAAATGTCGCTCCCGATTTGACATTTTCCGCTCTAGAAAAGACATATTGTACCCGATTTTCTGTAAATTTTGCAGAACATCTTATAATCCAACTAGAAACAAGTATTCAAAAATTGGGTAAGATCGGTTCAGATTTAGATATAGCCCCCATACAAATGTCGCTCCCGATTTGACATTTTCCGCTCTAGAAAAGACACATTGTACCCGATTTTTCTTTAAATTTGGCACAACATTTTATAATCGAACTAGAAACACCTATGCTGGAACTGGGTAAGATCGGTTCAGATTTAGATATAGCCCCCATACAAATGTCGCTCCCGATTTGACATTTTCCGCTCTAGAAAAGACACATTGTACCCGATTTTTCTTTAAATTTGGCACAACATTTATAATCGAACTAGAAACACCTATGCTGGAACTGGGTAAGATCGGTTCAGATTTAGATATAGCCCACATACAAATGTCGCTCCCGATTTGACTTTTTCCGCTCTAAAATCCACATATTGTACACGTTTTTCTTTAAAATTGTCACAACATCGTATAATCCAACCTATGGTGAAAGTGGGTAAGATCGGTTCAGATTTAGATATCGTCCTCATACAAATGTTGCTCCCCAATGTTTAACCGATTTTGGCCACACTTTACATATTATATTTCACCAATAAACATAAATAAAGCGGGTCACATCGTTCCAGGTTTCAATATACCCCCATACAAATGTCCTTTCCGATTTAACATTTTTTGTCAAACACATACATTTACAGGATGCAAAAATCCTTCCCGATTTCACTTTTTTACCGAATTGAATTGTAATGAGATAGAAAGTCCGTCCGTCCTTAGCATTTCCATTTCTTAACTTGTTTGGGTGATGCCCATATGCTCATTTGGTATAACCCAAATGGGGTTCCATTCTGATCTATTACAGCTCTAGAAACTACATCTTACATCGGATCTTCATCAAATTTTGCAGATCATGGTATTTTTCAACCAGGAATACCTACCGTGAATGAGAAATATATAGGCCCATGTTTTGGACCAGGCCCAAAATGTAGTTATAGGCCCCCTTTTGAAATGTCGGTCCGATTCATTACTACTGTATAATTTGTATTTGTCTGTCGGATAATTGGATCAATTACCATATTATTAACCATATTCGTTAAATATGACTAAAGATGAATTTATAGTATAATTTATACTGTATAATTTATATGAACTACATAAAATTGCTCCCATGAAATACCTGGGTTTAGTAATCAAAGCGAGGTACATACGCAGGGAGTGGTGTAGGGTATTATATAGTTGGCCCCGCCCGATTTTAGCCTTTCCTTACTTGTTTATTAACCGACTTGTTCTCTAAGTGTAGAACTTCTGTTTTTTTTTTAAATAGTTGCTTGAAATTACATACATATATATTTTGAAGAAATATTACACAAAAAACGATCGAATTCATCGGCGCTTGACCCCTCTTCAGACCCCGCATTTTTTTATGATTTCTATGTAAAAGAACGAAGAGAAATATGGTTACATATCGAGTGTTTGATGCCAAACTATTCTCAGATTTGGATGTCATCTGTCATATAAATTTGGAGAAGAAATTTTGTTCTAAAGCCTTTTTTTCAATTTTTTTCTGATTTGGCTATCTGCTCACACCTTAATTTGTGACTGCATAAACATAAAACAATATAAATAATATAGTTCAAAAATGGAGCAGCATATAACCGAAGGTTTTAATTCGCTACAACGATTTTGTTTATAAAATTCCATCATTACGCGGTTAATAGCATTTTGGTTCCCAAGTTATAAGGCTAAAATAGGATAAATAGTGGCTGTAAAGTCAAAAATTGTGAAAAGTATCTTTTTATCATATTGAGAATACCAAAATATGTTTATGGCATATGAGTGCTGACTTCATTCGGAATATTTGTTTCAGAATCCTGAGCAGAGAAAGTTTAAATATAAGCAACTAGCAGTACCCGCTGCTTCGCACGCGAAAAAGTCAGTTATTTGTCAATTTTATCCGTCTCTGTTATTTATTTATTTATCTATTTATTTAATATTCTTTTGGTGGATGTAGATAAATCTAAAATAGTAATTTGGAAACATCCTTTTATATAGCACTCACACACAGTCAACGTAATGTGCTTGTCCATATGCACTATTTTAATTGAACTCCTTCGTATGTATAATTTTTATAATTTTCTACCAAGTTTTGAACAAAATATTACAACCATTTATATCCTCGGTCTCATGTTTCTAGATGCAGCCAGCTACTTTATAACTTTTGCACCTCTTTCCCAAAAAGTACACATTTTGAAAAACCACTAAAGGCAACATGTGTTTTTGCTTCCCCTAAAAATATGTACTTTATTTGGTAAAACATCTATTTCTTGTCGGGACGTATCGTTGTATTAAGTACAAATTTTGAAATGTCATTTATGTTCCGCGTTTAAGTAATTAAAGGACTGTACACATTTTTTATCATTTTTCGTCCCGCGCATCCCTTAAAAGTACAAATTTCGAAAGTCCAATTTTACTGCGCTTCTACGTGGTCAGAGGAATTTACATACTAAATCATGATATCCATTTATGTTGCAAGTCTACGTTGTCAGAGGAATTTACACTCCAAATTTCTCGACTATATCTGCAATACTTTAATTGGTACCATTTTTATCCCTTTTTGTCTCGCTCGCCTCCTATAAGTACAAATTTCGAAAAATTCTTTTAGATTAGCGCTTCTAAATTGTCAATACTTTAGTTGGTACTACTTTTATCCGTTGCCAGAGGAATTTACACTCCAAATTTCACGATTGTAGCTACAATACTTTGGTTGGTACAATTTTTATCCCTTTATGTCCCACTCACCCCTAATAAGTACAAATTTCGAAAAATCCCTTTAGATTTGCGCTATTACGTTGTCAGTGGAATTTACATACCAAATTTCACGACTATAGCTGCAATACTTACATAGGTACAACTTTTACCCCTTTTTGTCCCGCTCGCCCCCTAAAAGTACAATTTTCGAAAAATCCAATTTTACTTCGCTTTTATATGGTCAGAGGAATTTACATACCAAATTTCACTATTCTAGGTGTGATACTTTAGTTGGTACCATTTTTATCCCTTTCTGTCCCGCATGCCCCTTAAAAGTACAAATTTGGAAAAATCCAATTTTACTTCGCTTTTATATGGTCAGAGGAATTTACGTACCAAATTTCATGATTCTAGGTGTACTACTTTAGTTGGTACCATTTTTATCCCTTTCTGTCCCGCTCGCCCCTTAAAAGTAAAATTTTCGAAAAATCCAATATTACTTCGCTTTTATATGGTCAGAGCAATTTACATACCAAATTTCACGATTCTAGCTGTAATACTTTAGTTGGTACCATTTTTATCCCTTTTTGTCCCGCTCACCCCTTATAAGTACAAATTTCGAAAAATCAATTTATATTGCAAGTCTACGTTGTCAGAGAAATGTAAATACCGATTTTCACGATTCTAGCTGCAATTCTTAAATTGGTACCATTTTTATCCCTTTTTGTCCCGCTCGCCCCTTTAAAGTACAAATTTCGAAAAATCCCTATTTGTAGCTCGTCTGCATGGTCAGTGCAAGGAACTCACCGAATTTCATGTTTCTAACTACTGCCGTTTAGTCAGGACGAAGGTTCGTTGTTTATCCCTTTGTGGGCCATTTTACCCCCTAAAAATACGAATTTCGTAAAACCCTTTCTTAGTCGACGTCTACGTCATATTTGGGAACTACACTGAAAATTGCATGACCCTAGCTTCAGCCGTTTGGTCTGGGGGCTGGTCAATGATAAGTCAGTCAGTCAGTAACGCAACTCTTATATTTATATATATAGATTGCAACCGCGAATTGTTGATTCTTCAACAATTGCAGGTATTATCGGGACTGACTTCCTAAATGTTACAGGGGACATTGGTTCTTAATACACAAACAAAAATTCAGTCGGATATGTAGGCTAGATCGCCAGAAAATCATTAATCAAAAATGTCATGTGTGAAAATCGTGTTAGCCATATTTACAGCGAAAATTAAAATTTTCCAAAAATATCCAATTTGTATTATTTGTGTACCATGTCCACTTTTTGTAAAAAAATTGGAAAAAGGGATAAAAATGGTACCAATCTGACGGATGAAGCTGGACTCTTTAAATTCGCTGTGGACATTCCAGAAAATGCACAACATTGCCAACATTTCATAAAAGAATGTTATCGAATTTACAATAAGTATTATTTATTTTCAACATTCATAGTGCTCAGTTGTAAACATGCGAAAGTGGCTATGAACCATAAAACCGTAGCAATTAGTAATCCTCTTTAGATTAAACTGTAGAAGAATGATTCAAATGTTACAAACCACGTATTGCAAACGGAATATACGAATAGCCACAACATATTATAGTTGACTTGTGAACACCTGTTGTGTGGAATATGTGGGTCAATGTTTTGATACAGCCCTTATACAACTCGATTTCTATACTCAGAGAGGGGAATATCATTCGTTTGAATTTTAAGAAATTTTTAAAATGATAATTGTATTTTATTATTATTATTAAAGTTTTGTACTTTCTTTTGTATAAGTAAACAAGTAAGGAAAGGACTGTCATAAATTTAAAACAAGTAAGGAATGGCTAAAGTCGGGCGGGCCGACTATATTCTATCCGAATACAATTCAACTCGGTAAAAAAGTGAAAACGGGAAGAATTTTTGTATGTTTCCTAATCATAGGCTAATATTACCTGATCCAATTTGTCAAATCGGAAATATTTATATCGGTGCTATATCCAAACATGGAATATAGTGAGTAAATTTCACAACAAGTTCATCCAGTTCAAATATAACTTGTTAAGCTAATTTTGTGAATATTCGTGCTTTCTGGTGCGGAAAACGTCTATCCGAAATTTGTATGGGAAATTTTTGCGGCGAAATTCGTATGGGAGCTATATATAAATCTGATCCGATCTGACCTATTTTCACCAAGGCTGTTTCCAGTTGAAATATGAGATATTTTGAAAGATTTGAAGAAGATCTGTTAAAATATGTGGTTTCTAAAGCTTATATATAGCTCCCATTAAAATTTCGCTCTGATCTGATCCGATCTGACCTATTTTCACCATAGTTTAAATATAACATGTTTTGCCAAATCTGAAGACAATTTGCTACAATATGTGGTTTCTAGAGCGGAAAAAGTCAAATCGGGAGCGAAATTTGTAGGGGAACTATATATAAACCTGAATCGATTTGACCTATATTCGCCATGGATGTTTCTTGTGGAAATATAAGATGTTTTGCCAAATCTGATGACAATCTGATACAATATGTGGTTTCTAGACCGGAAAAAGTCAAGTCGGGAGGGAAATTTGTATGGGGGCAATATCTAAATCTGAACCGATTTAATCCATTTTCAACACAGAGGTTTCTAGTAGAATTATAAGGTAGTGCAAGGTAATTTGAAGCAAATCAAGTGAAATATGTGGTCTCTAGAGCGGAAAAAGTCAAATCGGGAGCGAAATTTGTATGGGAGCTATATATAAATCTGAACCGATATAACACATTTGTACCACAGGTGTTTCTAGTTGAAATATAAGATGTTTTGGCAATTTTAAAGAAAATCTGTTGTAATATGTGTTATCTAGGGTGAAAAGAGTCGAATCGAATACAAACAAATGCACAAAGACATAATACTCTCGTGGAGTGTATAAAAATGTCTACAGAAAAAATTCATAGGTTACCCCAATACTTTTTCGCAGAAACGAAAAATTTCATCTCGCCAATAGATTTTTACATAATTATTAATTTAGAGGTAAATTGCTTTTTAATGATTTCATTCCAATTAGATATACTACAAATTTGTCCAAAGTTTGGCACTCATAGTAAGTTACGGGTTAGCATTAAGCAAATTATTTGCTTTTATTAAAAATGTTTTTAGATTTCATTATGATATCATTGTAATTCTTATCTACGCTTTTTTAAAATTACTAAAAAATTGTTTATTAAATATCCTAACATTTATTGTAGTACACAATTAAAAGTTCATAAGATTGCTCTAGTAAAATGTCAAGAAGTGGCGAAATTGCTTTACACAATCTTGAAATTGACACAATTCGTTTAGTTTTTTTTGTATTTTTCATAACCTTTGTCCGAAATTCAAGAAAGTGTCTACGATTTTTTATGTAATTTTCGTGTTTTTACTGCAAAATTGGCATTTTAGGCGAGTTATTTTAAAAAGAGCTTAAAAATTCTATATTTTATTGCTTCAGAAATTCTAGAAGGCTTTAAAAAAGTATATGTTCGAAAACTCTCTGGGGGGGTTTGAACCCCCAAAACCACGCCTTGCGCACGGCCCTGCTTCGAATATATGACTTTGCAAATCACATTTATAAGCACATTTGTCTCATATTGAATTCTGACAGCATCGCTGATTTAGATATAATGCATATTAGTATACTTTTTTACGAAAAAATCATAAGCATAGCATTTCTCTCTCTCTAAATAAAATTAGAAAATTTTAAATAAGTATGTATACTATAATATACTATAACTATAATAAATAATTCTTATGGTTTAAGTTTTTTGTGTTAAATAATCACAAACAAGTATTAAAATAATATAAAAGGTTCCGTTTTAGCTTAAATATAAAAAACCGGTTTCACCGGTTTTAACAAATTATAAAAACCGGTTTTTTTACAAACCCAAAACCGGTTTCCGAATATGGCCGTTTTTTGACTTGCCTAACGGTAATAGTGTAAAACGAGGGTCCCTTTTTATGGAAGTTAATATGGTTTTATATGAAATATAACATGATCAGCCAAATTAAATAAAAAGGTGGACGCATATAATCACTTTCAAAGTAGGTAATCTTATTTGATTATAATCAATAATAATAAATATAAGATAATTATCTACAAACGATTATCAAGATGTGGGTTCTAGAGCGGTAATAGCGAAAACAGGGAGCCCAATTGTATGAGGACTATACCGGAACATGGACCTATATAGCTGGCTTTCAAAATAGATGTTTCTAGTTGAAATATAACATAAAATGTGCATTTTAGATTAGTTATAGTGTAAAACGGAGGTAATTTTGTATGGAGGAATATCAAATCATGGGCCTATGTTGTCCACTTTCACGTTAGCTGTTTCTAGTTCGAATATAACATGATCCTGAAAAGTTTATAAGGATACAATGTAAAATGTGTATTCTTCTAGGTTAAATTGAAATGGTATCTGTATGGAGGTTATATCTGAATTTGAACCGATTCAAATTCAATAGCGATCGTCGTTGGACTGAAAAATTACTGCTGCCAAATTTCATGGCAACAATTGCAACCTGTAAAGTACGCATAAGCTTTAGATGGACAGCAGAGGGACAGGCAGAAATCGTGATTCTACTTTATGGTGGGTCTAGCTCGATTATTTCTTGGTGTTAAAAACATTTGGCGGAAAACTAACTTATAATACCCTATTCATTTCATTGGAAATGTTGTATAATATTTGAAAGCGTCCAACTCTAGCTCCAATTTAAACATTTCCATTAGGGACTCCATAATTGTTCATGACTCATCATCATGTCATTCTCAAAATAATCATTCTCATGAAATTAGGCTTGCGCATTCCACTTTGGACAAACATATGATGGTGGATTAAAAAATTGCAAATGAGGAAATCTGCCCTGATGGAAAATGTTTCTCTCTAATCATGACTAATAATTAACGTGACCATCTCTATTTGGCCAAAAAGCGGGACATATGAATTCTAAAAGCGGGATTTGGTGGGATTTTGTAGAAAAAAGCGGGATCGTGAAAATCATGTAAAATAAAAAATAGGTTATTTTAATGTATTATATATTCAAATAGCTGGGTTTGGAATTTTTTTGATTTTCCTTAAATTTTTTAAATGGGCGAGAGTTTACAATTTTCGCACTTTAAATTGGGAAAATTTAACAAATAAGTAGTCAGTTAACGAATTTCAATGTTCCAAAATATGCCCTGCCAAAATGCCCATTAATTTAGCATTTTCACGAGTAGGTTTTTGGACTTTATCACTTAGTTTTGTCCAAATCGATCATTTCAAAGAATTACATGACAATTTCAAATGAGAAGGACATGTAACCATTCCTATTTGCGGCAAGATCAAAAGTAGTAGTAAGTAATATTATTTCCCCATTTGTAAAAATATGAGTTGCCAAATTGAACGTGAAAATAGGGTTTTTATAATTTCGCAAATAAGGGCTACAGCCGCTGCCAATTTATTTTTGCATTGTTGTTTATTTACCAACATTTTATTAAAATTAAATTGTCAAACATCTAGCTGTGTGTGAATAAATAAATACAAAACATATTCATGTTTCAAATCGTTGTTATTTATCCAGGTTAAGTCTGAAATTTTTAACATAAAATTATTTTTACAACAAAGGTTTTCATACATACATATTGTTGTTGGAGGAAATTTTAAAATATATATATTTTTTATTTTGGATGATTTTTATTATCGCAGCTTATTATCCAGTCTTAAAGAAAAACAGGCCTATTATCCCTGCGGCTATAAATATTTTTTACTTAAAAAAAAGAAATTGGGGGATATAGCCCCCCCCCAGAACGAAAAAGCGGGACTTTTTTTCAAAAAGCGGGATAATGCGGGATTGGACATCAAAAAGCGGGATGGATGCTCACCTTACTAATAATACACCTAATATTTTAGACGCGTTTTTTTGGCTATTAATATGATAATGATGAAGCATCGACATTTATTTAAAACAGTGCGCATAAATGTGTCTTATTTGCATTTATCGGTATTTCTATGTAAAGTCGATAAGATAAAATTCTTGAAATACAATCAAAGCATTTATGAATGGAACTCGACTTAGTTGTTATGGCCATCGCTGGCACGTTGACAGCGGTCGATTCGTTGGACCCAATTTTCGATGACATAGTCACACATTTCAACGTTCAATGTTGGCTCTTAGTTCTTCCAACGTCGTCAGCTTGTTGGCATAGACCAATAATTTGATGTAGCCCCAAAGAAAAAAGTCTATAAGCTTTAAATCGCACGAGGCGTGTTATTGCTTGTACTAGGGCGATAATAACGACCGAAAATTTGAGTTAACGCTCTTAAAGTTGCGGTCACCGACTTCGAAATTCGGTAGTACACATTTTTTTATTTTTTTATAATTTGCATACGTTGTTTGTTCGTGTACTTTACCACGATGAAAATGTTGAGTTTAATGAAAAAAAAGAATGTAACACTTAGATGATCAGTGAAATAGTGCGTTCACAAATTCAATTCAAAGTTGTCATGTACCTATTGGGAAACCCTTTATATACGTTTAATTAGTTTATCTCAGCCATTTGACGTATTAAATAAATAACATCGAGTGAAATTTAGTTTAATGGACATTTTGAAAAATTTAATTATATTTTATATACGTTAATCCGATAATACATAGTTTCATGTTAATCCAATGATTGTAGTAATATATTAAAGCGATTAAAATTATTGAAGCCTTTATTTGTAAGTGCAATTATGTGTTCGGGCTTTGTAATAAAGATAGTATGGTTAATGACATGTGCTATTGATGCAAATAATAAATATATGTAAATTCAAGTATATTAGAAAGGGTGGACTAAAATTGAACTTCGTATGTAAAAATTACAATTGATATATTAGTAAAGTATAAGACCAGTATGTGTTTTAAATGTGATGATATATGAGTTGAAATTTGAGAAGCGTGTCCATGTTTGTGAAATATCGAGCATTCTATTCTATTCTTGTAATAAAAGTACAAGTCGCAATTGTTGTACGATCCTAAAAAATAAGTTTTGCGTGTCTCTGTTATCGACATCGATAACTACGGCGCACATTGTCACGGCTGCGGCCAAAATCGACAAATATTTTTTAAAGAATTTTGCAAATCATTTAGTACAATTTAGTAGAAAATAGAAACAAGAAAACTTCAAAAGAGTTTTGAAAATAAGTTATTTTTGTGGCAGCTATGATAGGTCAAAGTACGACTTTTAGTTACATATTTTAAAAACAATAATTCTATAACAAAATAGTCAATATTAAAATTACTCAATTATAATGAAGTATTACACATATAATAAAAACCTTCTTAACATAGTTCGTACGACTCATTTTAATGAAGAAAAAGTACTTGTTCAATTATATATTATATTGTATAAGCAAGTACTTTGTAAACATCTAAGGCATCATTGAAAGTAATATTTTAATATAATTTTGAATAAGGTTGCACGTATTTCGAATCAAAAATATCAACTTCTGCTGCTAATACCTGCTAATGAAGTGTGCATAATTTCTTTAGTGCACAAGCCCATGGCAAAAATGTATATAAAAACCACGGTATATATGATTGAAGCTACAACAATGCGATGCAACCAGTAAAAATGACATGTAAAAGTAGTATTCAATATAGAACGAAATGGGGTTATATGTCGACATGGTGAAGACTGAATATGGTTGGAGTAATGCTGTGAATACGACTAGAAGATTTATTTGCCAATATCAACAATTCGCCGACTTTACTGGAAACTGACCCTAAAAATTAATAGAAAATGTTAGTATTCCAAGTGGCTGCACAACAAATATGATATTATTTCACCATTCAGGTTTAATAAGAAACTCAATAAATGTAAATGGAATCCATCTCGAAGAAGGCGTGAAGCCATAAAATATTCCGAAAAACTCCAGTATCATTCATGAAAAAAAAACTTATGAATTAATTACAATAACGATTTAATTGAAATAATGGTTATCCAATTCGAAGCAAATCTGAATGTACATACATCAGTAGAGTCGTTTATGAAAATATATGATATATATATATTTTTAAATACAACCCAATAAATCTGCTGCTTAAAATCTTCAGAGCACATGGAATGTACTGATGTAAACATTTTAAAACATCAATTCCACAATTGAAAATAATTAATTGTTTGTAAAACTCAACCGGAAATAATTTTAAAAGAGTGTTAAAGTACTCCTGAAGACCTTTCAAACAAGGAATAAAACTTTAAAAACGGTTAAACGGATTGCGAAATACAAGGATTTTAATATACACTCGTCAACAGGATTTTCAATTTTTGGTGGAAATTGCAATGTCTATAACTCTGCTAAGAAAATTTTTAAATTTTTTGCCTAAGACACGTATAAAATCTTTTTTAAAGAAGAATATTTTCTGAAATTTTCGGGAAAATCGGAGCGATGTGAAATTTTGTTTTGGTCGGTTTGGCATGGAATGACTCATATATTGTGTGTTAACATATTTAGTTGCTATATAAGCATGTACCAAATTTCAAATTTCTGCGATAATTCCTTCTAGTTTTGGCCACTCGTTGTATGAAACCGTGACACTGTGCGGCGTGGACAAAACGTATGCAACAAAACAGGTTTGTTTTATATAACGGAATTTTTGCAATTTATTATAAACTGTCGTTTTTCATATCAATAGCCCTGCCCAACAAATTAAGACCGTTTTGATTGGAACTGAATAGCGACCCTATATTTCTGAAAGGCCACGTTGAGTAGAACATTTTTGCAGAATAAACATCCCAGCAAAAAGAGAGCACCTAAAGAAGTGAAAAAGATGTTCATCTTGTGATGCGGATCTTCACCAGTGAATTTCACTCACAGTTGTCATAGGAGGGATGTCCTTCATTTTGAATGACTTAAAATTTATTTTAAAGTGTTGCAAAGGAACCGCAATTTCAGTTGTTTCTATTTCTGTTTAAAAAAATTCACCGCTACCGGGGGTAGAACAGCGGACCTTCTAGCACTCTAACCATCTCAACCATCCGCTGTCGTGAGAGGTGAATAACTAAAACAAATCATTTAATTCGCTAGAACTGACAATACGAAACTTAACAAAATATTTATTTAATATGAACTAGTATATAACGCAAATAAATATAATAAATACTAATTAAATTTAGTATTAAGTAAATTGACACTACTTAATTTTACTGATATTATGCAGTATAAATAATTAATAAACATATGAAATGTTTTAAGTACATTAAAAAAGCAATAAATTTGTATTTTTTAAGCAAAAATTTCCAAATTGTTAAAATTAAACCAAATTAAACATTGTTTATTTATAAAAGTAATAAAAAAGTTTTTCCCGAGCCACGATTCGAACCCGAGACCTTCTGTTTGCAAAGCGGACACCTTACCTTTGTGACCCCATACTAAAAAGTCGTTTCCATTCAGTTGTGGAAATGCTATTAATAAAATGTTACGGAATATTAACATATTATCGACTTTTTTGGAAGTTGTTTAAAAAAACTTCTTCAAAAGCGTGGAAAATGCACATGAGAGCTTTGAAATGCGATTAACATGTGCTTCCTATGGAAGTACTTCCTATTTTTTGCTGGGATATAATCTAGCTGCTTTGAGTATCTTTTTATAGTGGGTCAAAATTTTCTATTTTTGATCGAAGGGAGATTTATACTAAGTGAGAAAATGAATTAAGTTAATGTCTGATAGAAATCTTATTGTTGGAACTATGTTGTGGAATATTTTGAGCATAATTTTTTTGTGAAAGATCTTCACCATCTAGCTACTCTACCTTCGAGAAAATCAAAAAGGAAATTTAAGGATTAAAATGTTCTATGAAAAGAATTCCAAGAAAAATTCAGTGGGGGTCATCAAAGTTGTAAATAAAGCTCTTCACGCTCTTCAATAAAACAATAAAGGAAAGACTGAAGTTGGTCGGGGCTGACTATATGATACCCTCCACTTTCTACCCCAATACAATTTGATTTGGCGAAAAAGGTGAAACCGGGAAGGATTTTTGTATGTGCCATAATCACGGACTTTTGTTACCCACTTTGTAAAGGGTGATTTTTTAAGAGCTTGATAACTTTTTTTAAAAAAAAAACGCATAAAATTTGCAAAATCTCATCGGTTCTTTATTTGAAACGTTAGATTGGTCCATGACATTTACTTTTTGAAGATAATTTCATTTAAATGTTGACCGCGGCTGCGTCTTAGGTGGTCCATCCGCTTAGTCCAATTTTGGCATTTCCACGTTTTTGAGTAACAGAGACCCAATTGGTGCGAACGGCGACGAATCGAAAATTGGTGGTCATCATTAACACTGGCCGATACAGCTGCGATATTTTCTTCAGTTCGCACTCTACGTAAGCGTGTTGGTGGTTTAATGTCCAACAATGTAAATTTGGTGCGAAATTAAGTCACAATAGCCCGAATAGCCGCTTCAGTGGGTCGATTAAACTGACCATAAAATGGAAGCGCGCAATGAACTTTCTTAACAGAGCACGCATTTTGATAATAAAATTCAATAATTTGCAAGCGTTGTTCGTTTGTAAGACGATTCATGATGAAATGTCAAAGCATACTGAGCATCTTTCTCTTTGACACCATGTCTGAAATCCCACGTGATCTGTCAAATACTAATGCATGAAAATCCTAACCTCAAAAAAATCACTCTTTATATATACACTAGGGCGTACCTCAAAAAAAAAAGTTCGCCGTACACCTTCGAATATGAAGTATTATTGAAAGGTAGTTTCAAAAATTTTTTTTTTAAATTTTTATGCCGAACGTAGGGGTCGCGCTTTTACATTTTTCTATATAACTTCTGCATTTATAAACGGATTTTAAAGTGTGATACATCGATGTTTTTGTCATTGAGCTCAAGCACCCCCTTCTGGTACTTACCCATCATATCGTACCACTCTAATATCAGAAAATTAAAGCTCGCATAAAATCATGAAACTCTTCTGACTTCAAAGACAAAAAAATCGGCCTCGTCGAGACAAAAACATCGATGTATCACACTTTAAAATCCGTTTATAAATGCAGAAGTTATATAGAAAAATGTAAAAGCGCGACCCCTACGTTCGGCATAAAAAATAAAAAAAAATTTTTTTGAAACCACCTTTCAATAATACTTCATATTCGAAGGTGTACGGCGAACTTTTTTTTTACTTGTAACCTGGTACGCTCTAATATACACATATTTCCAAGTAAAATATAACGAGAGACAAACGTTTAAAATAGCAGGACATTTTTATCAGGGCTATATCAAAACATGGAACGATATGATCCACTTTCACCACAGGTGCTTCTAGTTTAAATACACATAAACATTCTGTTAAATTCTTAAAGTGTATAACTTTCGATTGAATTAAAACATTTGCACCAGTCTTTGTACTTAAAATTTTATAAGCAATCCAATAATGAAAAAAGACAAATAATGAGATCATAACGTCATAAATACGAAACCAACCTCGCCAAAAATATATATATTTTTTTAACTCAGATATTTATACACTCCACGAGAGTATTATGTCTTTGTGCATTTGTTTGTAACACCCAAAAGGAAGAGAGATGTCTGTCTGTCCATCTATTCTTGTTATCACGATACAGGTCGCAATTGTAGACAGAACCAAATGAAACTTTGCACAACGAAGTTTTTCGGGATAAGAACGAACGCAATTTAATTTGAAGAAAATCGGTTCAGATTTAGATATAGCCCCCATACGAATTTCACTCCCGATTTGACTCTTTTCACTCTAGATACCTCATATTTTAACAGATCTTTTTCAAATCTTTCAAAATATCTTATACTTCAACTAGAAACACCTGTGGTAAAAATGGGTTAGATCGGTTCAGATTTATAAATAGCTCCCATACAAATTTCGCTCCCGATTTGACTTTCTCCGCTCTAGAAACCACATATTATATCAGATTATCTTCAGATTTGGCATAACATCTTATATTTAAACTAGGAACACCTATGGTGAAAATAGGTCAGATCGGTTCAGATTTATATATAGCTCATATTAAAATTTCGCTACCGATTTGACTTTTTCCGCCCATAAACCACGAGTTTTCACCGAATTTCTTTGAAGTGAGCATAACACGTTATATTTGAACTGGAAGAACTTATTTTAAAAGTTAGTGACTTTAATCCATGATTGGATATAGCCCCGATACAAATATTCTTTTCGATTTGACAAATTGGATCAGATCATATTAGCCTATGATTAGGAAACATACAAAAATTCTTCCCGTTTTCACTTTTTACCGAGTTGAATTATATTCGGATACAAAGTGGAGTGTATCATTTAGTCGGCCCCGCCCGATTTTAGCCTTTCTTACTACTTACTTGTTTTTACTCTAATTGAGGCAGAGGCATATACGCATATTTTTTGTAGGAATTTTCGGGCAAATGTCCTTGCAAGATATCTTTGCAATCGTATCTTTTACAACAATTTCGAAATTTGACATGGATTTGGTGACCACCTTTGGAGGGTGGCACAGTAGCTACGATGCCTACTAGGGTCACTAGCCAAATCATTCAAAATTATTTAGAAAACACATCTATTTTACGTATGAGAAATTTCGTCGCAATATCTTTTTACAAATTTTATTTACAAATTGCAGCGTGCGTAGAAGTTGAAGTTGTTCGCATGATATTGTAATGGACCAGTCCATAGAGAAGAAATTAGCTCTAATAATTAACGAAACTAATAATTACTTTGGGAAGTAGAACCCACAAAGCACATTGTTCCTCTCTGTTATTACAACGTCCGCCATATAACGTCTGTTTCATTAAATTACATTTTATACAATAAACGAAAACCCTTTTGTACATGACCTAGTATGAAATTTGTATGTTGGCTTATTTTGTTATTTACCTCGCAAAGTTGATTGAATATGTTAATGGAATGAAAAGTAGACCTTTTCACAAACATAACTCCATTTAACTCATAAATTACTTCTTTTCATATCAAATGTTAGTGGGTATTGACGCGATATCAATAACTATAAATCTCAGAATTCTTTTTGCAAACATATGTTAACCTTAAGCATTTTCTCCATCGCATATGCTGTTTGTATATATACCATATACATGTATCAATATCTACTAGTGTAAAGGCACAAATCTTTACAATTTCTAAACAAACATTTCAATGTACAAAGATCTCATGCAGACCCCTCACGCACACACACACACATAAAGTGCAAAAGGTAAAACCACATTTTAGACCATAAATGTTTTTTTATTTAAACGCAATCAACAAAACCAAACAACTTAACATCACACACAAGAGAGAGTATTTACGAACACAGCAATGCCATAGATACACTGACCAAAATGCCAAAACAAAAAAATGGTTAAAGTTTGTATTCGCTGCTTTTGCGAAGAAACAAAATGGTTTTATTTGTTGTAGTTATTAGATTGTTGTTGTGGATCGTATTGTATTTTGAGTGAAATAGAATGTACTTTTCTCGCATTCGCCTGTTAGTTGTCTAGGCTGCAACTATTTTATCTAAGTATTTCCATTATGTGTGTAGTAGAAATCAACAAAAAAATCATATATACAGTGGTGGTCACGAATTTAGCACAGTCACCACATGTAACTTTATAAAGCAAATATTTCAACTTCAACTTTATGTTTTTTCCCCGGTATTTTTCTAAAATATTACGTGCGATAAGATGACCATTTAACGTTGCTTTTGTTCGATTCTTATGTTTTATTTATTTTAGTTTTATGCAATCTGAAGTACAAATAATACGAAAAGCGATTGGACAGTAATTTAGCACAAATTAAAAAAACTTTAATCAAACCGGAAAAAAACTGAACTAACATTTTATTATAAACTTAATATTTGGTTGGATAATCGCTATTTTGAGTAATATCTGTACATCTTCTGGACATACTCTCCACTAGAGGCATTAAAGACTCCATTGGAGTAGCATATCAGGAATTTTGTGTTTAATTCAAGAAATCGGGCAAATTTTTGGGTTTTATTGCTATAATATGTTGTTAAAGTCCATTCCATAGATTCTCAATAGTATTGAGATCCGGTGACTGTGCTGCACCATTTTTAAAAATCTATTTTGTTCAGCCTCAAACAGCTCTTCACTGGCGTTAAGTGAGTTTTGGTCGGTTGTCGTGTATAAAACGCCACTTAATTGGCATGTCTTTATCGGAATATGTTATCACCAAATAGATTTTTGTAAATATTCTGATCCATTAGTGCATCGATTTTGTGTATCGGACAAACGCCGTGTCCAGAAAACGCAGTATACATCATTAGATTTTCGCCAACAAGCTTTAACGTCTCAGATTTGTACTTTGGGTTGTGCTGCATGTTTGGAGGGCACACTTCGTATTGTTTCCTATTAGATCCGCACCGACAAATGTTCGATTCGCCAATCCAGGCGATATTTTCCCAAAAATCTTGGATTTTTCTAAATGATCCTGAGCAGATTAAATTTGACACACAATTTGACAATTTGACAGCCATGTGCATACACGTCCGGCTTATGTTGAACAATGCAGCCAAGTAAATTTTTTCCATTGGTTCTTCTTCTTATGGTTCATGAGGAAATGCTAATGTAAATTTTTGCCGAAAAATCTCTCTGAATCACAGTTGAGCTTTTATATGGATCTGCTACGCAGGTTCTATAAATTAAAAAATCCGATTTATTGCTTGTTTTTCTCGGCGGAGGACATTTTGCAATATTTTTGAAGCTCCCATAAGTGCCAATATTGCACACAATCTGTCTGGATCAATTTATAATGTTTGCAATATCCCCAGCGGTACTTCCACTGTCGTTCAATTGCATAATAACCTGTCACTGCGCCTCAATGCACTATTTTCCTTTAGCAATATCTAATTATTTAAATAATAACTTCCATTTGAGTAAAAATTACCCAAACATACCGATTAATTACACTGTGCAACATTTTTGAAGTCATTTCAAAATAACCATATACGGACACCGCTACATGATAAAAGACAAAAAAAAAGACCCGTGTTTTTTTTCCCCCAAAGTCATGCACTTTTTTTTATGGGCCCCCAGAGATTTGAGGCCTCGGTGTAATTTTTGGAAAAAAGTGATCATATTCTCAGGCTCATATCTTGCAAACCGTTCGGAATTTTGATTTACTCTCTGAGGCTACCTAAACGGTGTTAAGAATAATTCCTAGGAAGTTTATATGTTCTAGAAAGTTGTTTATTGAGATCTTAGGTACATTTTTGTAGTTGATTGTTTCCCTGAATTTTCAACGGTTTGCTACCTATGGACCTGAACAGGGGAAAAAAGGTTAAAAAAAATCGAATTTTTTTAAGTTTTTTGCGATTTTGACCTTGAAGATGAAGTTTTTTTGATTTTATATGTTACACAATTTTTGTTCTTTATGACAAGAGCTAGAACTTTGCCTCAGAGAGGCAACGGTTTGCAAGATATGAGTCTGAGAATATGATCACTTTTTTCCAAAAATTACACCGAGGCCTCAAATCTCTGGGGGCCCATAAAAAAAGTGCATGACTTTGGGGGAAAAAAAAAAACACGGGTCTTTTTTTTTTGGTCTTTTATCATGTAGCGGTGTCCGTATATGGTTATTTTTTTTCGTGTTGCACTGTGTTAATTTAAACGCAAAAATAAATAGAAAATAACAACTTTTATCAAATGTGCTAAATTTGTGTCCAGCCCAGATTACGAATTACTTGCAAAAACATGAGAGTACGAAGAAAAGGCACAAAAGAATTCGAAAAAAAATTATTGGGCTTACTGATCACACCATAAGCAATACTAAAAAAAATATTTTGCGCAGAGTTCATTATCCGAACAAATTATTTGCTATTATAAACAACATATGTAAAGTGTGCTAAACTCGTGATGGTGTGATCAGTAAGCCCAATAATTTTTATACACTCCACGAGAGTATTATGTCTTTGTGCATTTGTTTGTTACGCCCAAAAAGAAGCGAGATAGACCCATTGTTAATTATACCGATCGACTTAGCATCTCTTTTTGAATCGATTTAGCAATGTCCGCCTGTCTGTCTATCTATTGTTGTAATCACAGGTCGCAATTATAGTCCGATCTTAACAAAAATTGGCACAAATAAGTCTTGTGGATCAAGGACGAACGCTATTTTATTTGAGGCAAATCGGTTCAGATTTAGATATAGCCCCCATACAAATATCTCTCCCGATTTGACTTTTGCCGCTTTAGAAACCACATATTGTACTCGATTTTCTTTAAATTTGGCACAACATCTTATAATCCAACTAGAAACACCCATGCAAAAAGTGGGTAAGATCGGTTCAGATTTATATAGCTCCCAATCAAATTTCGCTCCCGATTTGACATTTTCTGCCCTGGAAACCACGTATTTTAACAGATCTTCTTCAAATCATGCAAAATATCTTATATTTCAACTCGAAACACCCATGTTGAAAATGGGTCAGATCGGTTCAGATTTACATATAGCTCCCAAACAAATTTCACTCCCGGATTGACTTCTACCGGCCCAGAAACCGCGAATTTTCATCGAATTTCTTCAAATTGAGCATAACATGTTATATTTGAACTGGAAGAACTTCTTGTGTGTTAGTCACTTCATTCCATGTTTGGATATAGCCCAGATACAAATATTCTTCTCGATTCGACAAATTGGACTAGGTCATATTAGCCTGTGATTAGGAAAAATACAAAAATTCTTCCCGTTTTCACTTTTTTACCAAATTGAATTTTATTCGGATAGGAAGTGGAGTGTATCATATAGTCGGCACCGCCCGACTTTAGCCTTTCCTTACTTGTTTTAATTTATAGAGATCACTGTCGTACGGAAACGAACAACGTGGCACCCTACGACGGGTTAGTTATCGTACGGAAACGTACGACGTGGCACTCAATGTGTTAAGGAAAAGTTTGAACTTGATATGAGGAAATATTTCTTTAGTGCTATACGAAGTTCAATTTTCTTAAACTTTAGTTCATTTTAACTCATTATATGGTTCACTTTTTTCTGAGTGTATATACATTAGAGCGTACCAGGTTACAAGTAAAAAAAAAAAGTTCGCCGTACACCTTCGAATATGAAGTATTATTGAAAGGTAGTTTCAAAAAAAATTTTTTTATTTTTTTATGCCGAACGTAGGGGTCGCGCTTTTACATTTTCTATATAACTTCTGCATTTATAAACGGATTTTAAAGTGTGATACATAGATGTTTTTGTCTCGACGAGGCCGATTTTTTTGTCTTTGAAGTCATTGAGCTCAAGCACCCCCTTCTGGTACTTACCCATCATATCTCAGTTGCTACTACCCTAATGTACCACTCTAATATCAGAAAAATTAAAGCTTGCATAAAATCATGAATCATGCTTGAGATCAATGACTTCAAAAACAAAAAAATCGGCCTCGTCGAGACAAAAACATCGATGTATCACGCTTTAAAATCCGTTTATAAATGCAGAAGTTATATAGAAAAATGTAAAAGCGCGACCCCTACGTTCGGCATAAAAAAATTAAAAATTTTTTTTTGAAACTACCTTTCAATAATACTTCATATTCGAAGGTGTACGGCGAACTTTTTTTTTTTTTACTTGTAACCTGGTACGCTCTAGTGTACGGCGAACTTTTTTTTTGAGGTACGCCCTAATATACATGCATGTATTATTATTGTTCTTGTGTAGTGAGAAAACCCCAAAAAAAATTTTGTTTCAAAATGTTCTTTTTTTGGAAGACCATTACCGGCAGATTGACGTTGACTTTGCGTAGAAGTGGACTACCAAGTATTGAAAATTATGATATTTTAATGCAAATTTTAATAAATTAAAAGACCACTTCTTGTACGCTTTCGAAATGATTAGATATCCCTGCATACCAACTTAGTACTTCAAATGTGCTTAATTACCCTAACTATTAGGGGTCACTTTCCGTATTTTTTAGGAAAAACTTTATGTCTCTCGACCAATTTTGCCCATTTACAATCACAACTACACAGTCAGAAGAGCCATCAAGATTCCGGCTACAGCCGTTTGGTTGGTACAATTGTTATCCATTTTTTCCTATTTTGACTTTAAAAGTACGAATTTCGATATATCCATTTATTTCACAAGAGGTATGTACAAACTGTTATATTCGTTGGAATGAATACACATGCTAACTAACATCCATTTACAGATTATGTATACAAATGGACTCGAAAATTGGTATTTTTTGGCGGAATTATAATTAAAGAAGGTTATCTGAGGATATTAAAAATTGAAAATACTATGTGTTCATAATAACGTATACGTACCCCGGTGTTAGGTTTGTTGGTATGTGTTTTCTTATGATTGACATTGGGGATGAGAGTTTGCACTTGCCTTATAAATACGTGGTCGTATACTTATTATTATTACACTACGGCTGTTTTCTTTAAGACTGGATAACAAAAATATAAATAAAATTTCACTCAAAATAAAAAATTCTCTTTTAAAATTGTCGCCAAAATCAATATCAATGTGTGTGTGAAAACAAATTTTGAAAAAATAATTTTGTGTTAAAATTTTTTGACTTAGCCTGGATAATTATCCAGTGTAAGTCAAAATGATGGTTATCGAGGCTAAGTCCAATAAAGTCAACACAAAATATATTTTTTGAAAATACGTTTTGATACATACATATATTTATATTGTAGTTGGCGACAATATATATTTTTTTTATTTTGAGAAAAAAATTAAATTTTTATTAACGTTTTTGTTACCGCAGCTTGTTATCCCGGCTTAAAGAAAAACAGCTCTATTATAAACAAATAAGCGCTACCTAAACGGTGTTAAGAATCATTCATAGGAAGTTCATATGTTCTAGAAAGTTGTTCATTGATCTTTGGTACATTTTTGTATTTGATTGTTTCCTTGAATTTTGAACGGTTTGCTACCTATGGAACTGAACAGGGGAAAAGGGTTAAAAAATTGATTTTTTTAATTTTTTTGTGATTTTGATCTTAAAGTTTTTTATTTTATGTGTTCTCAATTTTTGTTCGTTATGATGAGACAAATTCAAAATTCCAAACGGTTTGCAAGATATGAGCCTGAGAAAATTATCACTTTTTTTATTTTGCAAAAATGACACCGAGGCCCCAAATCTTTGCATAACTTTGTGCAAAACTGGGAGACACAGGTCTTTTTCTTTTACTCTTTTATCACGTAGTGGTGTCAGTAAATGGTTATATTTTTTCGTGTTGCAGTTAGGGTTTGGGGTTTCCCGGACTTTTTTTATTTCCCGGGAAAACGGGAATGAAAATTTTCATTCCCGGGAAAAAATAATTTAATATAGGTATGTCCAATATGGTTTAAAATATTAACATTTAGTAGCAGGTGTGATTTTTTAACCCATTAACGCCCACCGTACACGTCCGTGTACACTATAGCAAGGTTTTCGTACTTTTTGATAATTTTCAATATGAATGCAATTGTTGATTATTAATAGACAGCGGATTTTTATGCAAAATCATATTTTGAACGGATTGGTATAATTGACTGAGTACTCCACACAAATGATTTTCATGATAAAAAAAATTTAAAATGTCGTTATCAATAATTTTACGTTAGCATATTTTACATAGCGATATGCATATTTCGTGTACATGTTGTTTAGAAATGGAATTTGCATAAAAATCCGCTGTCTAATTTTTAAACTATATGGTACAAGTAATCGAGAAGAACAAAACAAAATAATAATAATCTAAAACTAAATATTTTTTATTATTGCAGTTGTTATTACGAAAATAATATAAGAAATGAATGAATGAGTGTAATGGGTACATATTACAAATTAAAAACGAATGTTTTTGGTAAAATATTTTAGAAATTATTTTTCATTTTACAAATATTTTACTCTAGACAAATAGTCAGAATTGATCATAATATTGGACATTGTAATCACAAGTGAACTGACACGTACACTAGATTCAAAATAAAGAAATTTTCACAGAGACAAAGAATCCGTATGGCTGAGAATGTTATGGCGTCTTCAATTTAGAAAATGCATTCATCTCGACACCAGAAAGGAAAATATTTTACAGAAACAGGGCGAAACATTCTAAATTGTGAATGCAATAATTACATTAAAAAATATTAGTTTTAATTAAATAAATTCATAAAAAATAAAAACATTGAAGTGGTGCAGTCATTAGTTCTTACAAAGGGTTATTTAAATATATCGTAGGGTATATTTCTATTCATATTCGATTTCTCTTGAAAGGTTACAGGTGTCAATTTTATTTTTATTCCTATTATTAGATCATTTCATATGTAAAGTAAATTCGTCCTTGAGAATACTTTCACCATTTATTTCGTCGATTTTTCTGGGAAAAGAAGAAATTTAAAGTCAAACCAGATAGCACGAGGTGTTACGTATTGGCACTATGTCAGCCATAATATCAAATGGTCATTATTATTGTCAGTAATTTAAATATATGCATTAGAAATATATCTACAATATCCCATTTATATCGTAAAACTAAATTAGTGCTCAAAATAAACAAAAAAATATTTTTAATATTTCCCGTATTCCCGGGAAATAAAATAAAAAAATTAATAAAATACCATCGACTAAATGTTACCAAGAAGACTTCTAGAACAAATTTAATTTTTAAGGAATATTAAGAATAGGATGTCTATAGGGGGCGGTGTCAATACTAATTTTAAATCCACCAAAAATGTTTTCCAGTACCACAAAACTATATAGGAGTTCTTATATAACTCAAATCATAGTTTACTAAATGGGAGGTTGTCGTGATTAATTCATATAATAGTTCACATAATAATCTGTCCGAGATGTAAGCAAAAAAATCTTCGAAAATTTTCCAGTAGATCAGAAGTTGAAGACTAACAAGTAAGGAAAGGCTAAAGTCGGGCGGGGCCGACTCTATGATACACTCCACTTTCAATCTGAATATTAATTCGGCGAAAAAGTGAAAACGGGAAGGATTTTTGTATCCTGTAAATGTATGTGTTTGACAAAAAATGTTAAATCTGAAAGGACATTTGTATGGGAGTATATTGAAATCTGGAACGAAATAGGTGAAATATAATATGTATAGTTTGGCCAAAATCGGTTAAACATTTGGGAGCAACATTTGTATTTGCGCTATATCTAAATCTGAACCGATCTTAGCCACTTTCACCATAGGTTTTTTACTTGGATTATAAGCTGTTGTGCCAAATTTGAAGATAATCGGGTACAATATGCGGTTTCTAGAGCGGAAAATGTCAAATCGGGAGCGACATTTGTATGGGGGTTATATCTAAATCTGAACCGATCTTACCCAATTTCAGCACAGGTGTTTTTAGTAGGATTATATGCTGTTGTACCAAATTTGAAGATAATCGGGTACAATATGTGGTTTCTAGAGCGGAAAATGTCAAATCGGGAGCGACATTTGTATGGGGGCTATATCTAAATCTGAACCGATCTTACCCAATTTTTGCATAGGTGTTTCTAGTTCGACTATAAGATGTTGTGCCAAATTTAAAGAAAATCGGCTACAATAAGTCCTTTCTAGAGCGGAAAATGTCAAATCGGGAGCGACATTTGTATGGGGGCTATATCTAAATCTGAACCGATCTTACCCAATTTTAGCATAGATGTTTCTATTTGGATTATAGGATGTTGTGCCAAATTTAAAGAAAATCGGGTACAATAAGTCGTTTCTACAGCTGAAAATGTCAAATCGGGAGCGACATTTGTATGGGGGCTATATCTAAATCTGAACCGATCTTATCCAATTTTTGCATAGGTGTTTCTAGTTCGATTATAAGATGTTGTGCCAAATTTAAAGAAAATCGGCTACAATAAGTCCTTTCTAGAGCGGAAAATGTCAAATCGGGAGCGACATTTGTATGGGGGCTATATCTAAATCTGATCCGATCTTAGCCAATTTTAGCATAGATGTTTCTATTTGGATTATAAGATGTTGTGCTAAATTTAAAGAAAATTGGGTACAATATGTGGTTTCTAGAGCGGAAAATGTCAAATCGGGAGCGACATTTGTATGGGGGCTATATCTAAATCTGAACCGATATGCCTCAAATTAAATAGCGTTCGTCCTTGATCCACAAAACTTACTTGTGCCAATTTTTGTTAAGATCGGACTATAATTGCGACCTGTAATTTGATTACAACAATAGATGGACAGACGGACAGACAGACAGACGGACAGACAGACAGACGGACAGACAGACGGACATTGCTAAATCGACTCAAAAAGTGATTCTAAGTCGATCGGTATACTTAACAATGGGTCTATCTCGCTTCCTTTTGGGTGTTACAAACAAATGCACAAAGCCATAATACTCTCGTGGAGTGTATAAAAATGGAATTTGCACACACTGTGCACCGGCAGCACAAATTATTTCTGCTGATTGCCGAATGGGCCATGGCTATGCGTGAAATAATTTTGTTCTCACTGAAAGCGACCCAATATTTTTTAAAGCTTTTACTTAAAATGTTAAAATCATATGGTCCGGAGTTGAACCTTATTTGCCTGGGTGACGAAGCCACACTACATTCAATACACGAAGGTATACTTATTTTGCAAAGTGTATAATATCATCTTATTTTCACATCAATGCCTTGACACATTAAAAAAACTTAAACAAGGTCTACTTGGAAAAAAAAAAAATCGAAATGTAACACACATTTGTATGTATGCGCGAGCTCTGTTAAACATCAAAAGGAAAGTGAGAGTTTGTTTTGATTTGAGCGAAAATAATATGTACATATACAGGTACAATGTATACAATGTATATTATACATATACATATGTACATTTATAAACAAACGTGACGGAAACTTTTTGCAATGTATTTTTCATTACTCGCTTTTGTGAATTCCTCTCTATTTTACTACGTCAACTCATTTACTCTTTCCTTTGCATAGTAATGCAAGTTTGAGTAGTAGTGATTGAATATGAACGAAAATAAAGAATTATCGAAACCATATAGTCTGGTAGTCTCCAATATTATATCGGTGCGTTGAGTGAATCCCTAGATAAATTGTGATACTCCCAGCAAAAACTTGGTAATGCCACCTCATTATTATGTACATTACCTAGTAATGACACCCCATTACGCCCTTCATTATTTTGAAGTATGAAATAATGGCTTAAAAAAGTACTTATTGGTAACAACACATCCATGTTTTACTATTTTAAGACATTATAAGTAGTCCATTATTTCATACTTCAACATAATGAAGGGCGTAATGGGCTGCCATTACTAGGTAATGCAAATAATAATGAGTAATGCAAATCACTGAGAAAAATCTACAACTTGTTTTAGTAAAAAGTAATATTATACCTTGTCACACTGCAGGCGAAATCTAGCTGAAACGACATAAGGTAGATTTTGAAATGTCAAATTTGTATGGGATGTGATATTTGAAAATCTACCTTATGTTATTTCAACTATATTTCGCATGCAGTGTGACAAGGCTATAACATGAAAACTGCAAGCAATTCAGTAGTTTATTCGATGTTGGTTTTATTGATAAACATATACTTCTTTCTAATTAAAACAAGTAAGGAAAGGCTAAAGTCGGACGGGGCCGACTATATAATACCCTACACCACTCCCTGCGTATGTACCTCGCTTTGATTACTAAACCCAGTTATTTTATGGGAGCAATTTTATGTAGTTTATATAAATTATACAGTTACTATAAATTCATCTTTTGTCATATTTAACAAATATGGTTAATAATATGGTAATTGACCCAATTATCCGACAGACAAATACAAATTATACAGTAGTAATAGGATGAATCGGACCTAGTTGAAAAATATCATGATCTGCAAAATTTGATGAAGATCCGATGTAAGATGTAGTTTATAGAGCTGTAATAGATCAGAATGGGGCCCCATTTGGGTTATACCAAAGTATGGACATCTCCCAAACAAGTAAGGAAAGGCTAAAGACGTACGGACTTTGTATCTCATTACAATTCAATTCGGTAAAAAAGTGAAATCGGAAAGGATTTTTGCATCCTGTAAATGTATGTGTTTGACAAAAAATGTTAAATCGGAAAGGACATTTGTATGAGGGCTATATCTAAATCTGAACCGATCTTACACACTTTCACCATAGGTTTTTTAGTTGGATTAGATGTTGTGCCAATTTTAAAGAAAAACGGGTACAATATGTGGATTTTAGAGCGGAAAATGTCAAATCGGGAGCGACATTTGTATGGGGGCTATACCTAAATCTGAACCGATTTTACCCAATTTTTGCATACGTGTTTCTAGTTCGATTATAAGATGTTCTGCAAAATTTAAATAAAATCGGTAACAATATGTCGTCTCTAGAGCGGAAAATGTGAAATCGGGAGCGACATTTGTATGGGGGCTATATCTAAATCTGAACCGATCTTACCCAATTTTTGCATAGGTGTTTCTAGTTGGATTATAAGATGTTGTGCCAATTTTAAAGAAAATCGGTTACAATATGTGGTTTCTAAAGCGGTAAAAATGAAATAGGGAGCGACATTTGTATGGGGGCTATATCTAAATCTGAACCGATTTCCTCCAAATTCAATACCGATGGTCCTTGGCCAGTAAAAATAACTTCTGCCAAGTTTCATGACAATCGGACGACAATTGCGACCTGTAGAGTGCGAACAAGCTTAGATGGACAGCAGACGGACGGACGGACGGACAGACAGACATCGTTAAATCGACTCAGCTGGTGATTCTAAGCCGATCCGTATACTTAAAGGTAGGTCTAGCTCGATTATTTCTTGGTGTTACAAACATTTGGCGCGAAACTAACTTATAATACCCTAGACCACGAAGTGGTGTAGGGTATAAAAATGTCAAAAAATGAATTATACCAAAATGTTATTAATATTATTTTAAATATATTCATCAGATTTTTCTTTCAAGAAAGATAAGATCATCGAAAATCGATAATGGCATGAAATGTTCGGGTGATCGTCAAGTCAGATCTGTTTCGAATGAAAATAAGCATTTTCGAAGAAAATCGATGGATAACCCTTGATATTATTCTCAATTAAGTGAAGGCTCCTTTTTTGGCAATAATTTAAATTATTTTGTCAACTTGGGGTGTCGTTGCGGAGATTTTATTTAGAACTCCCTTATTGAAAAATATGATTGCCAATATTGAAGTGCTCTTGGACATACCTATGGAAAAATACTGACTTTCATGGATTACAATGTCTTGCCTATATAATTCTTAATAATAATGATTATTTGTTCGGTTAATCGAACAACTTTTGACGCCATAATTCGATTAATTGGAAATTGTTTGTTTACGAACAAACGATTAATCAAATAAATTAAAAGTGCGAATAATTGGAGGGGAATTGGAAAAAATGATACAATTTGCGCCGAAAGAAACATCACAATTTATTTAGTACAATAACCATAAGTGATTGCTGTAAAATTTAGAAAACAAATATCCCAATCTACATAAAAATTATTTTCATTATACCCCACACCACTTCGTGGAATAGGGTATTATAAGTTAGTTTTCCGCCAAATGTTTGTAACACCAAGAAATAATCGAGCTAGACCCACCTTTAAGTACACGGATCGGCTTAGAATCAACAGCTGAATCGATTTAACGATGTCTGTCTGTCCGTCCGTCTGTTGTTCATCTAAGCTTGTTCGCAATCTACAGGTCTCAATTGTTGTTCGATTGTCATGCAATTTGGCAGAAGTTACTTTTTTTGGCCAAGGACGATCGGTATTGAATTTGGAGGAAATCGGTTCAGATTTAGATATAGCCTCCATGCAAATATCCCTATAATTTACACTATTACTGCTCTAGAATACACATTTTACATGGGATCATAACCAAATTTTCAGGATCGTGTTATATTTGAACTAGAAACAACTAACGGGAAAGTGGACTACATGGGTCAATGTTTTGATATAGCCCCCATACAAATGTACCTCCGATTTACAATATTACTGCTCTAAAATTAACATTTTACGTCGGATCTTGATCAAATTTACCACACAATGTTGCATTTATACTAGAAACACGTATTTTGAGAGCCAGCCATATAGGTCAATGTTTTGGTATAGCCCCCATACAACTGGGGCCCAGTTTGCACTATTATCGCTCTAGAACCCACATCTAGCATTGGATCTTAATAAAATTTTGCAGATATTGTTATATTTATGTATATAAAGAATACATACTTTGAAAGTGATCCATAAAGACCCACTTTATAATTTGGCGCCCTTACAAATGGACCCCATGCATGATGCAAATTTTACATCGGATTTTTCTAATTTTGCAGATTATATTATATTTCAACTAAGAATACATTCTATGGAAGGCATATATATGACTCCATACTTTGGTATAACCCAAATGGCCCCCATTGTACTCTATTA